>OY747701.1:20215000-20535000 GCA_963556495.2 Valencia hispanica | reverse complement strand
ACATTTACATGCACTTCCAAACCACATGCATGCTCTCTGTATGAGTGTGTGTGCTCGGTGCTTGCTAGCAGACCATAGCAGCTGCTGTTTGTCCCCCGTGGCGGCTGTATTTGCTCAAACAGGACACCTCTCTGCACAGGTGCTCCGTCCTGCTTTGGTGGGGCGTTTGTACTTTACTGTCTGACTATTCTTAGACGGTCATGGCCCTTTCATTATGATACATAAAGCAGTTTCACGACTAACTGCACACTGTCCCCGGTGTCGGTCGTTCTGACGGTTCCCAGTAAACACAACACACATATATACACACACGAATTCTCTAATAATGTGGAATAAATTACCTGTGTTGTATGGCTATTCACGCTTGCCTTTTTCAGCTTCTGTGGCATGAAGGGTTTTGTAGCAAGAATCCTTTCATATATCAATTTATTAATGAAAGTATGCACATACAAGAAGAACAAAAACAGCTCTTTTGCACTTGGCAATACAGCGAATGACAACTAGATGTTATCTCCGCTTGTATCTCTCTTTTCTCAGTATGCGAAAGAACCCCAAGGAGAGACCTGCACCTAATAACCTCTTGGTAAGTTAAACCGAGTCTGCTATTAAACAGTTTTCTGAGAACATAAAAACATGGGGGTTTTTTTGTAATAACTGTGTACAGAGGATGTTAACATTCATGCATTCCGATAGACTTTAAAGTAGTTTTATTATATCTTTGTCTTTTGGAAAAGAAAAAGTCTTTCTCACGGTGATTGAGGTGTTTGGGGTCAAGGCCCCTCCATGTTGGTTGTGTGGCTGCGTGGAAACAACGGGAATGAACTTATTGCTTCTAATGAGGGGAGTCATATAGCAGAAAACCTCGAGGTGGGTTTGAGACCCCCCTTCAGGAGTATCTCTTTCAGTTTTACCACTTTAAGGCCATCTGAAATGAACCACATCTGGTTTCACAAGATTCAAATCATTTAATTGTTGAAAAATTCGATTTTAAAACATTGTAAAATTTGATCAGTTCACAGAATATTACAATAATATATTATAGACCTGTTAATGTGTTGGTTTAGCAGGTGTTGCGTATGAACAAAAAGAAAGACAAACCCTTTTTTGCTTCTCATTTCTTCTAATTGGTTCTAATCACCAAAAGTTTCTCTTTTGAGTTCATGTTTCAGGTAGATTGCTTTGTCTTGGTACATTTAAATGTACAGGTTTACTATGTTATTAGCATTAACGTTGGAAATAATTTTTATTACAAGTTTAAGTTCAAGCAATCAATGCATAACATTGAGTTTTATCAATTATTTGTTTGTTTTTTTGCTGCACTAATTAACTCATAGTTCTTCAATGATTTCAAAGTTCAAAGTCTGAAGCAAGATGGTTTTTTGTTTGTGTTTTTTTTATTGGGGGGGAATATGTAGGGTTGAGAACTACGCTAGTGAAAAGGTTTTATAAATAAAAGAAGTGATTTCACCAAGTTTTAGCTCCCTCTGTCTTGTCTGACAGCTACGCAAGCCGAGCCACGCATCTCCGGGCCAGCGTGAACTTGACAGTTTTCTCACTTCTAGCATTGGCACACAAGACCGGACATTTACACTAACGGGCTTTTAAGAGTTGCAACGCAGTCGGGAATCCTGCGTTTGGGAGCAACGACTGCGACTTGCAGGTCCACAGAGAAATGAGTGGTGAAGGTTAGTGTTGTGAGAACAGAGTGCTGCAAGGTGTAAATGCAGAGCCGTTAACAGATTGCATGTTCTCAGTCTCGCACCAGAAAGGAGGAGTAAAGAAAAATGTTGGTTGAATATGGATTTCAGATGAAGGTTGTTTTCTTTTACCTTCTGCTTTAAATATTGATTTTCATTCAAGCAGAACTTAGTCAGAAAATAGGTGTCCCTTATCAACCTTTTAACCATTTTTATTGCTTACTACAAAGAGCATGCAGATTAGATATTAGGTTTTAATGTTCCCTTCACCGTATTCTCAGGATTTAAGATTTCTCAGCAGAACGTTGCCTAAAGCGTCACTCTGACCCCACAGACTTGTCCTCATAGTTCATCCTTGAGCTTTTTTTCCCTTTGTTTCGTCCCGGATAGTGTCTCTGATGCCCACATGTCCCCAAGCACACGGTGTCCCCACTCTTTCCTTCTTCCTCGTGCACAGTCTCAGATTACTGGACCTTACAGTAGCACCTTTCTTCGTCTTTTATTACCTTTTTTATATGCCTTTTCTAGTCGCTGATTTTTTGCCCTTTAAGCTTTTACATGCTTTAGGTCGGGTCAGTGTAGTTCTAAAGCAGCTGTTTACGTCTTTCTTCCTGTCACAGTTTCTTCTTTTTTTTTTCTCTTCATGTTCTGATTCTGACACTTATCTGTGATTCCTGAGCTGTTTTTTCAAATTTCACAATTTTCTCTCTTTTTGACTTCATCTTTCCCTCCATCCTGCTCGTCTTCTCTTTACTCATATATTTTTTCCCCTTCCTGTAGGCCTTTCATTTCTTTTCCTGCATGATGAACTGAGATATAAGGTCATGGATGCCTGCCTTTGTGTCACCACTGTGCTGATTGTCTTTCTCTCTCCTCGTCTTCATCGGCCCTTTCCTCCCCACCTCTCATTCTACATCTCCATTCCTCCAGCCTCCTGAGTACATTAAAACTCTTTTCCTATTCTATCTGTATGTTAATGCACCAACTCACCGCTCCCCTTTCTCTCCTGTGTCTCAAAGAAAGTGCCACCATTTACTGTTTTTTATCTGTGGAAAGTAATGCAGAAAATCACACAATAGTGCAGAGACTGCGCAAATAATGTTGTTTTAGGAATATACGCTCAGCTTGGCGCTATTTGTTTATCATTGGCTTTCAGCGTGTTGTTCTCAGCTTATCAGTGGTGTAACTTTCATTGATGCTATTGTTTTTATCTGGTATTATATTCCATTAGATGCTCTTTGGCAAGATGAGCCTTTTTATCCTGTCTATTTAACTTTATCAGTGTCCTAAATTAAGACGGCTATTGAAAGGAGGCATATTTACGACACAACACAAATGTATGAAAGACCACCTCCATCAGCCAAGTCAAACCCAGTTTAGGCCCATACCCCTCTGTAAGAGCAGTGTTTCTCAACCCCGCTCCTCAAGGCACACTGCTCTGCATGTTTTAGATGTTTCCCTGCTTCTACACATCTGATTTCAATGTATGGCTTATTAACATGCTTTTGCTGAGCAGTCATCTGAATCAGGTGTATGCAGGGAAACATCTAAAACAAGCAGGGTGATGTGCCTTCAGACAAATGTATCTTATCTATTCTTAGAATTCGAAATTGCAAGGTTACATAGATATGTAATGTTTAGTTTTAACCTGAGCAGATAAACTTTTAAATCATAACTTTTAAAAGCATTCAAGTTTCACAATATGTTTGAGACATTTTATCACAATAACTTCATCGTCATTACATTTTGTAAAGTCTCAAGAGCACAGTTGATAAGATTAGGTTCCTTTAGTTCAATCTAATGTAACATGAAGGTATTTTCACCATTCTTGGATAAGTAAAGTGTTTAGATTTGTGTAAAAATAAGTACATTTAATGTCAGTTTCTGTGTTTTTTAACACTGCAACAAAACACTGCAGTCTCTTAATTGCTCATGTAGTGTATATACAGCGCATGTTGCTTTAAAATAATCCATCCTGTTATCCATATGTGAAGCCTCGCAGGGAAATGCAGTTCTAGTTGTTTCATGTTGGTCAGGCCCATATCATGCTCAGGTAATGGTACTACTCTCCAAACATGCCGCTGTATGTGCATCCTCACTCAGTCAGCTCAGTCAGCTGGATGTCTCAACTGCAGCTGGTCATGCAACTCTCCATTTTAGAAAAGCTGTTCTCTCTCAAACAGCATCAGAGGTTGACTCTGACTCCATTAAACCCTACCAAAAAAAAAGAATCCCTACCACATGAAAGCCATAAATAAACTAGCAAGACAACATTTTTGTTTGACAGCAGGCAAAGGCATCTTTTCAAAGAACAGAACTCGTTTTTTGTCTCTTTAAATCCATTGGAATAGATTATTTTCTTACCTGGTGTCTTGTTTTTGTTTTTTTGCATCAGAATATGAACATTAAACTATTCTGCAGCCAAAGAAGCATACTTTGCTGAAGCGAGCTGGTCCTGTTTGCTGCCCATCTGCTGCTGGCCTGTCATAAACAAGCGAGCTTTTGATTTAATGGGTATAAAAAATTGCATTGGGATAAATGAACTACTTTGAGGTCTGACCTGCTCATTTTGGATTTCATTGTAAGGACTGCAACACTTTGATAAAACAGATTTCAAAACCACTAGCTATCATGTCCTAAAAACATTCATTTTTCTCAGCCTTGATTCAGTTTGTTGTGTTGCCACAGAACAGAAAGTTGTCTCTGAACTATCCTGAGTTGATTGTAGTGGTATGGTTATAATTCTAAAGCCGATGCATTCCCCAATATATTTTTTTATTAATGTGGAAAGATGAACAGTAAGAATGGTTATAGATTTTCAAACGGATCTGGAATAATATCCGTTACTTTAAACTCCACTGAACTCAGTCAGTCAACTTTCTTTTCAGACATCTGGTAGTGTTAGTAGTTTGAGTGTCTCTCAGTCATCAAATACCTTAAACAAAGCAAAACAAAATCTACTTTGCTTTGCTCCTTTTGATAAATATGTCTCAATGAGACACCACATTGGAAAGTAAGTGCTGCTTTTCCACTTATTCTGATCAATCTTTTATTGTGGACACCCTATCCTGTCATCATAACCTAATGACATTGATGAGTTGAGGATAGTTTCCACTGGCTCAGTCCCAGGAGGCGTGCTGCTCGTATTTTGTGGTGACCTGTCCTGTCTTGGTTTCTTTTGGCTGCGATCAATCTTTGTCCTCAGCCTGTCTGTGCATCACTTACTAACTTAGTTTGAAATTAGGTATTAAATAAAAAAAATTTGACATCTAAACATTCGGTTTGTTTATTAAAATAAACAGAACGCTGCGTATTTTTATTTCCAAGAATTTAGATAAAGAACCTTATTACCGTTTGTGATTTCCGCAGCATCGTTTCAGCACCCCATTTCTCTCTCTTTTCATCTTGGTCCCCTGTTCCTCAGCCAACAACCTTCGCCTTTTAGCGCCCTTGTAAATGCAGCTTTCCCTTTCTGCTTGTCTATTCTCCGCCGTCCATGTATACGCTGACAAATACACTCAAATTTCTTAGCCCCTTTTAGCCCCAAAGACACCAGATTAGCCACTCTGTTTTTCACAAAAGAGCCCATTCTTGTCTCTGACTCACCTCGAGTTTAATTTTGACTTGCACAAACCCACACGGGAACCATCAAGTCTTAAGCTGTTAGAGTCAGTTTGAAAACACTGGATCCATGTTAACCAACCTGTCCAGTAAGCTTGAAATCATGTTACGTCGTTTAGATCTCGTGCACATTGTAACTTTACCATGTAGTCCTTTAATTCTCAAGCTTCCCTAAACGTCCTTCAGAAAGCTGTGACCTGAATGGAAAATAAGTGTTTCTACAAACAGAATTTTTGTTTTACAAAATTTTACATCTAGTTATCCTGGTGCTTTTTGGTTTTATGAATATATTTTTACGAGGGACATCTGTCGTGAATTGTAGATAAAATAGTTTTAACATTTTGAAGCAGCTTTTCTCTCTCTCAAAAAAAAAAAAAAGTGTCTTAATGTTGGCATCAATTCATGTGGGAGAAGGCTTTTTTCACATGCGTACTTTTATATCATTGCACCTTCTGCGTCTAATCACTGGTGTTGTCTCCCCGCCAAACTTTTCTGTCTGCACCTTCCCTGACGCATGTTTTCACATTTCACCCCTGGGTTTTCATTGATGTAAACCTCATTGACACTTTGAATTTCTGCTGCTGTTTTCATTTTCTGCATAAAAACTGGATTTAAAATGGCTGTAAAACTTATCTCGTGATGATCAAAGCTAAAAAGGAACGTGAGGATAATTACTGCTGCATAATAAACAACAATAACTCAATGACTTGTTTGAAGTTGTTGAGATAGTGTTAAAATGATTGACAAGGGCACATAAATGAACAGACTAATATATTTTAAGGAATAATTGACAAAATAAGAAAGGTTGAAGCACTGACCCAGGTCTTTTGTTCGTATTGGGCAGTATTTGGTGTGCTTGAAGACCAGCGATCAGCAATGGATTCACCTTGCAGGAAGCTGGCGTTTCTTAAATGGGTACAGCAATGTAATACAGGTAGTTGCTGCAGTGTCTAAAGGGAAACACGTATTGGCGGCGTTGAATACTGACAACCCACACGGGGGTTCTTTGGGTGGTGCATGGCGCTTTTTGGCACAAGATTGTTTTTTCTCTGCACCGTCTGATTTGTGTCATCTCTTCTGAGGAAAAAAAACTATGTAGGACAATAGATTAAGAATTTGTGCTGTGCTTCAGGAGTTAAGACTTATGTGTGTCCTAATCAAATGGCGAGACAGGTGCACTGTGGAGTTCCTAAAGTACGTACATTGCTCAAAACAGGACGTGAAGATAATCAGAGAACGTCTCTGAGACACTTTGCCAGCAGCACTTTGAGTTTGCAAGAGACTGTTGTGAGGTTGTTGTGTTTTTCCGTTGACCCAACGTTTAATTCAAAGGCATAAAATCCTAGTCTATCAAGTGTACCAATTGCAATGCATTTCCATTCAATCCGACTCAGGAATTAATAAAGTGTTCTTTATGAAATGGTTGTCAACTGAGGGGTCTAGTAGACACCATCGAATTATCATTGCACTGGAGTTCCCCATGTACAGTACAGGGTAGCGTTGGGTTGAACCCGCAATTTCTGTACTCAGCTTTTCTAGACATTGAATTGGCGAGTAATGTTTGTAGGAGTGTGTTCTGTTGCTTAGGCTGGTTGGTAAGGGTGTGCCATCTTTGGTGCCCCACGATTTGATTCAAATGCAATTCGGGTGCTACGATACAATTATAAAACAAAATATTTTTGTTGCATATTTTTCCCTCCATTTAGGTTTTTTTTCTTCCTTCCTTACATGGCTACTTTCTACTTTTAAATCCATTGAGGTTCCATTACCTGAACTATTCAAACAAATTTATGTCCTGTCTTTTATCATTTCAAGGTCATATTTTCCATGAAAGCTAAAGGAAATTTTTGTTGCCAATATAGGTATAATATAGGGTAACCCTATTTTTTTTTCCATAAAAGAGGACATTTGGTCCAATCCTGAAACACTTCATCAGGCTCTGTTCACTTAAAGAAGACTTTTGATTCTAACATATAAAGTATTCCTGCTCTTTGTGGTTAGAAAGAATAATTAAATAAAACTCAGATAGGCTTTTACAAGTCAGCCATTACAGAATTTACTTTAAAATCTAAATAGAAATAATTAATCTTCTTTATTAGAAAATAAACCTATAACAATAATTGCTAAACTTTTAAATCAAACAGGACAAAAATTACACAAAATCTGAAATTATATTCTGAGAAAATAAGTTTTATTTTCTATTCAGAGTTATAAAAAAAGGAGCTTTCTCCCAAAGTCTTTGTTTTTTGTTGTTGTCAATTTAATACATAAACTCTTTGCACAGCCTTTTCATGGTTTTTCTGTCAGTGTGACCAGTGGGATTATTGGCACTGAAACAAATCTGCCAGCTATGAGCACGGTACACTCTGCCACACATTAGTCACGAACAGGACGGTATGAAGGAAATTTCCATCGCGGGTCATCTGCAAAGCTACACTTGGGCTGATGTCTTGTAAACATGAGCTGCCCTGCTAACATGATACACAACACAACTAAACTCCAAAATATTTGCTGCGTTTTGTAAATCTCAGGCTGCATGTTGAAACACTAGCAGCAGCCATGCTGTGTCCACTGGTCCGTCCCCTAAAAATGTCCGGGCACAAAGCCGGATTTATGTTTTTCTCATTTAATTATCATGAAAAATAATCTATTTAAAACATTATTGAATCGCTATCGATTTTGGTTCGTTTCACATCGCAATTAATCAATTTATGATGAATCGGCACACCCCTATTAATGGTCCACATCGTCATTTTTGTAACAGTCTATGAGTAGTGCAGGTGGTGCTTGCTGTGCTGGAAGAGCACCAAGGTAGTCTGGAAGCATGCTTTTCTGTTTGTAATGCTAATTGTTACCCCACTTTAAAAAAAAAACACCTAAAAAAAATAACTTGTAGGGTCAAAGTTAGAGTTGTCAACTCAGAATGCATTTCCACTATAGGTTCTTCTTCTGTGACAAATGGTTCAACAGTTTTTCTGCAACAGCATCCGCTGTTTAAAATAAGAACTCCTGGGAACACTCTGCAGGGTATAAAAACTAAAGATTAATTCTCCATGTCCAAATTCTCTCAAGATATCCAGAGCACAAAGGTATATCTGCGACTTAATGTTGGACAGAGCTATGTACAGTGGCTATCAGGAAAAAGGGTCTGTGGAAATTAAAATTAAATGCACAGATTATCGGGCATTGAGGGTAAATGGCATCGTCAGACTTTTTAGATAAGTTTGGATACAGCATAGGTGGGCCACCCCTTATGCTGACAAGTTTCCAGTGGGATGTAGTGATTAGCATGCAAATCTGTAAAGACCTAGTTATTCTATCACCTTTCTCTCTCACACACACTCCATGTTGTCTCCAACACCATTCTAATGAGGTGATGACCAGTCCCTCGTAATAATTGCCCCAAACTGCTTTTAATTTCATCTCAGCGTATTAATCATGCGCAGAGTTATTTAAAATCGCATAAATTAATCTTGGATTAAACAGACCCTTCAAAGGCTTCAAACAATTAAAGTGTTAGGTAGAATTTCCCCTGGGTTTGGGTCATTTCCTTTTGAGTAGAGCAGTTGCAGGTGATTATCCCAGTTTGATATGGCAAGACGGTGATTAATATAACTTTTAAATGAGTCCTCCTCCCATCTCACCTCTGACCCCGCTTTAATACAGCGGAAAGCCCGAGACCTTGAATGACCCAATCCGACGAGTAGTTATTCACTCTGCGTTCATAACTCTTCTAATAAAGCTTTCCAACTTAACTTAAGGTGCAGGTAATTCAATTATTACATGATCATGTGTGGGTGTGAGAGAGGAAAAGACAGAAGGTTTGTGTTTTTATAGTCCAAGGTTATTTACCCCACTGTGGGTCCTGAGGATTAAAAATAATTTTAAAAAATAGATAAATAATCATTGGAAATATATATTTTTTTAAATAACTTGTTTCAGTGGAAGAGCTAGGCTGCTTTGACCAATTGTACATTTCTCGGCCTGCTTTTTTTGCATCATTTACAAAAACAATGAATAAATACATTCATTTAGTAGGGTAAATATACAAATAGTCACATTTCTATTAAGATTTAAGTAACCGTTTCAATACCGAACTGTTTTAGTATTTATTTTAATATTTCTTAGTTCATTTGCGTGAACTGTGGCCTCTCTGATTGCTTAACTGGTACTGCAAGTTAACCAATCGTCTTTGTGAAACCTTGTGAGTATCATTACTCCATTGAAACATCGTAGATTGTTTATTAAACATTTTAGTTTGTGTTTTAAGTTTAAATTCTTGGTTTTCAGCTATTGCTTTGTACTGATTGTCAGATTTTTTTAATTGTTACTACACCCTTTCTACTGAGAATTTACTCTGACCAGTCATAACCATAAGACCACACAACCCAAGATTGAGAAGGTCCCTCTTTCGCAAACAAAGCAACTCAACTTTAATCCATTTATCTTATTCTTGAAATCCTTTAAGGGGTCTTAGTTGAGCTGTCCTATTTGTCATGGCCAATCAACTCATTCTTGAATTGAGATACAGAGAAGACTAAGAATTAAGAATTCAAGACAAGTCGATTCAGTTTGACTTCCTAAAATTATTCTTTAAAGCAGGACAAACTGTTCAGTTTTAAGGTTGCGTTTGGAAAGTAGAGCAATACTTAATTGAGTAGACTTTCATCAACACTATGTGGGGAATTTTGCTTTGCCTGCTGAAATGCTGAAAAGGAAATGTGAACTGATTGTGTTCAGGATTAACCTCTACTTTCCACCGGATGCGTCAGCTGCGCATAGCATCTGTGAAGGATAATACGCAGCTTATAGTTGCCGTTATAGTCGATGGGTCCGTTTCCACCGGGCGCAAAGCAGCGTGAATCAGAAGCTTTGTGTCGCGACCCCCTCCTAAATTTACACTGCTGATTTTTTACGCCCTTCACTTCTAAAACGCGTCAAGCTCACCAGTATAGATCGGGCCAGACAGGAAATCAGACCCAGGGGCAATTTAAAGAATTCGGAATATTTCAAGATAAAAGACACGTGTACATTTCCAATTGCTTAACTATGAAAAAATAAAACATGTCACTCCAGGGTTGAAGTTATTCGGTCTGTGGGACTAATTTGTTGGTTTTTATATTGGACAAGAATTTAATTCTTGAACTGGAGAATCACCCAATTTCTATGATACCAGTGATCATTTTTACAAGGACAACATGAAAAAGAAGAAGGCATGGACAGAAATATCAGCGGTTTTGGGTGTGGATGGTGAGTTTATGCTACCTAACATAGAATTACTTTTTTCCCCCAGGATTCTACCCTTTAAGTTATGCAATTGCAATTCTCCTGTGATTTCGTGATCTGCCGGGACCAGCTGGGTGGGACGCTTTAGCGAGTGATGCGGATTTAAAATGCTCCCGGCACGAAAGGAATGCGTTGCTGAACTCACGAGTAAAACACGTCTATTAGGTTACACACCGCTTACGCGTCTGGTGGAAAGCAGGGGGTGAGTGTTTCCATCACTGTAGTAGAGTGGTTGATTATTTTATCCCACAAAGATGAAAATAGTGGTGTTGTCTCTTAACGATGCTAGTACTTAGCCTTTTTCAACATGGATTTTTATAAAGATTTTTGTGAAGTTTTCTAATTGCGTATGGGTTAACTAGATTGTGTTTATACCGTATTTTCCCAGTCAATCTTACTAATCAAAGGGCCTAAATATATGGACTTCAACATGCATTCATATTCTCACCGGAAATATAAAGTGTTGGGGTTTATTTATTTTTGTTAAGATTTGTGTGCCACAGTTCAGAGTTTGACCAGATTGAATCCTATGGTCAAACCAGAGAGTTTCCCCACCTTCCAAGCTGCAACCACCACATAGCGGCATGCATGTTGCAGGTACATCAGAGTATTTTGACAAGCACCTTCATCCAGGTCAGCCTCCTGCAGATTCCTCGACCATGTCAGGGTTAATTCCTGGAGCAGAGGTTGCAGGGCTTGATTTTTTTTTTTTTTAAAGTCTCTTAGGACTTCCCACTTTATTTTTATATCACTTGTTCACTACAGAGACAAAGAAGAAAGATTGATGAGATGAATGTCCAGCTCTTGGAGGGGCACCCAGGAGCGTCTGCTATGTATGTGTATGTGCGTGTCTCTCATTGACACTCATGCTCGCACTGATATGACAGTAATTAACCTCAGACTGTGTTAACCCTAGCTGCTCATTAGAAGGGCAAAAGGATTGATGGAGCTTGCACCAGTCCTTTACAGTCCGTACACTTTGTTCACAGTCAGAGCACTCTAAAGTATGTAATGGTTTGTTCTCTACTGTGGTGGTTACATGTTAACTGTGAGTAAGTAACCCTGATGAGCAAGCAGCGACACTGTTCGTCCTAAATTGGATTTTAGGGAATTTTCATTCCCACATATTTCCCTGTATAACCACAAATAGACCAGAAGCCCCCTGGGAGGGAAGAAGTGGAACATCAAGACCACTGTGTCCTACTTCTTTGCTAATCTTACATGGTGTGAACCTGTTTGTTTGTTTGTTGCTGGGAGGTGTTTAATGAGTTCACAGTTAGATGACGGAAAACCTGTGGCAGAATATAGAAAATTATATAACAGTCAGAAATCTGTTTGTCCTTTTAACTAAAGCAGCTTTGTACAATAAGTTAAGATATGAGGAGAGGAATTGTTGTAGAATACGTGGGGGAAATTAGAATCATAGCTTTATTTCCAGTGACCAAGTCATTATGGCTGTTGGGAAGTTTTAGTCTTCTGAATGCCCTTCTGCCAATTATGAGGACCGGAGACCTTTATACTTGTGTAGTTGTTTATTTAGGGTTACCTGCAGCCCTTCCCCTCCTTTTAGCTCATGGCATTTATTTCAGATCCTGGTGAAAATTTTCCGCTGACAAACTTCTTCAAGAAACTGATACATCAACTATCATCAACCCCCTACATACAGTAACTAAATATACATGATATGCTATGCTTGTATGTGTTGTATAAACGGGTATTGAACCTGCAGTAGATGTCACCCTAGGTTATACTCTAATTGATACGGAAGTACAAAACGAGTGCCAAATGTACCCTAGTGAGACTGAATTTACTTTAATGTGTTTAAAATGTATTTAGATTATTTTATATTCCGGTGTACCAACAAAATATGAAATGATATACAGTACAGTTGCTCATAATGAACAGTTTTAGCATATTACTCTTCAAACATAGTTTGGGAAAAAGCTAAAAATGGTCTCACTGCAAGAATAGCAAGTTGAAATTCAATTAGTACAAATGATACTTTATCTGAATACCAGAAGAAAATAGCTCAGGGTGTTGTTGTTTTTTACTTGTGGCAATGGATTTAAAAGGGAGAAATTTTATACTGTCATGTCCCTTTGTGGCTTCCTGCAATGATACTAAATAAAATTCAGTTGTATGCACAAATCTACAAATGATAATGATAGCACTGGAGTTTCCTTGGTGCTAATTGGCTGTACAACTAAAATCAGAGATAAGGAAATCCGCGAATGCCTGAGGTCTGATTTATTCTACCTGACATAAGTGTGCAAATGTTGAGGTAATGGAAATCCTCAAATGTCTACAATATCAACTGTAATCCTACTTAATTCAAATTTTTTTTTACATTTTGCCAAACAGTTTTGCTGAATACTGGCTTTGTAGCACATCATCGCTGAGACATCTGCTCTGTCTAGACTAGACCAAACAATAGTCTTGGTGTTTTTGCTCTCATTGATCTCCTTGTTGGGATCTAAACTGTGCACAACTGAGGTGATCTCTCGTTGTTAAGGACAGATATTGTTGAAATCAGTACTGACACATTCATTTGAACCGCCTGGTCAAATAGCTGCTTATCTAATTGGACATCGAGACATCTCTAATCAAATTCCTGGTCAGTCTGAGTTGATTTGTCTCATTTACACAACCTGCTCCCCTTTCATCCCTGACCTCTGAGTGACCTCTGCGACCCCTGGCTTTACTCTGGAAAGCCGCTGAGGGGGATTGGGTGACCGGGTTCGTTCCGAGTGAGATATCACATGTGACATCTCTTTTTCAGTCCTGCTGCAAGCTTACTACGGTGCTATTTCACAAACTTTAAGAGCTGTCAATCACCAGGCGGAACATATGTGTTTTGATTTGTTTGCTCCGCTAATGAAGAGCAGTCAGAATTATTCAGATTTTCATTTTTAAGGCCTTTTTTTATGACACATCTCGGTTTACATCCTGTTACGGCTCAAGTAGCTCGTTAAACCCAGTCTGTTCACTGGGATGTCATCACTTTAAATCTGTTGGGCATTAATATTTAACAGGTTTTATTGCTGTTCTTGTTTACTTTATTTGTATTTTATCAACACTTTGTGATCCATGGTTGGGAATAAACAAATGGCACAAATTCACACCCTTTTACACAAAGGCTTAATAATGTTTGCGGCTCCCGTCTGTTCGATAATAAAAAATAATAATGTGGAGTAAGTGAAAGAAATCTAATGGCTGTTTTGGATTGTCTTTGTTTTTTTATGAGAAAGCTCATTACCTGTGATTTTACAACCAACCACTTATTTTACCCTATAAGAGTTACTGGGGAGGTTATACAATGACATTAGCAGATATTTATTGAAACTTGGACTGTCATTTCAGTATAAAAGTAAACAGTATAACTTCTAAAGCCTTCAAGTAGAAAGTGAAATGTTTTTTTATCTTTCTCTAAACAAAAAAATTACAATTAGCTGGTAACTTGAGTCATACTTTATTTTCTCTCTCATAATTTCTGCTGTTGTTAAAAAGCATTAAAAAAAAGTATGGATTTATATAGGAAATACGAGCAAATCCATACTAGGCAGGGGAAAGGGATTGCTTTTCTCTGTTTTGAAAGATTTCATTTCGAAATGACGTATCGGAAGCACAGAAAATTAGCAAATGAAAGAATTTGTTTGAGTTCAGCATAGGCCAACTTGTGCTGACCTGATCTATGGAGGTCAGTACCTATCAAAACTGGTCGAAGGAAGGAACTGTGGTGGACTGGCACCAGGATCATGCGTGGTTCACTGATGCATGTGGGATAAAGTCTCTTTATTGTAGACCAATCGGCTTGTGGACTTCATCAGGGTCATTACAAACACCTGACAGTTTGTGTTTCATTAAAAGGTATCATACTGGAAAAAATTCAAATGAACCAATCACACATTGACACATGAGCAGGTTGACTGGTGTTGCCAGAGTTTTCATTTGACCAGATTTCTGACCCTTAGAAGTCAGGGAAATTTTGCAAGAAACGTTTTGGATTTCCACAGTAAAGGGTGGCACATGCAACCCAATTTAACAGACTAGCTTAAGTAGCTGGTGTTGGTTGTTATAGAAAGTTGTCATAACACACAGTGCATTGTTGTGGCATACGGAATACGCCACACTAAATGTTTCACGCTTTAACCACCGGGTACCTTTTGCTTTTGAGTTATTGTAAGTCAACCCGGGGACTGAGGCTCACTTAATGCTTAAAAACTGGGAACTTATTTCACTGTCACTCCTTTCTAAAGTAGATAATATTGATTACAATTGTTTCATGTTGAATCTTTTCTTCTTCTTTTTTTGCAGGATCATTCATTTTTGATCCAATACAACGATGGGAATGCCGAGGTTGTGTCCATGTGGGTCTGTCGCTGCATGGAGGAGAGACGGTCTCAGCAGGCTCAGTGACACATCTGACATCCTTCCGCTGTCCAAACATTACTCACCGGGACATTTGACACCAAGCCTTGGGCACTTATCAAAGTTTGCAGGGTCAAGTATGTCCACATGCACTGCATTAATGACTGGGTAATAATTGTTACATACTTTTATTTGAGAGTCTGTTTATTTAAAAAGACTTGTGTCACGAGAAACGGAGGAGCTTATGTCCCGGGACAGTGTGCAGACTTTGTACAGTCCACGCTTTGCTGTCTCTATCTACATCTTGTGTAGCAGAGGCTCTGCCATGTTTTTTTTTCTTCTGGAGAATCCAGAAATCTTGAGAATTGACTCAAAAGGATCGGAGACAGTAAACAACTTCACAAAAGACTGCAAGCGGCTGGCAGAGTCTCGCTTTGCTGAGCACAGCCTTCAAGTGAATGTCAAGGTTTCCTCCTGTGAGTAACTGCCCATCTTCTGTGCCTGGTTTTCCTGTGCTTTCATTTATTACCTCAGCAACTTTAAGTTGTCATTTGATAGAGCGACCTTTGCCAAAGAATGCTCCTGTTTGTGCTTCTGGATCAGAACAAATGTTTCCAGCTAAAACCAACGGAGGAAAACAAGTTTTGCCTCTGTCTTCTGTAAGGTGGCCTTTTGTCCTCAGCTGGGGATGAAAGACGCACTGATCCATGCGGATCTCTCTCAGAGGTGTGTTGCAACACGTTTGTTTCTGTTTGACTTTTAATAATCAGCAAGCTCACCAACTCTCCACAAACCAGAAAGATGCTCCTAGCTGGGTCTGACTCCAGTTCTCTCCCTGTTGTTTTTGGGAGATGGAAGGATTGTCTGCACATTTCTCACTTAATACCTTTTTCGATCTGCCTTCATGGCACTGGGGTTCTTCTGACTGTCATGTTGGCTTTTATTTCTTTGATTTACGCCTCTGAAATCACCGGGAGTGACAGACCTCTGTGTACGCAGGCATGAAACTCATAATCTTTAGTCTTGAGAGCAGCACCACCGTGTTACAGAGTGGATCACAAACATAAGCTCACTGAGGTGGAAAACCCCCCATTTTTTTACAACCTCAACGGGACTTTATTTAAGTTTAAGTTAGCTTGACATATGGTTGCATCATTTTTATCAAAGCACTGAATTTACCGTTTGGGAGGAAGTTATTACCCGACCACTCTCCTCTCACATTAACAACTCCTAATTGTGTTAGTCACCAAGAATAAAACTGTAGACACTTTATAACTTTATTATTAATCAACACCTTTGATTTATTCACATTGTAACTTAAGGCTCCTTATTGAAAAAACAATTTAAAAAGTGATACTGAAATATTATACTGACTGATCACACACAATTTGATGTATCTCAAGCATTTCCTGTCATTTTCAGACTATTGAGCACACCTGAATGTAAGCCGCATCAGCTAAATTTTTAAAGAAAATATATTTTGTACATATATAGGCCACACTTGAATGTAAGCCGCAGGTTTTCATGTCGTAATATGAGATATTTACACAAAAAGACGGTACACGGAAGATTTTTTTTAGTTTGAATTTCTTTTTTTCAAACTTTTAATAGATATTTAAATTTTCTGAGAAACTGAATTTTGAGCATTCATTAGCTGTAAGCCGTAATCATTACATTTAACAGAAATGTACAACATGAACTTTATCAATCTGTGTAAAAAAATCTTTTGAGTTTCACTTTTTAAATTAGATTTCTGAAATATATTAACTGAAATTCAATGAAGCTAACAGAGATTAGTCCATCAAATTGTTTATTATTGTCTTCCACCACCGAAGAGAAGCCGTGTAAGGAATTATGTAGATATATTAAAAGGTAAGGGGTCACATGGCTAAATTATACTGCATTGGCCATCTTTATTTGTAGCTGACAAAATCTGTGCTTTTCAATGGGTTTTTTAGTACATATAAAAAAGCAAATCATGTTAGAATTATAAATAAAATTCATGCTTTAGATCAATAGGAAAAGCAATGGTTAAACATTTTTCATCCCATTCACCTCCTTGATTTTGGTTTATGTATGTAAACAGAAGTTTTCTTTAACATTTTACCAAAAATCGAATTCAAACCTGAGAAAATTGAATTCCCTCATGTCATTCATTATATAGGATTTATGAAACTGATAACTTTTTATTTTTGTTTGCTCCAGATCCAACCATATATTAGGGTTCAGAAAGTATTCACAAACATTGTTCTGATAAAGCTACAAGTAGTCGTGTTAAATAAAAGAAGGGCTTCCTTGTTGTTGAATCATTAAACCCAACCGTTTTCTGTTTAAGTTCGTCTTTACATGAATGTGAACATGTGTTTGTATGTAACTACCATAGTTTAACATCTTAAAAGCTCAGATTTTGAAATAACTTCTGCACAGTTGGTATGGATTGTAAAGAGAAGAAAATATCTTTATTTGACATTGGTTGAGTTGCAGAGTTGAAGGGAAGATTTGATTCAAAGGCCTGCTTGTAATTGTGTTTTCTGTGTAACAGCAGTTAAGGTCAATGATTATTAAGATCATAGCCTGAAAGAAATATCAAACAAGGACCAGAGTTTTACTTGATGAGAAATCCAAACTATCCAAACCAACCTGGCCCTAAGTGAGAAAATAACTGACCCTTAGCCCTAATTACTGGGTGTTGTCACACTTCTGGCCGCAACAATTACCATCAAGTATTTTGGAAAGTGTATTAGTCTTTTACATCACTGCGGAGGACTTTTGACCCACTACTCTTTGCAGAAATGTTTTCATTTAACCACATTGGGGGGGTTTGCCAATTTACCTCCATACTTTGATTAGGCCACTCCAAAACTTCCATTTTTAGCCTTAATGGTGTTAAGGATCATTATCTCTCTGCAACATTTAATCGTATTTGAGCTTACGGTAAAGAACTGATGGCTGGACATTCTTCTTCAGAAATTTCAGCCGTAGGTAGAAATCGATGGTTTCCTTAATTACTGTAATTTCCGGACTATTGAGCGCACCTGAACGTAAGCCGCCCCCCACTAACTTTGAAAAGGGAAAAAAAAAAAAAACCACGCATTTGTCCATGTTATGAGATATTTACACAAAATGTATTTATTTTTAATTAAAATGTCGTGTAAATGCTTTTTTCATAACAATTCCAGTAACACAGCTGGTTAAAATAAATAATAAAGTACCGGTACAGTAGTCTACTGGGAAAAGTCATTGATCACTATCTTCATCTTCCTCCTGAGCATTAAAACCACAAAAGTCGTCTTCTTCCATGTCGGAATTGAACAGCCTCAGAATTACTTTGTGACACACTTCCTCAGTCTCCCTTTTTTTTATCGCTCCCAGTGTCACTTTTGTACCAGGGCAAATTCACCCTCGGGTTTGCACTTTCCTCTTCATCACGCAGCAGTCCAGCTTTTCAAAACACATTGGTGATAGTGCATTTCTTGACGCTATCACGATCCTCTGGCAGACTTGGTCAATGGTGTCTCACTGTTAGTCATCCACGCTCGTGACGACTTGAAAATTAATTTACTAGCTGCGTCATTGTTCAGGCCGCAGTGTTCAAAGCGTGTGAAAAAGAGTAGCGGCATATGGTCCGGAAATTACAGTACAAAAAGGCGTCCAGGTCCTGGAGCAGCAAAATCGTCCCAGACCATCATACTGCCACTGTAGTGCATGTGTTTAACCTATTATGTTGTTGAACAGGTTCTGTTTAAATGGTTTCTTGATTCTACTGATCTGACACTAATCAGGTCTACCTGTGGTAAAGTATAACTAAACTAACCCGGCCAAAAGCGTTGTTCATTACAGTCTAAATTTAACGAAGCAGTGATTACTTGTTTACATGGCCGGATTGGTCACTTTTTACCCTTGATAAATGAATTTACCATTTGAAATGACTCACCCATTCGCCTATTTATTTGCTCAGGTTATCTGATTAGTAAAATTTATGAAATAATAAAAGGGAAGTCTGAGGGGACAATTACTTTTTCACAGTTATATATGTACACTTCAAGTTCTAAAGGATACTAGTGTGTGATCCTGGTCATGTTCAAGTATCAGTTGGCAAAAGTTTTGTTAGATGATATATATTAACTTTTCTAGCATTTGTGGGCCATCTGTATGACATTAAAATTGGACCTTCATGTTTATCCATACATTCAGGCGAAAGAAACTAGTTCAGTTTGGAGTTTCTGTGGAAAATATGTCAATGAAAGCAACAGATGTACCCATCAACCTCCTCTTGGTAATTTGTTTTAACTAATTTACCATTAAAGGGGACTTTATTATTTTTTTCTTACCTTTTCAGCCTGCTGACAAGAAACATCACCTTGTCCTCTTTTACTTTTTTCCCACTTCAAAACCACAAAGCCTTGGAAATGTGGTGAGATTCAGCAGAATTATTATTCCTGAGATATTACTGACTGACTAAGGCCTTTTTGTCTAGTTGTTAATGTTGGCACATACTCCAGATATATTAAATAAAATATAAAGTGTTTAAGTGTCAGAGTCTTTTGTCTGCTTTATTTTAAAAAAGTATTTCTTGGTCTTGATTTTAAACTTAGCTTAAAAAGAAAACCCAGTCCTACCTTGGGTTTTTAAACAGCGTTCTTGCTCATTTTTCCTCCTTTGGTCATCTCAGTAATAATTCTGTGTTTTAAAACTTACGCAACTTACATTTTTCTATTGATGCACCAAGTAATGTAGAGTTCTTAAAAGGGAAAAAAAGCATTACCTCAACATTTAGACGAGACTTAGAAAGATGCATTGCAATCTAAATGTAAACTCTCACGAAGTACGAACTAGCTGATTATCTGTTGCCTTTACACAGTGTTGTGCCATCCTTAACAAGGACTACTTCTAAACTCCAGGTTTAGCCAGGTTAAACTCATTTTAAGAGGTGTAATATGATCTATTTTTTTCCCTTCACTGTAAAAAAAAAATACTGCATACTACTTTAGTGTAACATTTTTACACTTAAAAATAGTTTATTTGAAAGCACACAAATAGGTTATAATTAAACAGGAGTAATAAGTAGATCTAATAGTTTCAATTACACCTGAATGACTTAAGCAGAAATACTCAATTAAATTAGTAAATACAACTAAAAATACTATGTAAACCAGATTGAAAAACTTGAGCAGGTTATTAAAGGAAATAAGTAAATATAATGAAAAACATTTGTAGAATATAAGTGCAAATTTACCTTTGACTTATTTAAAAAATGGTGTGACAACAGATTATTTTTTTTAATTAAGACAAAAACCAATATGTCACAGAACATGAAAACTTTTATTTAAAACACTCTTCCCATAGAAAAATATTATTCTTTTAGAACTACCAACAGTATCTTACTGTCTGGTATAGATCACATCACATGACATCACATCAATACATCACATAACCAAAAAGCGCATGTGAATAGTGACAAACACATAAGTTTACAAGAACAAGAGACTGTTTAAACTGTTTTGTGATCTGAACCATTAACTGTCCTTCTGTTTTTAGTACTGAAAGTACATGGCCACATCTTATAAGATATTTAACATAGCTAAAGAAAAGGCTATTAAGTTTACCCAGGTTGAAGCCCCTCTAAACTAAAATAGTTCTTGCCAAATGGCAACAACAAAAAACACTGCATTTTTGCATAGAGTTTGCATATTAATGCAAGGCAATATCTTCACACGCAACAAATTTGTGACTAGTAAAAAATATCTTTCTGTGGTATAAGGATAAGAACTCTCTGCAGCATGTATTGCTGAACATTTAGATATTAAAATACTCTCCAAATCTTGTGGGGTTTTTTAAACACTTGAATTTCTAAAGGCAGAAAATGCAAGAACATCTTTCTTGAGTAACTTTGTGTAAACTGTACTGAAATTCAAAATTGAATGCCTCACACTTCGTGAGTGATAAAGGATGGAACAAAATGTACATCAATGCAAAATATAAATGTGCAACCAGAACAACATCAGATCACACATTCAGACAACATTTTGGTATGATTTGGTGAATGAATCCAAAGATGGTCTATGCTTCCAGAAGAGCCTCACAAATTATTTAGGGTACACTCTTGTCTTATTTGTGCTCAACAGCACAGCAGTCAATTAGGCCATTAGCGTGTTTTTTAGTCTTTGCACCTTTGCTGACAGATTTCCAGGATCGACTTCAACAAGAATCTTTTGAAAGACTTCAAATATGTATCTCAGTGTTTTGGGGTATTTAAGGTCCAATGCATAAGTTAGTCCAAGCAAGTAGCAGCAAGGTCTGCTGAGATCCCCGAGGTGGTCGAGTACTCTGGAGCCCTCAATGACAACCCCCACAAACTCCCAACTTGTCTACTTTCATTCCGCACAAGGAACATAGTCATCGTCTCTGCTGCCAGCTCTTCTTCCACATTTATGGTTCGATGGCTTGAATCATTCTGTAGACACAGTAAAAGGAAACATGGGTGTCACCAAAAGAGAATAAGGAAACCACAAATTAGCTATAAATATGTTGACACTTCTTTGTTAGCTTAACTAGCATATTGGACAATAACTGGCAACTATGATAAGAACCAATATCTAATTACAATATTTTTGCATATTTTCATACCTTCATTGATATTTCTAAAATAATGAATTAAGTGAACTGTACTCAGCTATAGGGATGTAAGAAAATATTGATACACCGATATATTGCGATATTTTATGTGACAATATTGTATTAAAGGGGGGGTATTATGCTTCTTCCAGGCACATATTACCCTTCTACAGCATACTCCAATAAAATTGTCACCTTAAGTCTTTTAAAAGTCCGTCATATATCCAAATCCACCTTAAAGAAATTTACTTCCGTATTGGACGCCTTGATTTTCGCCTATGCCTCTCTAAGATCCTCCTACTCTTTCTGACACTCCCCCTTCAGTTCGTCACATACCGTGCATTATCGCAGCATGCACGGAGTCGGGAAAAAAAATCCCACAAAAGACGCGCAGCTGCAGCTGGTGTGTTATAATTACTGCACCTGGGACTCGGCCGGAGTTGTGTGAGGTGGGGAGGGGGAGGGGAGCTCTGCAGGGGTGAGGCTCTCGGCTGAGTACGTAAGGTCGGAGGAGGAGATGGGTGGAAAAGGTGGGGATAGGTGGGAGCAGGCGTTTCAGCAACCCCAATAACTACCAGCAGAGACTCAAAGATTACTCTAACATGAGTGAATGGGTCAGAGCAACACTTCAGGTATGTTTTTAATGAGGAAAAGACAGGTTCTCTGGATATCAAGCTTCAGAAAGTCCATTTTGCGTAATACCTCCCCTTTAATATTCAAAAGTTTGTATCTATTTTTATTTTCTTTTTTAGAATTTGAATAGAACCATTAATGACAGTAATTTTTGTGGTAAAAGTAAATGTATAGTTTGTGACTGTTTTCAGCTCTTTCGTTCCAGAGGATCAACTAGATCTAGTAATAAAATTGAATGTGTTAAAGTATGAAACAGGTTGGGGTGTTTATGCTGTGATAGTTTTTCTACAGTTAAATTCAATTTTTAAAATCACAATATATAATCTTACTCATAGTATCACAAGATATCGTATCGTCCCCCCGGTATTGCGATACATATCGTATCACCAGATTCTTGCCAATACACATCCCCACTCAACTATAAGTACAGTGCTATATTCCACCATACAGTAGTTTTTTGTTTGACCACTGAGTGATCTTTAGTTTAGCAAAAGGTAGACAAGTAATAGGTTTTCCTGAACTC
The DNA here is from genome assembly GCA_963556495.2 of Valencia hispanica. Taxonomy (NCBI): domain Eukaryota; kingdom Metazoa; phylum Chordata; class Actinopteri; order Cyprinodontiformes; family Valenciidae; genus Valencia; species Valencia hispanica. The sequence goes on along the minus strand of OY747701.1, from coordinate 20,512,257 downwards.
ACCTCAAATTCCTTGATTAAGGAACCCACATCTTCACCCAGGTGATCAATCAGACATCCGATGACAACTTCTCTGGTTTTCTCAACAGGATTTCCATTCTCTATAATACAGTAAATGCATTACAACAACTGACTTGAAATAGCAGTCGCTCACTTCAGTGTTTTAGCCATTTTACTTTACTATAAACAGCTTTGGCTATACCAAATAAGTAAAACAATATTATTTCTAATAAATGTCATAATCATTCAGTCCTTAATTGATTACTGCAACCTTGAAGCCATATTTGCCACTTTATATTTTTAGAGGTCGACTCAGAATATACCCAAAGTCTAAACAGTGGAAAAAGGATTGAAACAGGAACCATTGTGCTTGGAAGACAGGTAGAGGAAAGAATGTGTAAAAGTGAAGGATGTATACAAATAAATAGTATTGAGAAACACCATTGCAATACAAATGAAGGCCACGTAGGGTATATGATCTTGTGGTGAATGCAAGAGCACAGAGGACCCAGTTGAGAGAAGGTAAATAAGTTTAGATAAAAAAAAAAAAAAGTAGTGACAAGTCAGGTGGGAGCATCCAAAAAGGAAAAACTAAGCAGAAATACCTGGAGTAAAATGCTAATTTCTGTGTGATGTCTCTCTCCAGCGGCACCTTTCTTGGCTTGGAAGATGGCAAGCAGTTTAAGGGTGTAGTGGTCCAGCATGAACATAAATTTGGACTCATGATTTACAGAGGTTATCTGGTGGAATTCTGTGTTGACCTGGAGAAAAAAAGGAAGAGAAAAGAAAATAGGGCTTCATTTACAAATATAAGGAAAAAAACATTACAATTTCTTAATTTCAGCCTATTCTGCAAAAGATGTATTGGTATTAGGCTTTTATTATTATGTATTACTTCTATTATCACTTAATTTCCAGAGATTTTAATGTCATTTTTGTACTTGTGAAAGCCTATCTGAGGTTTGTTGTCTTAACTGTTCATTCTAACCTCATGAAGAATGCACCCTTTAAATATGTTAAAATCAAAAGTCTTGGCACTGTCTTGAAAGTGTTTCAGGGCCAAGTGTCCTCTTTTTTGGAAATTAAAATATGTTCACCCTAAGATATATATCGGATTTAGTAGCGTATATGACATGAGTGACATGGGTTGGACTTGGAAAAAAAGGATTTGTACTGTTCAGATCGCTATATAAAGATCGGATATGGGTCGCATACAGTTTTTAAAAAGTCGGATGTTTGGCACTTAAGCCCGCAGTGTGAACATAACCTTAGTTATAAAAATCACGAACACGCATTCTGCGCATGCACACTAAACCCCGAGGGGTGCTTTTTTTTCTACTAGCTAAGCTATCAAAACTCAGCTGTGCTTGCTGTTAATAGTTCGCGCACGTTCGCCATTTTAAAACTGAAAAGCTGCGATAAAGACGCCTCACAGTCCACAAAGGTGGTCCTGTTCACGGCCCATTGAGTCTGCACTGGCTCTAAAACTTCATAAATTGCTTCACATGTTGGGTAGTTGGCATTTGAGGCACTCAAATTCAACAAAACCCCGTTCACATACAAAAACATCAAATTTAACAGTGGGCATACTTTACCACCAGATGCCGAGGCCAGAACACTGTCAAAGCAGATCATGATTGACTTGTGTTAGCCTCGTCCAGATGCTAACAAGGCAAATGAAGCAGACTTGCTAGCTGTTCACAATAAATGGCTTCATCACGATAGTACAGATAAGGATAGTTCGTGTCTAGCTTCTTTAAGTAAGGAGGGTTATGATAAAGAACAAATTCGTTCAAAAATGACTTACCTGTATTAAGTTTGAATCTTCAACCATCCGCTGTAGCCGCTCAGTGTGTCAAGACCGTGAAAAGCTCGTCCAGGAGGGACCGGATCAAACCGGTCAGTCACCAGAGTGATGACGTCACCGGATCATTTTCTGTTTACTTGATTTTTTTTAGTACTAAGTAATCATGTCTCAAATTGTGTTGATCTCGATCATAATTTCATTCAATAAGACTACTTTATTTTTGTAATGTATTCTTAAATAAAACAGTTTTAAAATAAAGAAATAATTAATATTTAGACCATTTTATCTGTTAGTCAAATCTTCATTTATTTTAAAGAATGAAACTTAATATAACTACTATGTTTGACACAAATGTTCCTCATTAGGTTCAACTTATGAACATTGATGTAATCAAGTCAAATACTCATCATTGCGACATTCAACCTTTTTATTAAACATATACATCTAGATATTTCTGTGATATTTACTGGGTGCTTGAAATATTTTTTAAGGTGTTGTGTTGGTCAGGGCTCTGGCAGCTGCATTTTGAATAAGCTGCATCTCCCCGATTGTTGGAGACCTTTTTTGGCACCAGTAAAAACACCATTCCAATAATCTAAGCTGCTCAAAATAAAAGCAAGCAACAGGTTTTTACATGAATCTGTAGCTTGTGTATTTTGGGGACCGTTTTAAATCCCAAGTGTGGAAATTTAAAAGAAGCAGGACACCAGTAGCTCTTGCTGCTAAAGGAAGCTGAAGGCCCAGAGGTCAGCCCTCTGCCTGATATGAAAAGGCACTCGAGACTTAAGGTGTCCTTCAGACATTTGGACACAGCTGCTTCAGTTTACAGCAAGCAGAAGCTGCAGAGAGGGGCTCTCCTGACACTGGTCTAGCTTTATCTATTGGGAAGTTGTGAATGGAGGAGCTTCCCACAACGCGTATCCAAGGAGATGGTAAAAGTGTGATATGGGAAGAAGAGGCAGAAAGGAACTCCATACAAGGCGTGCAGCAGATCGTGGCATCAACACTTCCTCCCTCTGCTCAGATACTCGCCCCTCATTTGCTCACATTTCTTTGTAATACCTCCTTAAATGTTAATCATGCATATTTACTCTTATAAAAGCTTAGAACCCTAATGTTAGGCAGGTTTTGGGGTGTTTTAAGCAGTGCTGTTGGAATATTTCTGGACGTTATGTAAGGATTTTTTTCGTGAATGGATTTTGCTTTGAAAATGTGAAGCTTTAGCTGCTTTTTGCTTTTAATCAATTTTTCTTTTAATACCCACAAATTCTTCCATCTAGGAGTTTTTGTTCTGTAAGTTTCCTTCAACTTATAATACAGATTTCTGGTTCCTGACTGAGTTAATTAAGGCTAAAATTACAAGCAGTCATGGCTCCAATCATACCTGGTTTTTTTATATATCTAATATCCTCATACATTAAAAGGCTCTAATGGCGTGTTCACACCGCACGCTTTGTCGGCGTCAAAAAACGTTCACAAAGTGACTAGTTTGAAGCCTATACATTTTTAAGCCTGAAGCTTGCAAAGCCCGCCACTTGCTGAGCAAAAAAAAGAGCGCATGGGTGGGGCTTCCTCTGTCGTCGAATGTTTTAAACAATGGCGGATCATATCGAGAGAGTGGCTTGGTTTTATGTGCTACATAAAGCTCGAGAAGGTCGTCGGGCGCATTAGCACCATTTGTGGAAACACCCCATTCTTGAGAGGTATGGATGCAAAGTATAAATGTGTACTTTAAATGTGACGTCACTACAGTGAGATGCTCTGATTGATTGATGCTCGGGACGACGCCGGACGTTCAGCTAGCTCAACTTCTGCGTTGCTGGCTTTTGCCACTTCGAAGCTTGGAAAGCAGCAAAAGCTTCAAAAATTGTAGCAGCCAAAATACACAAAGCGCCGCAGAGACTGACGGCCTCAATCATAGACTTAAAATGTAGCCTAATCTTGCCGTTTTGGGCAGTGTGAACGGGCCTTAAGTCAGGGGTGCCCAAACTGTTCAATTTGGCCCACCAGGGGGATCCCTGGGTCTTAAAAATCCACGTTCAGTCAGGTATAAGTACATTTTGATCATTCCTTCGTTGCTGATTCTGCTTATGGTAAATGTGTCCAATGAGTATGTTTTGTGCTGCATATAGTTGTCACGCATGGTGCTTGCATTAAATTAGGTTTATTATTTACTTATTTACATTTGTACACCTAAGACCACAAATAGTAATTTTAACAAATCACAAAATGGACTGGATCAAACTACCTTTAAATGCAGGTAACCACGCTGGCTGCTAGCTTATACAGCTATTATCAACATGGAGTGGCATCGTCAATGGCACACAGACAAAAACATTTGAAAAAAGTGCTGGGAGGAAGGTTAAATAACTATAATAAATAAAAGTACTATTGGTATTTAAATTTTGGCCGGTGGCTCTAATAGCTTTTCATGTTGGCCCTCTGGGGGTAGAATATGTAAATGTAAATATACAGCTGTGTTTAATAAGCATAGTTAAATGTAAGAACTGTTGTCAGACTTTATAATCTGAGCTAGAATGAGAAATGTGGATGTTGAAAATAGGCCCAAGAATTAAGCCTTGAAGAACTCCACAATGGATCTTTGTTCACACAGATTTACAATTGCCAACGAACTTGCTGTCTGCCAAGTATGTTTTCTTATTTAATAATTTCTTTCCCATTTTTTATACCAATATCCTTCTAAATCAATTTTTGAACAGATCATGCTTAATTGGTAACCCACTTATGCTTATAGAAATCTATACTGTTTAATTACATTCACCACTTTTCTTGGTATAATAGGTCGAGTTTGTTTTAGGTTGATTGGATTTCCCTGTAAGGACCTGAAAATGGTATTAGTCACTTTCTAAACAAACCTTGTGATTTGTAAAAAAAATGAATAAAAATAAAGGCGTGACGGGAAAATGTGCACAACGTTACACAAACTCTGACTCTTGCACACACACATTTTGGAGAGGGGGAAACTGGCAGTGTAGCAGAGGAGATGGCAAAATGGTAAATTTAAGCCACATTTTCAGACTTGTAGAGCTTCACACACACACAAAAAAAAACAAGTCACCAACCACCCCTGTCTCTGGACTAAATGTAAAAAAGAGAATCTGAATGAAAATACGTAGCATTTAGGAATTAGGTTCCAGTATGTTCATGCGTATGTCTTTAGATTATATAGCAATTGCACTTATTGGTGCAGTAATTGTGATTAGGTGTGTAACAATTATTGTTACAATCAGTGATTACTGAGCAGAAATATAAATTCTGCACACTGACACAATAGATGCCCCCACCTGTGGCAGAAACACTCTGGCAGTAGCATGCAATCTTTGTCTTTGCCTCCACCTTCAGGTCTGACCACTTCTTTTTTATGTCCACCATAGATCTCTCCGTCGCTCTGACATCATTCACTGCTGCAACAACACCGTGCCACTCAAAGGGCTTCCGTTTTTTTGTGATCCCACAACTGTGACCCCCAAATTAAAAAAAAAACATTTCGTGCCTCTACCTCACCCACAAGCACCTTAATTTCAGTCTCAGTGAAACTGCATTTTCTAGATGTCTCGATTGGCATGATTACCCTTGAAATGCCACTGATCATTCTTATAGGAGAATGTGGGTGTGTTGGAGGCGGGATATGATCCAAAATCACCTGACCACATTTCTTGAAAGGGTGTGATTTATAAAGCGGTAATTGCGTGGAGCTGTGCGTACACAAGGTTTTATTAATTCTATTATTTCTTTGCATGAGCAAACTTTTCTTGTCTTAAGTAAACTTTTAGGAAGTATTCTGCACAAAGTTTTTTTTTCTTTAAAGGCCCCTGGCTTTTAAGCAGAACCTATAAAGTGGTCAGACCAGAAGCTAAAGGTTAGCCTGTGTTGGTTGTCCATTACAAAACTAGTTTTTATTTAACGACGGGATCGTTTTCCCATAGAAAAAGGACATTTTTCCAAGTTTCAAGGTTCTATGTCTTCATTATTCCAATCATTTTATTAGAAACTATCAAGTATTAAGTATGGCTGGTTGCAAAACAGTCCCACTGTGTGATGCTACTGTCTTCTTCTTTAGTCTGAAGACCTCACCTGGATTAATTCAAACATAATTATTGTCATATGGCCAGGAACATCAGTCTTTATGTGACTTGACTATAAGGCGTTTCTGTACAATACTGGCTATAAATTTCATTTGAGGCTCAGAGTGCTGATTTTGAAGCAGGATGTCTTTCTTTATTTTTGCCCCAAAATTAATACGGCCCCAAATTAATACAGCATTCATGCTGTGATGAGTGGATGGAAACTTCTTAAACAAGTATTGAGAAAATGAAAACTGGCTCTTGTGCAGGACCTTTTCAGTCGTTTTTGCCTCCGTAGTAATTTAAGCAGTCTGCATAAATACGTGCGACAAGCCTCAGGCATCTTCATAAAGATGATAAATGATAATTACAGGCAGCATTCAGAAAACGACCTTCACACCTCGGCCTTAAACAGCATCGAAAAACCATTGTTTTGTCTTTAACAATCTGACATTTAGTCATCTTTTTGTGGAGTGACCCAAACCTGTAAGCACTTTCCCTGAGTTCAGTAGCATTTCACAGTTAATCTCAGTCCACCTTTAATTACCACCTGATTTATTCTTGATTCTTCATTTGCAATTTGCAATTTAACCTGTGAGAAGCGTTTCAAGGCACAGAGCTCTTGTCCAACAGAACGGTTATGTTCAGATGAGGCTGTGTTTTCACCTGAAGGGACAAGGACAAGTTTTTTTTTTGTCTTCCAACTTGAATAGCTTGAATTGGAACAATCTATTATATCTCTGCACATGAGTCATAACCAAATTCTCCTCTTATGCTGCTGAACTTCATTAACTCCAAAAGAAGTATGTGCAGTTTCATTAAAGAAGTGAAGGTGAAGCATTAACCTGCAATGTAAGAGAATTTTCACCTCGAACCCATCGGTTTAAAAAATAAAACGACCTCGCTAAATAACTCTGGTGTTTTCCTCACAATCGTCTGAATGAAATGAAAGAAATGTTGGACCAATGAATTAAAGGTGTTCATAATGTGAAGGGGGAAAAAAAATATTTTTCATGAAAGCCTTGTTTTTAACATTAGTCAGGCATTGAATATTTACAATGCATTCAAATTTATTCACTGAAATATTTTAAGTGAAAAATGAAGAGCAAATAAGGTTGATTTTTTGTTTATGTTGTATTTTCAAACAAAAGATGAGAAAGAAACAACATCACGGTGGTTAATGCTGCACTGGAACAAGTCATAGCTTTGATACATGTAATGTCAATGCCATGTATGTACAAAACGAATAAGGATTTGAGGTGAATACACTAGTAACACATCTAAATTCAACTAATTTCTATTAAAAAGTTTATTTTCCCACAATATTAATTTTCTTTTTGTCCAGACTGCAGTACACCAAGAGTCAATGAAAGGAATGCTGTAAAATTTTAATCATACAAACTAATCCCTTTCAGCTGCACATTCCCCAAGGTTTATCCAGCATCACAATTTGTCGAATATGTTTTGATATAAAATAATTATCTGAAATTCACTGGCTTCTGTGTGGGCCCATGAATGTTAGATGTCAGTTATATAGTTATATATCTGCTCTGTCTTCTCAAACCCCCAGTCGGTCGTAGCAGATAGCCAGGTTCTGGTTCTGCTGGAGGTTTCTTCCTGTTAAAGGGGAGTTTATCTCTCAGCTGTTACTGCATGCATGCTCAGTGTGACGGATTGCTGCAAAGTCGACAAGTCATTGTAAACGACTGTCTACTGTTGCTACAGGCTTGTCCAGGAGGAGTGAATGCTGCAAGTCATTGACTCAATGCAATCTGCTGGATTTCTTTAGATGTAAAACTTTTGAAACAATTTGAACAACAAACTGAACTTGACTGCATTGCTTGATAAGTAAGGTCATGATTGGATTTAATTGACTTTTTTTTTCTTTTGGTTAAAGCCTCAGGAAAACATTTGTTGTAAACTTGCGCTATGAATTAATTGAATGTATGAAATAAAGAATTTACGCACTTTGGTTCAAACTTTGGCTCCATTAAATACTTTTTGGTTTATATTAATAATATTGATTTTTCATTTATTTTTGTTTGCCTAAATCGACAACCATTTTTGAATGCCCTTGGCTTGATTCATATAAACAGACTTTCTGTGACCAGTTTGTAAAAGTCCAGTTGATTGTAAGTGTAACCCACATGACCTAGGGGTCATGAGCTATGCTCTTAGTTTAGTGGGTTGTCCCTTTAATGCTCAGCTCCCCTATTAATCAGCAGCTGCTGCTTCAGGTAGTGCTGCAGTTCAAACGTTTAGCTGCTGCTTTCCACTCAGGAGGTTGCTCATTGCTGCGGTTGCTTCATGGTTGTTTAAAAATTCAACCTAAGAGATAAAGAAACTACAACTGTTAAGAGCAAACTGGGAGTGGAAATAGGAAGGCTAGACATCTTGGTGAGTTTTACAGATCAGTTTCTTCAACTCAAGTTCTGTTATATTATCTTTATTGACCAAGTCATATCATCATAGATTCCTGTTCTATAAACCCTGGCTTCAACTGTAATTTTTGACATCCCTCTACTCACCGGTGAGTCATGCAGATCTTGGTTTCCCCCACTGGTGCTGCATGATAGTAACCAAGCCTCTAACAATAAATCACATGGTCAGCATGGATTGGAATGTTTTTTTTAGTGCTTGGTCTTCATTTGATTTGATATTTGAGCTGAATGGTTAATACTTTGGTTTTACTTTCAGTAATCCTTTGTTTCCTTTGATTTTTACCATTCTGGCTGCACTTTGATTTCACACTAATTATTAATAGTAGTGTGGTATTGATTTGGTTTAACACCACCAATTAGTTGCGCAACATTTGATTTGTTTTTTCCATTGGAATATGGACTGACGCTTAGCTTTATGCTAATTAGATTAAATTTAAGTATGCTCAGTTTACTTAATTTTGAATTTGTGAAGCTTCAAACCTTTTGTCATATGTATATACTTTCTTTGATATTCCTTTTGAATATCAGTTACTTTATAGTATTTCATTGTTCAATTTAACTGTTAAATTTGTTTTTTTTAGTTTAGTATGTATGACTAATTGTTTTCTCTTTGGCCTCATTTTAGGTCAGGTTTTTTGGGAGCTTTTTTTTTTTATTATTTTTTAAAGTCTGCTTTATTTTTTTTCCCCATGTGTGGACTCTTCAATTGGATTCAACCTGTTTCATCTGGATGGCAAGCTACCCATGTTCTACTACAAAAGGAGTAGGAAATAACTAATTTTGGTTAACAGGAGAACCGAACCTTGGAACTGACTGAACTCTTTGACCTGAATCCTAAAGAAGAGATTCCCTGAACCACAAACACTTACGTGTGTGCTTGTCCTTTTGTTGTTGGCTGTTTTTTCTTTAAACAGTTCTTTGTTTTGTATTTCTGTCTTAAATTTTAATACACTTTTTGAAACTTATTTTTGTGTCCTTGACTCACTCTCACACTTTGGCTCCATAGCCGAACCTGGTCCTGAATGTCATAATTCCATCTATTGGCAAAGGTCAGATAAGCGATCCTGGCTCTAAATAACGCGCTACATAAGTATCTGGAGTGTTAGTTCACAATATCTCAGTCGATCTGGGAATGTATTAAAAGGCAACTCCTCATGCACACTGCTCCTTTTGTGTTATCACAAACCAAAGCAGTGTGAAAATGATGTTGAAAATCATACAAGAGATCAAAAAGAGAATTGTGGTCCCCCACTTGTGTGTTTCATTCTTCCAGCTGCCGGAAGGTGCTATGTTCATCTGCATGAAAATATATTGCGCAAATACAAACTGCATAGGCATTTCTAGCAATTACAGTGTTTAAGAAGGAAACTGGTTCTGTATCCCAGAGACAAATGTGTTTCGATGTGAAATGTACAAATGAAGCCCATATCAAAAGAAAAATATCCTGTAAACATGCTGGCTGAAACTGGCGAGAGATTCTTAACTGTGCTGACACTGGTTTTGTACAGACATGAGCAGAAGGGCAACTCAGACAGGAAGAATCCAAGAGTGATAAGAAAAACAGATTCCAATTTAAAATTTAAGACATGTCTTGTTGTGTAGAAACTAAAATAACCATTTGGCCATGAAGACAATTGTTACATATGGATGGAAAAGAAAGACGCTTGCCAGCCTGAGTGTGTCCTCTAAACTGTGAGGTACATGGGTGGAAGCATCATGCTGTGGGGTGTTTTTCTGTAGGTGTTCCTGATGCAGTTCACAAAATGGCATCATGTGGCACGGACATAATGTGTGAATATTGAAGTAATATCTCAAGACATGAACCAGAAAGTTCAAGCTTCAGGTCTCCCAAATGCACAATGACCCTAAGCATAATTAGTCAAGGTTTTGGAGACGCCATCACAAAGTCCTGATCCTAGTCCCATAGACGACTTGTTACTAGAGCTAAAAACGTGTGTGTGTCTGTGAGCAAAGTGGTCCATAAAACAGTTCTGTCGGGTGGAATGGGCCAACATTCTTGCAAACTATGAGAAGCTTGTGGAAGGAAACCCAAAACATCCGACTCAAGTCATACAGCTTAAAAGGCATCTCTATCAAATATTTAAACCTCTGAATTTCAAGAAGATTCTCTCCACTTTCGGGAAATTAAGACATTTTTTTGTGAAACTTGTGTTTTTTAAGTTGTCACCCTAGTGGTCTCTACTCACTAGTAGCCTGACATGAAGACAGGCAATAAATGGATCAGGTAGGGAATCGTCGAGGCTGCTCTACCAGTGCGCCCCCTAATTTTGGTCACCCTAACTGAATAACTGAAAAAAATAACTATTTTATTTCCTCTGTACTTTTCTATCCTCATAGTCCTCTGTAAGGAAATGCAGTTGGATGACTCTAATAAGTAATTTCTACCAGCAGGATGTCACTTAATTATTTTATTTTAAGGGTTCATAATCTCTAATATTTAATAAAAGCAGTGTAATATAACATCTTTAAAAATAATATACAGTTAAATTACATTATGTGAGCACTTTTTCTGATCATTAAAATTGTAAAGTAGTAGATGGGTGTGAATGGACCATGGTCAAATTGACCCAAAGCAGCAGAACGGAGTTTCACAGTTTTAGAAAGAATTTCTCACAAACTTTCAAAATGATCCAAATCAATGGTTCTCCAGGCTTTATGAAGGTCTCGTATAGTTCATTTTGGATCCAGTGCCTAATCACTACCAGAGGAAGGCTTCTTGTTTGCCTAAACCCAAGGGATGACAGATAACAGAAAAGAACCAAGTTGAATCTTGATGTTTTGTTGCCAGCAGTCTGTCAGAAAGACACAATCTGTTCCAGTTCCTGTGGTTGAACCAATGAAAAACATGGAAGTTATCACAGGAATCACCTTGTTGGTGTGAAAATACTAATAATTGTTTGTCAGTGTGTTGTCTTTGGTATTTTTCAAACTTTCAACTAAAGTAATAGTCACAAATGTAAAGTTTCTGTTATTAGCAGAGACAACAGTGGATTTTTCCTTGTGTTTAGGAGCCATTTGATGTCTGAAAGGTTCATAGCTCCGAGATGGATGGATTAAGGAACTAAAAGCATTCTTCTGGAAATAAAAATGAGTGAATCATTTTTGAAGTCCTGGAGAAATATTGGTCAAACATGTAAAATTTTTCAAGAAAGTCTCCTTGGAATAAAAAAAATAAAGAAATAATGTATGGCTCAAGGATTTTTTTTTTTTTTTTGCTATATTATGTCCCCTTAAGTTGGCCAGCTGTGTTTGCACATCCTCTTTTTTTACAACCTTGTAATAAGATATTTCAACACGAAGTCTAACTTTTACTTTTCCAATTGTATTCATTCTTTATTGTCTTATAATTGATCAAATGTTGAGTCGCGAAATTGAACTTTATGTCAAATTAATGCTGAAATTAAACATTTCTTTATTCGAACAAGCCTCATTGCCTTTGTCTTCTCAACTTAATACTTTAACTCTGCATTAAATTACACTTTTCTGCAGTTTGAGACATTGCACTTTACTTTTTATGCAAGCTTTTGACTGAAAGCAGCTATGCTTCTATTGACATGTGGCCTGAATAATTAACTATATCCGTGCAGGCCTTTCAGAGCGCTGACACACACTGAACAATATCTGTTTTATATGTTTTTATATTAACTTCAGAAAGCACAAGGCCAGTGGGATTTCAGCAATCTGTACGTCTATATAAACACTCTTTATTTACACTTTATTTCACTTTACATGGAAGCAGCAAGGGGGACACCTACCAGCATCATTGTTTGTGGAAAACTGCCAGTCTTGAGCTAATTACCAAAACTCATTGACATTTACAAGTGATTTTTAATCATATATATTTGCTATAATCACTACAACATATACAAAATAGACATTCTCTAAATTAACTGTAAATCTGTAAACTCAGGGATGAACTTGGCTAGTGCTTACACATGAACGACAACTAATCAAAAGAACAATTTCTATTTCCAGAACCTGCTTTTGAGGCCTGGCCTTCATTTGACCTCCACTTTTTCCTTTTACCCCATTTGTTCCAAGCATATACTTCACTGCATACATTCACTGTCAAACAGAAAGAATAGATGGAAAACTTAAAGGAAGTCTTTACATACTTCTGGTCCCCGTTGTTATTATTTGCAGTTACCTTGAAGTTGCAGAGTTGGTTAGCGATGTTAGCTTGTTTGTTAGCCAAGGCTTACCTGATATGAAGTGATCGCTGCAATCGACTGTTGTATTATTAATCATCACCTCGATCCAGTCGCTCCTTCTGATCGTTTGCTGCCAAAGACATCTTTTGTTGGCCTTGAAAGGGGTGCGAGTTGATTTCTATTGAACTTAAACGTTTTTTTTTGTGTGTGTGTGTGTGTGCAGCCAACAGCAAGGCAAGACATGATCATGTCTCTTTCTACAGAGGAAATGTGCAGTGGAGACTGATAATTCCTCCATAGAGGTGGAGCTGTATGGCGCTGCTTCCTGCTCTATTCATTTTTTATTGGCAGTAGGAGAAAATTTTTTTTTTTTTTTTTTAAAAGAAAGCAAAACCCCAAATAAAATAAACAGGAACCTTTGCTTTTAGGCTCCATGGGCTCCATAGCCTCCTCCTCCTCCCAATGCCCGCATGACACCGGGACTCATGCTGTCATGGCGACAAGATAAACTCATCAGACCTAATGTCCAATGCTTAAAAGACACACAGCCTCTGTGTCATGGATTTTTGCTCTCCTCCAATCAACAAATTATTTTTTTTATTTTTTTTCACACCACTTAGCAAATTTGCTTTTTTTTAAAAGTTTGATTTCTCAAACATTTTACGTGTGAAATTGAGGTCAAACATATTTTTAGCCTTTACCAGAGACGCCACCAAATTAATCCGCATCTTTGGAGGGGTTTTTGTTATCCAATAATTTTGTGTGAAAGCGCAGAAAAGGCACAAAAAGTCACCACATTTAGAGGAAGCAGAAACCGATTTTTGTCCGCTTTAATTTAAAGTGAGCGTTAAAGCCATGAACCTGGCATCATGCTGAATCCTTCACACAGTGATCCCATGTGTTGATTTAACTAAACTGTGGTCTCCAGGGAGCCCTGATGCTGATCCCTCAGTCCAGCCTTGTTGTGTCACTCTTACCTGTCACGAACGCTTTGTGTGACATGTAAATTGTAGCATCAGATGATCCATGGATGCGCTCCCTGTGACCTATGGTGATAATACGTCTGGCTGGGAGGGAGGGAGGGAGGGAGGGGCGCTCCGGGATATTGACCGCGCTTTGTTTGGAGATGCGTCTTCATTTAAAGCCGTCCGGGACCCTCATATTCCCAAACTCCCACCGATCTGCGTCTCCGCTTTGTATCGGACCGATGACCTTTTTCTTTTCTTTTTTTTTCTTCCAGGAGCAGTCCGGCTTGATTAGCGCATCAGGCGGGACAATGAGTGGCCGCCCTGTACACAGCCATTACCCGGATCCCTTTATCAATGTCCTGTAATTAAAATGTCACAGTTTAATTTTCGAGCCATCGCTTTCCTCTCGGCGGAGTCTTTCCTCCAATAAAAAGTGCAATCGAAATGCTCTTTTAACTGGAAACAACTAGAAACAAAAAAAAAGCGTTTAAGAGAGCCGGGCAGAGAGGGATCAATAGGCCCTTTAGTCCAAGAGGAGGATTGATTGGTCTCTAAAATGGGATTTATAGGGGTCATGGTTTTATAGGGTGCTGATACAACTGTTAATTATAAAACATTTGGCTGCAATTGCCGCTGTTATTAAACCTGTCCCATGTTGAGCTGGGCTTGATTGATCTTTTTCCATCATAAGGCAAAAAATTATAACAAAATGCATCATGGCACATGACTTGGAGCACGTGATCACTCTTATGGTAGGATTTATTTATTTGAATGTTGTTATAGCCTATGCGTTCATTTAGCTTCCATCAGTGGATACAAGACAAAGTTTTGAATCAGAGCGGAATGGCAGTCTGCTGCAAAAAACAGTGGCGCCACCAAGGGGGAACCAGGGGAGGCAGTGGCACCTCCTGTAGATTAGGTGGCCAAACAGTCCTGTTATATATATATATATATATATATATATATATATATATATATATATATATATATATATATATATATATATATATGTTATATATATATATATATATATATCATAAACCAGGAAATTAAAAACGTCAACAAACAGAAAGTTTATTTAGTTATTTATTCGTTCATTTATTTATCATATGTGTTTTCATACTGCAACACTTTTTAGTTTTCCTCCCGTCATGTAATAGCACCATAATAAATCGAAATTAAGCTATGACATTTGATCGCCACCTACAAACGCCTTTTAACATTTTCTAGCGGCCCCTGTTTCCTCTGGCTGAGTAGCTGGGCCATCAATTGGCCTATATTCTTATTTGCTGTTTAGCTGGACAGTTTTCTTCATATCTCAAAATTCAGTCAGTCAGGCTGATTAAAAATTACAAGCAATATATATATATATATATATATATATATATATATATATATATATATATATATATATATATATATATATATATAATAAAATATTTCACTCATATGTCCTCTGAAAGGATAAATAAAACCACTTTAGGCTTTATCGGGCAGTTCTAGCCTAATAAACTGAACTAAATGAAGAACATTTTATGAAGATTAAGGAGAAGGGAAAAGGAAACGCAAAGGAGCACAGGTCTCCAAACATTTTTATGTCTCAGCTTTCCAGGCAAAGAGCGCATGTCCTACATTTGGGCGTCGTGCTGAGGCTCACCTGCTGAGTTTGGACAGACACCTGAAGGCGCGTTTCTCCTCCAGGTTAAAAGCTTTTTTGTTGAGTGCATATCAATGAGGCCGGGTAATTTGTATCCAACAGTAATAATAAAAGAGAGCCCGCGTAAAATTACCGCTGAAATGTCTCTAATTAAAAACTCCTCGCTGCTGATCTGCGGCCGCGTCATCTCACGTTTCCCCCGGAATAAGCGGCGACAAAAGGCTGCATTCAGCTCGGCGGCCTGAATAATTAAAAGGAGAGGAATAATTACAGTATAAAATTGTAATTATTGGGTGGGGGCTGCGGGGGAAACCTCTCCATGGTGAAAGAGGAGAGGATGCGCTTATAGGATCAGGTTCGGCATCAATATTGCAGGGAGGTAAGAGAAAAAAGGGCTGCAGGCAGGGTGATGACACTTCATACATTCTCATCTCTTCAGGAACACTCTGTACGCTCCCTTCAGTGCGCTGAGTGAGAACATGAGGTGGGTTCTTGTTGTCTGTACCAAACAGTCCAAATCAACCCCTTTGTTTGGCTTCTGTTCACAAATTGGGGTTGGAAGCAGGGCCGGGCAGAGGCTTTCTGAGGTCTGCTTTGCTCTCTGGCCCCCTGAACCCATCACCTTCCCCACAAATATATGTCTAATAACTATTTAAAGCAAGTGTCATTTTATTATTCTTTCATGGAACTTAAACATAATAAAACCATCAAAACTAAGAACACAAGGTTGACCAACTGTCTCACTATTTCAGATTGCAAGAAGGCAAACTGAATAAGATAAATGTGTATAATGCTTTATTCTAATGCCAAATAAAGCCATTTGCCAGTTTAGGTTTTGTAGATACCAGCCATGTGTCAGTTTGTACCCGTCAGAGGGACATTTTGTTATTATTTTGACAACATATAATTTAAAGGCACTTTAGGCATTATCTAAGAAAATGTGGTATTTTGACGGACTGTTTGATCAATGGTCAATCAGTCAAATGTCTTAAGAGTCAACCAGCACAAACAGAGAAAAGTAAACAAAAGGAATGGAAATTGGGTGCAATACAAAGATTTCAATTATACATCAGTAAGAAAAACTGAAAACAAATATGCAATGACACCCATATTGGGGAAGAGGAAAGCTGACCTGGCTGTTTTAGACTTCTGCATTCAGATGTTCTGCGTCATTCTTAAGAATAACAAAATAAAAACCTGGGAAAGGTCTCAGATGGATTGTCTCTATAGGATCGTCCTTTTGCTCATCTCTGATTCTTTTGGCCCAAAAACAAAGATAAACTCATGAAGATAACTTGTGTGTCACAATGTCTACTTACTTAGCGACTTACAACGAATAATACATTAGGAAATCCATTTGCTTGATGCATTTAGCACATGCTTATTATATTTATTGGGCTGTTTCATCAATGTAAATGAATTCAGTTTTTGACAGACACACATAATACCATGATGGAGATAATTTGGCATTGTGTCTCAATTTGACTTCAATTTGAACATTTTAACAGTGTAGCCACTGAAGGAGGGGGGTGATTTTATGGTTACCCCATTGCCACAGTCTTATGTACATAATATTTTTTGTAATATGGGAATAGGAAATGCATGTTTCAAAGAGCTGCAACTTGTATTTGTTTATTTTTATCTTTTATCTGTAATTGTAATGCTATTTCTGGTGTCCTTGAAGCATGCCTGTTTTAGCAATCGGTCAGTCGTTCCTGGCTCTGCTCACCTCAATGTCTTTATTTATTTATTTATTTATTTATTTATTTATTTATTTATTTACTGACCGTACCCCCCATCTGACTCCCTTTTTGCAAGGCTTTCTAGGGGCACCCCTGTATTTAACATTCAGCCTTCCTGAGCAATCAAAAAACGACAACAATATTCATGTTAATGGTGTTCACCTTGATGATTCCCAAGTTATTATTATTTACTGGTGGTCAAAAATCAAATTACATTTGAAGTTTAATGTCTTTGACAGCCTGATCTGAGGCATCGCCTCATTTTTGCGTCTTCGGTGCTATTATTGTAATGAGTCTAAACTCAACCTGTTTAAAGGTCCATTTATCCGGGCTATCTCACATTTATTGCCTATGATTCATTTCTTCCACTTTTTTCCCGACGTGGAAACCTGACAGATGGCCGTGTGACTTGATAAATCTGCGGGCCTTTTTTTTTTTTTTTTTTGACGCTCTTGCTGCCCTCCACAGCGCAACTTGCGCTACAGATCGCTTGAACTGCGGGAGACAAAAAAAACCGCAAGATGCGCACCATTGCAAACCCAGCTGATCCTTAAAGCAAATCAAATACTATGATCAGTTTGACGCCTGTGGGGTCGCAGGGGGCCTCCAGAGGGTCTTTAGTAAGTAGAGTTTAGGAGAGTCGCTTTAAAATATTTCCCATTTGATTACTTTTTAGTAAACACTGCACATTTCGAATGGATTATTGGTTTTTTTTTTGTTTTTTTGTTACTTGAATCAAATCACGAATTCACTAACAAGAATTTTAAGTCCAAATTTCTCCCAATATGGGGTCAGCGGGGGCCTAATTGGGAATTAGCCTTTTTTTTTCTCTAATCAGCTTTGTGCGTCAAAAATTGTGAATTATCCAAAGTGTTGTCTAGCTCATGTGTGCGAGAGAGGAGAGGAGGCAGAGAGGAAGAGCTATTACACATCAGCATGACAGCAGTGAGAGGAGGAGGAGGAGGAGAAGGAGGAGGAGGAGGAGGAGAGAGGTGCCATGTGCTTCCTGTCTACACGCCATTCACCTCCCTGAGCTCCAACAGGATGGAGGTCCTGTGCGCCGCTGCTGCTGCTTCTTCCTCCACTTCAGCCAACTGACATAAAGTTCACCGTTTGTGGTGCTTCGACCTGTGCTTTTGATCATCCCTTCTATCTGGACAAATTAATCCATAAATTTCACCTCCTCGCTTTTTTGTTTGTATTTTCCCCACTCAAAACATCGCTGGAGTGTGCTGTCTTTTCAGGGGGGAAAGGTATGCTATTTTAAACATTGCTGTAAATGCAGTCTACTGAGCAACACATATTATTGTCAGCTTCATTTATTTTTGGTTTCATTTCCTGCACGAGTCGAGTTTTGAGCATGCATGCATATTTGATTCTAAAACGGTTACTTAGCTATTAAACTTTAATAAAACCTGCACCCTAGATTTCCGCGGCCTATATTACACCGCGGTGTAAAGTCAGTATAGGCGCAGGTGAACGTGAGATACGCCCGCTCCAACCTAATTCCCGGCTACTGTCTGAGGCTAATCTGCGCCGAAGCTTTAATTATATATAGGGCTGGTCTTTTATTAACAATGCGGGGACGCACGCTTGGATCCGTGTAATTACCAGAAAAGCAGCTTACAGTTGCTCTTTTCCTCTCCGCTAAGCGCATTGGCGCAGCTCAGGCTGCATTCTCCTTCTGTCCTTTTCAGTGTGTAAGGATCTTATGTGACTCTTAAGTAGCTGCTCCGTAAGTGCTGAGCCGATTTGAAGATAAGGGGAGCAGGAGAGGTCCTCCTTCCACGCAGGAGGTCGCGTAAAATCCGGCAGAGGAGGCAGGACGCGCGCAGATGAAGAAAATGAAGAGAGAAGTTTAGAACAAGGGCTCAGGCTGATTTCACTTTTGCAATTGTACAAACTCTTTAAATAGCTGTTGTTGGTATTATTTATTTATTTATTTATTTACTTTTAAATTCGTATTACTCATGGAATTATTACAGTCTCTATTTACATTTGATGGTGTATTTCGATTCAACAGTGACAAAAAATAAGATGAAATAGTATATATATATATATATATATATATATATATATATATATATATATATATATATATATATATATATATATATATATATATATATATATTATATTTAGATATAATTTTTTTCGATTTGAATTCCATCTCCTTCTGATCGTCAGGCTTCCAGGGATGGAGTCGATGCCCGGACATCTTGGAGACGCGGGACGAGACTCCAGCTCTTCCCCGAGTTTGAAGCAGGCCGCTCAGAGCTTTTCCAGCCCAAACGGCCTCAAACCGAACCAAGTGGGTGAGACCTCCCTGTATGGGGTGCCCATCGTGTCTCTGGTCATAGATGGGAAAGAGAGACTCTGCCTGGCACAGATTTCCAACACCCTGCTGAAAAACTACAGCTACAACGAGATCCACAACCGCCGGGTGGCTCTGGGTATCACCTGCGTGCAGTGCACGCCCGTCCAGCTGGAGCTCCTGCGGCGCGCCGGGGCTATGCCCATCTCATCTAGGCGCTGCGGCATGATCACCAAACGGGAGGCCGAGCGACTCTGTAAGTCGTTCCTGGGGGCGCACAGCCCCCCGAAGCTGCCGGAAAATTTCGCCTTTGACGTGTCTCATGAATGCGCCTGGGGCTGCAGAGGCAGCTTCATTCCGGCCAGATACAACAGCTCCAGGGCGAAGTGCATCAAATGCAGCTTTTGCAACATGTATTTCTCCCCGAATAAGTTTATTTTTCACTCCCATCGCACCCAAGAGTCCAAGTACCTGCAGCCGGACGCGGCTAACTTCAATTCTTGGAGACGACACCTGAAACTGACGGACAAGAAACCGTCTGAGGATATAAACCACGCGTGGGAGGATGTTAAGGCCATGTTCAACGGGGGGAGCAGAAAAAGGACTCTGCCCATGAGCGGGTCGGGAATGTCATCGTCGCTGAAATCACAGGCTTCCTCCAGTTTGGCTCCAACTAGTTCCCCTGAGATCCCTCACAAAACTCTACGGTGCGACGAGGAGCAGGGAAGCAATAACTTAAGTTTGGCGGGCGGCGCACGGAGCTACCCGGTCATCCCGGTGCCCAGCAAGAGCTTTGGCATGCTCCAGAAGATTCCCCCACCTCTGTTCCCTCCCCATCCGTATGGCTTCCCCAGCTATGGGCTATGTCAGAAAAAAAGCGACGGGGTGACTGATGGTAACAAATCCAGTGTTCCCGGAGTGTTTTGGCCCGGCGCAAAGGACTCCTTCTACCCAGCGTTCCCCGTGTTCTGGCCCACAGCTGGTGGCCTTCCCATGCCGCCCTACCCGGGCTCTCCAACTAAACCACCGGCAGAGCGGCCGGGTGTCCGGCAAACTGAGCTCGACCTATCTGACCAAAGCGACCGGGGCGCAAACACACCCAAAGACTCAACCCCGCAACCTCACCACGACCGCAGTCCCAGCTCCCAGTCCTCATCCACCAGAAACGACGAGGACAAGTCCGGGGACGAGGCCTCTCAGAGGAAGATCAGCTACATCTCAGCCTTCAGACCCGTGGTCAAAGACGCGGAGACCATCGCTAAACTCTACGGCAACCGGGACGGGTTCGGTGCGCGCCCGGGATACCTGTCCCCAGATTTCATCAGCGAGAGCTCCAGCTACAGATCAGCTTCCCCGGACAGAGACAGCGTGGCGGAGGACGACGACGAAGACGACGACCCGGACGTGGACGTAGAGTCCAACCGGGGTCCGGAGGAAGAGGAGTCGGTAATGATCTCCCCCGGTGGGGACCTCCGAGGTTCCCCAGTGCTGGAGCAGGTCTGCTCGGTTGCTGAGGAGGGCCAGGAGCGCCCTGACGGCTCCTCAAGTCCCGGGGCAGCAGCTGGGGCGTCACCGCAGGGCTCATCGGATGAGGACCGGCAGATGCGCAACGGCTCCCCTCTTCATGAGGTGAGATGAGATGAAATGAAGCTTTAATAAATCCCCGGAGGGAAAGTTGGACTGTAGCAGCAGGGGGGTAAATATGATAAATACGGTGACCAGCGGGATTTAATCAAAGTCAATATAGGCCTTTGCACTTTATAAAACAGAAATAAAAAAAATGTGTTGTTATCGAGCAAGGCAGCAAGGTTGTTATTTAATTATTATTTATAAATACTGAAAAAAATATATGTATATTCTTTTCAGTGAATGTGGTTGGATTATTGGTTAAATTACAGCCCAGGCCAACATTTATTTACCATTAGTTCTGTAGCCTATTCATTTTAATTAAAAGGCTTTCGTGTGTTTTTGTTGTTGTTGTTTTTTTTTTTTAATCCGATTTTATTCTTTTTTTAATGGACACCAATTATGTGAAGAACCGCCGCAAATAGCATATAATTGGTCTCCGTTTCGCAGGTGTATCCACATGAAAAGGACGGCCCGGTGCTCCTCCTGAACGAACCTCCTTCATACAGCTCCAAACAGCCGAGCAGACCCGGCGGTAAAATCATTGATCCGATTCATCATCTGCTGTTATTCGGGCCAATTCTGAGCAATCTTTTAAACCGAGACATGTTGCTCTCCTCCTGTTCGCGTTCAGGCGTTCATCACATGGCTGAAATCCAAACACAGCGCGGGTCGTCGTCCAATCCAGAGGAGAAGGACAGACAAGGTTTCAAAGTATTCTCCTGTGCATTTCCTAATACGTTTTAGCTTTAGCTGTTCAAAGCAACTAAAAGCCTGAAATCATCAGATCATTTCTGTAACCATCTGAAAGACATCGTTTTAGATTCATGTTGTTGTTGTTGTTTTTGTTTTGTTTATTTGCAGGTGATGGAGCTTTACGCATAGACATCAGTGTGCATGAGAGAGATCTGGAGAACATGGCCAAAGGTAGGAAGCGTTTTAAGCCTCAATATCTTAACATTAACATTCATTATCTGTAATAATTCACTATGAAGAACTAATTTTAATGGAGGCTAATCTTATTTTCTTGTTTTTTATTATGATCATTTACATTTCTGAACCAAAAAACAGGCGCCCTTTTAGCATTTTAAACATCTCCAATATGCGAGGATAAAATTAAACGCAGATTTCCACCCGATTTGAAATGAAGCCGCTAAAGAGGGTACGCGCCCATATCTCCGAATGCGAATTTGCATTTTATAGGCCTACAGTGTTTCCATAGTTGTTAACCACTTAATCACGAGATGTAGGAGTTTTGACTTATTATTGTAAGGGGAAATCGTTTAGAGGCTATTAATATTTTAACGAACAGAGCCATAACCCTGAGGCGCGGCAGCTAATTATTTTACAACGCTTGGAAAAACCCTGGGACTCCGTTATTATCGTCTCCACCTCCAGGCAATGCATGGCAATTACTGCGGCAGCCTGCAAGAGAGAGAGAGAGAGAGAGAGGGGGGGGGGATGGTTACTATCAAGGATGGAGAAGCACATGAAATGGCTTTACTGCATGGGCTCTGTCAGATTCTTATGAGCAGAAATTAAAGATAGGATAGTTGTATTTTATCAGGTGTGTGTCTTTTTTAGCTATTTCAAAAATCCGGAGGTACAATGGGATCATCTGTCTTGATGTTAATGGCTCTTTCCAGAGGAGTTGCAGAAGCAGCTGGTGGAGCAAGTGGAGCTGAGGAAGAAGCTGGAGAGAGAATTTCAGCATCTGAAAGGTATGAGGGAGGAAAACGTGAGCGTGTTTAGTGAGTTAAGAGAGTCGGATCTGTAAGGAAAACGACAGAGAGCAAGACGATTTCTTTGAGTGTGTTCATTTGATGAGGTTCCTTGTTCTCCTCAGATAATTTCCAGGATCAAATGAAGCGTGAGCTGTCCTACAGAGAGGAAATGGTCCAGCAGTTGCAGATTGTTCGAGGTGGGTCTCTTTCTGTAACTCTGGCGGGCTGATTTAGATCAGTCCTTCTTTAAGCCACGCGACATGTTAACACCACTCCTGTTAATTAATCCAACTAGGTTCTCACAGCTCATAAAAGGAAAAGTGACACTTGCATATTGAAATATCAGCACATGAAGTTGAGTTTCTTTTCCTGTAACCTCCACTTTTATTTATTTATTATTTCCTGCTGTGGTTGAGGGGATTAATAGATATCCAAAGGTGAAATCTGAAATCACATTGTTTTGCTTGCAAATGTTATTTTCTCCTAAATCGTGCTCTGTAAAATTGAATAGGCAGACCATTATGTAGCTCTGTATCGGTTACACGCAGTAGACATCAACTAATGCCACCCGTTAAAGGATTGGTTTAATGTTACAGATGTTTAAATACAGGGTTCAAGTACACAGAAGGGTCACTCTAAATACCACAGGAGCAAACAGCACACATTACACTCCTCCACACACTACTCATGGGTTTTTTTTTTTTTTGGTTTTTTTCAGTAATCACTTTTGAACATTTATTTCATTTTTTTTTATTATTTTTTTTTTTTTACTTTTTTTTAATAGACACTTTGTGCAGCGAGTTGGACCAAGAGAGAAAGGCCCGTTATGCAATACAACACAAGCTAAAAGGTAAATTTTATCTGGTTCACAGGAGGATAACAACCATATATTCACATTTTACCCACAAGCTCAAATAAATATGCAAGTGCTACTTTTTTAAATTTTTAGTCCACCTCTCCTCAGATCAGTGGTCACTATTTACAGTAAGGAACAGTTAAAGTGCAGGTTCTCATTTTTCAACGTCTCACTCGTTTCTCACTCATAGCAGTGGAAAGCACCACTGACCACACTATTTGTTCCTCTTCTTCATCATGGCTGGAAAGTAGTTTCATTGTGAGTGATGAGGAAACAAATCACTTCAAACAAAGATAATCATATTTATTCAAATTAACCTATCAGATGTTTAGAGTGACTGTTATTTATTTTTTAGTAAAAATTTATTTCCAGTGTTTATGAGATATTACCATAGCTCAGCTAATCAGTTTATCACTGCTTTTCCTTCCAAATGTCTTTATGAGTGTGAAAAATGTGCAAATACACCATGCATTTCAGAAACAAAAGTCAGTACAACGTGAGACAAGTTTGTAAACTAAGTATGGCAGCTCTCTTTAAACGAACATACAAAGCAACCAATTATGACATTTTCTCTCTCCTCTTATTTCCGGTGCTTTCCTAATTACATCACCTTATCTCCTCTTCTTCTGTTTGCTGTCTTTTCGCTGTTCTGGCTCCCAGTGGAGAGGCAGCGCTATCTCCCACTGTTTCATTAGATGCACCAGAATGCTAATCAGTTCCTATTCTGTTACACCTTTGGTGAAAATGTCCTTTAAAGTATGTACTGTTTGGATAAACTCTTTACTTACCCTCTATTTTATCTTAAGCTTTTTTTTCTCTTGCAGTAACATGTCAATATATTTATTTACAAATGCTTT
The DNA here is from genome assembly GCA_963556495.2 of Valencia hispanica. Classification (NCBI taxonomy): domain Eukaryota; kingdom Metazoa; phylum Chordata; class Actinopteri; order Cyprinodontiformes; family Valenciidae; genus Valencia; species Valencia hispanica. The sequence goes on along the minus strand of OY747701.1, from coordinate 20,488,009 downwards.
AGTTATCATTACAAGAAAAGGTGACATTTCTTCACCAGAAGCTAATAAGCAGAAAATGTCTGCAGCAGGCTAAGTATAACATGACTGCGTGTGATGACAGTGATGCTGAACAACACAACTGGGTGAAGGAAAAGGATAATTTATTGTAAAACCATGATCGTCTCATAACAGTGGGAAAACAAAGTCTGTTTTCTTGCAACAATAGCTCCTTAGCTGGACAACACAAGACAGGAAAGATTAACTTTGTAACGTGTGGATCATGATCTATGATTATCCGGGCTGCAGAAAGAGAGACTGTGGATGGCTTTCCTCACCAATCACTGAAATCTTTGCCAGTAGAGATCTTTAAAATATTCGCTGTGACTCATGCTGACAGGAGGAACAAGCTAATGTGAATAAATTGTCCTAATTTCTTATTTTCCAACAAACAAGCAAAAAAAAAAAACAATCAAAATCTTCATCCGATTTACTCACAAGCCTAAGAGAATCACAACTAGTTAGATAGAATCTAACTACTTTCATTTTCAATCTGAACAATATTGAGCGTTACATATCTGAGAGTGGTGAAATACTTCTGATTAGCAGTGTAATTCAGAGTGGTGCTTTCCTTCAACATGATTTGGAATATATATATATATATATATATATATATATATATATATATATATATATATATATATATATATATATATATATATATATATATATATCTTCCTGAACATTATTGTTCATAGATCTACTATTAGGAAAACTCAGCAAAATGGAGGTAAGAAAACTGGTTCTGTTCTGCTCTGTTCTTCAGCTTTCTAAATACTACATGAAACTGACTGAATATGAGCAAAAACAATTCAGTTTAGAATGCAGAAAAGGCTAAAGAACTTTAAAACATCTGGTGACATTTCTGTGGAGGTAGGAGATGATAATTTGGGCTCAAAGCTCAAATGCAAATCAGGGACTTAAGAAAAAAAAAGCACAAAAAAGCATTGAGTAACAGTTGTAGCTACTAATATAAAAGGGTACTTTTGTTACTTTTATCATCCTCACAACCGTTGTGACAACACTTGCAGAATCCACTTCCTACAGAGGAAACTGTAGCTTCAGGCTTGTACAGCTGGTGGGTAAATGTGTCCCTCCACCTTTGAGTTGTTGGTATTTAAATACAATGAGCTTTACCTGAGGTCGTTGGCCAGTAGACATGCAATGGTTGTAGTAAAAGTTTGTTACGCTTTGTATAACAAGAAGGAGAGACTGGATGGCTAAAGATGTGAGAAAAAGCTGAAAGCTAAGGTTTAAAAGAATGATTTTTAATCTATATTTGGAGGTTTCAGGCACTTGCATTAGTTGGCTGGTTAGTTTATAACAACCTGAATATATGACAAAGTTCAATGAATGTCATATTGAAACTATTTGGAGTCTAATTAATTAAAGTTGCCAGAGAATAAAATGTGTGTATGTCAGTTTTGAAAACCAGGTAAAGAAACTAATTAAGCTGCTAAAACATTTAAAAGTTCACAGACAAGAAAATACAACAAATCTCCATAAAAATAATGAAAGGTCCCCCAATCAAGAGCAAGCTTGGTTGAAGAGAGTTAATCATCATATATTCCATCATTGACTTTTGCATATCTTTACTTCACCCTCCTTATTTTCTACACTGCGACCCTTATTTATCTAAAAGTACTCAGCCTCATTCTTGACTAAGAGAGGCAGAACAGCTAAAGCATAAAAAAAATTACCTAGAGTCACTTGCAAAAGTTAACACACCACTTTACCCAATTTGGTCCAATTACAACTGCAACCTTCGACATATTTTATTTTGATTCTTGGTGATAGACCAACACAAAATAGTGCATAGTTGTGAAGTGGAAGGAAAATAATGCATGGTTTTAAAAATGGGAAAATGATGTGCATTTACATTCAGCCTTTTTTTTTAAAGAAATCTGATAACCCTAAATAAAATCCAGTCCAGACAGTTGCCTTCAGAAGTCGTCTCATTAGTAAAGAGTCCACCTGGTTGTAATGTAATCACGGCCTAAATCCGGCTGATCTGTGAAGAACATTAGTGAACAATCAGCATCTTGAAAGCCAGGAAACACAGCAGAGATGTCTGGCAGAAAGTTGTGGAGATTTTTAAAGCAGGGTTAGGTTAAAAAACAATCCCAAGCTCCGAACATCTCACTGAGCTCTGTTCAATCCGTCATGTGAAACAGGAAAAAATATGGACAAACCACAAACCTACCAACACATGCCTGTTCACCTCAAATAACAGACTGGGGAAGAAGATCATTAGTCAGAATCAGCTAAGAGGACCATGTCTAGAGCACTCCATTCACAATGTTAGACATAGTGGTGGCAGCATCATGCAGAGGGGAGGGTTTTCTTAAGCAGGAAGAGGGAAACTGCTGATGGAAAGATGGATGGAGCTAAATTCAGGGGAGGAAGAAAATCTGCTAGAGGCTGCAAAAGAGATTCACCCTCCAGCGGGACACTGAACATACAGCCAGAGCTCCTGTGGAAGGGCTAAGATAAAAGGATATTCATGCATTAGAGAGGTCCAGGTAAAGTTCATACATTAATCAAATCGTCTCTTTAAATGGCAGAGTTCTCATCAAAAATTAGCAGAAGGATCAGTAAGAGGCAGTTGTGAGGAAACTCACCGACATCCTACAGTATAAGCTTTTCTTCTTATTATTCTTAACTGAGGAGCAGAACAGATCAAGAACAGTTATTGGAGACATTTAGCTGTTATTTTACCACTCACAGATATATAATATTAACAGAAAAATTGAATATTTCTGTTGAAGTTAGCTTCGGTTTGTGAAGTATTTAAGGTCCGGAGTCAAATCCAGACCCCTGTTTAGGTCCTATTATATATTTCAAAAGATTACACTTACGCTGTGTACTCAGATATTTTCTAGAGCAGTGGTGTCCAAACGTTTTGCCCCATGGGTCCATATTGTGAAGTTGACACTATTGTGGGCCTCAAAATATTATTTTTAAATAAAAACACTAATTTCATTGTTTGTTTTGTTTGTTTTATTTGTTTTATTTTACGTGCTCAAGAGATAAACTGAATATGTTTATCCTTTTGGATGAAACAAAGTAGTCTGTAAGTCGCGTTAGATTAGAAATATGGAAAGGGCCTCAAACTTTCGCCTTTATAAAAAAAAAATGGCATATTTGTGGATCATCTTTCATTGGCTTTTTTTCAGCAAGAAGAACAGGATATGAGTCATTCTTTCTTCAAAAATGTTTGCTGCAACTCAGTAACTGCTGGTCGGTCAAATTTGTAAAACTCCGGGAATTGAAATCTGATGGCCGCGTAAAAATCATTCAGAGGGTCAAAAGTGGTCCCCGGACCTCGCTTTGGACAACCCTGCTCTAGTATGTCAGAATTCAAACAAAGCGACAGGTCAATCACTAATTGGACGCTATTGTTGGTTTTTTTTGCCTACATGTTCTCACTGATGGACTTCCTTTCCCCCCAGAAGCTCACGACGCCCTTCATCATTTCTCCTGCAAGATGCTCACTCCTCGTCAGTGCACTGGAGCCTGCACCTTCAAGCCCCCTCTGCTGCCCCCTTAGTGCCCCCACCCTGCAGCCTGACTGCAGCCTGGCCCGAGGAAACAACACACACACACAACACACACACACACACACACACACACAGACACATAAAAAGATCCAGCCTCGAGAGCCTTCATGTGTTCACCTCTCCCACCTGTAACCCCAGGATTCCTGCTGCTGCTGCTGCCGCTGCCGCCGCCGCCGCCGCCGCTGTACGGATACGCCTCTGAGAGAATCCATCATGGCTCCGGAGGAGATTGGTTGTGCAGCGACCTCTCCTCCAAAGAACAGGGCTCTCGTGTTAAAGAGATCAACGTGAGCTTCATGCTGTGAATCACAGGATTGTTGAACTGAAGCTGCAAAGCTCAAACCAAGGAGGTCAATGAATTAAAACTGTCTGCTCTTTCACTGTTATGAAGAGAAAAATACTACATTATATACATACAAATATAAATATATATATGTCATGTGACAATGTGCAATGGCTTGTTATTATGATTTTAAGTTAAAAACTGATTTGATAGATTTTGTCGCATCTTTGAATATGTTTTTAAATGTTTTTGTAATTTATCTTGGGTTTGTACACTGTGTATGTCATTAAGCACTTTAAATGGACAACATTTGGACACCAAATTCCCTCCTCCAATTCGTCTGTGTGGTGTTATAAATACGGCACATAGTAATGAGCACTTACTGCAGCGACCCTTCAGGTTTTACTTTGGACTGGAAAGACATTTTCTGGAGCAAGCTAAAAGGAAAGAAAATGCACTGATGCAGCTGTTTAAGAACGTGTGTTTCTCGTTTTTAACGTTCTGCTGAATTTTTGTCCGTCTCAGCCAACTGAACCAAAACCTCTACTGTTCTCTAAAGCGCTTTTTATACGAAGAAAAACACAGCTTCAAGTATGTGAAATACAATTCTCGCAGCTTCTTTTTTTTCAGTCTGTTGAACTCATTATAAAAGAAGAATCGACTCAAAGCAGCTCTGAAAGAATCAAATTTTGCTTTCTGACATTAAAAACAAAAACTACACAATTCCCCTGTTTATCTCTGTACAAATTCAAATAAAACCTGAAAAGCTCTCTGGGCTTCATGTCCCTGACTTTTTCCTTCGCCTGTCCACCCGGTGGGAGCCTGACACCTGCTGGCCTCTTTCCAGGACAGCTCCCCGTCCCCCTGAGGTGTATCGGATTGCCTCCCATCGTTTGAGTTCAACATGATCCCTTTCATTAGGCAGCCAGCATCAGTGCATGACATGTCCAGTCATCTTATAATGTTTGACGTGGAGTCAGGGAGGCGAGGTGGAGATGATGGGGTGGGAGGGGGGTGGAGGCAACGTTGATCCTCTGGTGAAATCCAATCCTTCAGATGGGACGACTAATAGATATTGATTACCCTGGATGCTTCATACTGAGACAGATACTCACATAATGTCACCGACGCACAATGAATGCAAATTTTCAGCGAACATAATTGCCCTCTATGGCAAAGCAAGTTCCCTCTGAATGCTAACAAGGTCCAGAAGATGAACAGCATCATAACACAGTGGGAATGACTGGCTGCCTTCATTGATACTGACATGTGGAGACAAACACTGATAGTTCATTCTGTCTTGATCTCTTTGTCCTCACACTTAATCAAGCTGCTGTCTCTTTGTGATCATTTTGAGGATTCCCTCTTCTCTCTCTCTGCTTGTTTTGTGTGCTGTCAGCTTTCGGTATGTTGCTCCACTTGTGATTGTTTTGAGAATAATTTCCTTTCTGTTTGCTATTATTTTATATTTATAATTTTAAATTAATTTTAAATTAAATTATGTTTATAGTCTTTTTAAAGTATTTTAGGTTGTATTTTGTTTCTGTTGTGAGATTGTGGTGATTTTATTAGAATTTATTTTTGTTATAGTGTCTCGTTCTTGATTTGTCTATCTTTTTTTCTTATTTTTTGGCTTCTTTGTGGTTCTTTTTAATTTGTAACCTTTATTTAACCAGGCAGCATTTTTTATTTACAGCTGCAGCCTGGCAAAACGCAGAGCCTGTTAAAGGAAAGGGGGATAATGGGCTATAAAAGCAGACAAAATATAATTAATAGTCATTTAACTAATTTAAATCGAGGTCATTTAATGTTTGATTGTTGTTTTGTATTTTTTTTATTTGTCTTCTTGTTATTCTGTTTTTTTCTCATTTTTTATCTGTGCTTGTTTTGTGTGCGTTTTTGTGTTACTGTTAGTGTTTATTTTATGCATTTTTTGTGCTTTTTTGTCTCTAATTGCGGCTCATTAAATTCTGATCTTGTTATATTTTTTGTATTTTTGTGGTCTCCTTGCATGATTGTGTAGTTTCCTTATATACAAATTGTTAATGTACAGCCCACACAAAGTGGCTTTTAGGGCCAGGCCAGCAAGAAGTGCCTAAGAGCTTGAATTCGACATTTTTTAAACATTTAAATTGAAATTTATCTATGATTTAAGTAATATACTACGAGAATTATTGATCGTTTGACAATTATATGTTGCTGGTTGATTCATTTCTGCTGCTTCTGTCTTCAAACTGATAAATGAATTAATGACGGTTGTACACTCCCTTCTTACTGCTGAGTCTGCACTGAAACACTGCACTTCACACACACCTGTCACACAAAATGAGTAAGTCATACTTGTCTCCACTGTTTAATTATGCCTTTTTATTTCATGATTAATGTCCACTGGAATTGGTGTCTCATACAATCTCAGGCCAGCTCTGGTTATGGACGTCAAAATGGTGAGTGTGAGTTTGTTTGTATTTAATGTTGCTTCACTTGGTGAACATACCAAGTCTGTGCCTGAATGTTATGCATTTCTATGGTTTCTTTTTTCTTTTTTGTTATTGATATTTTTATACTTCTCTGTTGGTATAGATGTCTTTTTTGAGCTTTTGTTTTGGGAGGTTTTCATTCTAATTTGTGTTGTTGGGTACCCTGAACAACAGCAACAAAACTCTCCTCAATCAGATGAGTTGGAAACTGTTAAACTCAACTCTCCAAGAAGACAAACTGAATCTCTAACTCAATCTTTTGTTCAGTTTAACAGCCAACCTGTGATATGATAAATAACTTCAGAAAACAATTTTCTGAGTGATTGAAAGCAGATCTGTAAAAGCTCAATCTAAAAGTGCAAACTTTTCTGTTATTTCCTGACTCATGTTACTTATTTGATGTATTATTACAAATTTAAATATTTATATCTAGAAAATATTAACATCTTGATATCATATACAGTTCAAATAATATGGAACTATCATATGATGCAACACCGAAGATTTTATTTTCCAGGATTTTGACAAAATTATTGTAACAACGTGAGAATAATATCGCAGAATTGCAGAATAATAAAAAATATTCACTATAACTCTTTTACTTTTACTCATAGAAAAGATATATAAGGTGGTTTGTGGGCAAAGTTAAACATATTCCTATACCTGTTTCTTCGTCCTCATTTGAGGTTTCAAACTGTCAGCTTGTTTTAGTGAAGAATTTGCCAATCTTTGCACATTTAGCCGTCTGTTTCCAGAGTCTTCCTCTTTTTGATTCTAGCCTGCTCCGCTCCACCCTTACTCTTACTGCCCGTCTTTTAAACACAACTGACTGAAGGCACTAACATGTTAGGTCAGGTCGAGGTGCTTATGGAGAGAGAGAGAGAGAGAGAGAGAGAGAGAGAGAGAGAGAGAGAGAGAGAGAGAGAGAGAGAGAGAGAGAGAGAGAGAGAGAGAGAGAGAGAGAGAGAGAGAGAGAGCTACCACTGGATGAAACCAGTGTATGGCATGCTGTTTGTGTTTGCGGTCCAAACATCCGACTTGCCCACCGGGAATTGTCCCGGTCCTCCCGATTGCTTAGGGTATTTGCTCTCCGGGATGTGGATTGATTATTTGCTCGTATAATCATTTGTGGTCAGCGGCCACCTGTCCCATCACTGGGCATCAACAATGCAACAGATGGCAGCGATGCATGATGACATAGTGAGGCCTCTTTTCTCTGAACCAAGCAGCAGAACTAGTTTTTCAATAAGTCTTTGTGCATTTTTCCCCATAATAGACTTGTGCACAAAGCCAAAATGTGTTTAGTGTAATTGTGTTTGGTTCAGTGTGGAAGAACAACCCTATTACAGTAAGCAGGGACGTGAGTGCCTGGTAATTGTGCAGGTTAAGCTCTGGAGGATTCACTTCATGTTGGATTTGTTTTTTTGTTTTTTTATCACTTGGCGCCCCCTGCTGGCTGGACTGGGACTGGCCTCTAAGTACAAAGTGAGGAATCACTTTCTGCTTTTCTTCATAAAGATTCAACTGGCCACAGCATCAGAGAGTGTATGTTGTGAAATGTATGCGCGCTTTTCCTCTGTAACTGCCAAAAGAAAATAGGAGGATTCTTATAATAATAACAGAGTTTCTGTTTCACAACTATTTGAAAGAGGTTATATTCTGAACAGTTTGAGTTGAATGAGGTAGATGAAGACATACAATTTAAAAATTCATGCCTAACAGAGGTTTTTTTCTTTCTGTGTTCATGTTAACAAAAGGTACATTTCAGAATGACAAATGAATGAGAAACTTTATGGGTAAATAATCATAACGACCCCAAATATTTCTCAGCTCAAATTTGCTAAGAATTTAACCGCTCCACTATTTACACAGTCAAAGAAAACAATATGTAATGGCCAAGGTCTGAAACAGTATCTAAATATGCCTGACCTTCAGCTTGTTGAGCGTTTCAGCTGCAGCATGAGAAATAGTCAGAAAGCTGTACATGTGCTGAAGGTCTTTTAAAAGAGGCTCTGGTTTTAAATTGAACACAATTTCCAAGATTATCCCCATTTTTGCATTGAAGTTTTGGTTGTAATGTAATGAATGTGACAGTTCATGGTGTGAATACTTTTGCAGTTATAACTTTCAGTAGAAACTTTCCAGTGCTGCCAGGATCTTCTTGAAAAAAGTAAAATCCTTTCAACCATTCCTGTTGGGATAGTTTTACATTTTCACATTTTGTTTTGGTCAAAGACTATTGACTAAGATCCAATTTATTATTTTTTGCATTTCAGTCACCTGTAGTTAGTGTTAGTTGACTAAATTACTTAAATAAAAAAGAAAAAAATCATATAAATATGTCTGTTTGGGATCTTTTACAACTTGAAAGGAAAATCATTTCACAACATGAAGAGGAAATGTTTGTCCAAGAATGGAATAGAGTTATTATGAACAACTCAGGGGGGTGGCTACTTGGGCTTAAGCCCCAGATGTTTTCTGAAAAGCCCAAAATCTGAATTTTACTTTTGATGGGGCGAAAAAAGTCTTTTGGAAGTAAGTTGCAAGTAAGTTCAAAAGAGAGGCAGCAGCTTCCTAAAGTCCGGTAGCCTGCATCCAGCCTGCCTGAGCCCCCAGAAGATGAAACGCTTCTGCTGCTTCAACAGCCTGCCAGCCTGCTTGCTGGTGCTGGGATTCGTCCTTTGCTCCAGACGCCTGCATGAGAACACTTCTTGCAGACACCGATATCAGGAGCTTTTATTTAGACAAAAAGTACAGATTGACAACAACAGCTGTTATAAAACAGGTTATGATTCAGGTTTGTGAATGTTATTTTGAAAGTTCGGGTTTATTAAATGTCAGCTTACAATCAGTACAAAGGTAATGAATGGTAACAAGATAATGTGGCATGTGGTTACATGGGAAGAATCCAAACACGCTTGAATAATAATCATAAAAATAAAGTAAATAACAGAACCTGATGTTCTCTGGAGGACTGAGAAACAACTGAAAAAGAGTAAAGTAGAGATACAACTAGTAAATAGAGCTAGTTAAACATGGAATATATATATTGGCAGCAAGAAGGCCTGGGTTCGAATCCCGGCCTGGGGTCTTTCTGCATGGAGTTTGCATGTTTTCTCTGTGCATGCGTGGGTTCCCTCCGAGTACTCTGGCTCCCTCCCACAGGTTAGGTTATTATGTGTGTGTGTATTTATATATATATATATATATATATATATATATATATATATATATATATATATATATATATAGTACGTTATATGAAGTACATGTATATCTGTCCTGTAGGCCTGATTTGAAATATTAGTTTTTAAATAAAACCTGATTGTTATAATAAAAGCTGTATAAAAAGTTGTTGCATTCATGCAATTAATCAACTCTGTGAATGAGAGAATTGTAAATTGGTCACAAAACTTGTGTGGAAAGCAAAAAAAAAGAGAATGCAGCTCCAACTTAAATAGATCACAAGTAATTGAATTAAGTTTATCCGACTTAATTTATACACATTTGATTAACTTGACAACTTAACGAATCTAATAAATTTACTTGGATAAACTTAATTCAATTACATGTGACCAATTAACGCAATTTATTTAAGTTGGATCACCAATTCTCTTTTTTCAGTGTAAGAAAGAAGAGCAGAGCAGGAAAAACAGCAGAGGGCAGGATCGTATCTAAGAGCATAAAACTCTATTCAGTTTATTTATATAGGACCAATTCACAACAGATGTCATCTCAAGGCACTGCACAAGATGAGTCATTTCAATACAATCATACAAACATTCCAATTAGTTTAAAGTTTTAGCTAGTTTCCTATTTAAGGAATCCCAGCAGATTGCATCGAGTCATTGACTGGCAGTTGCGCCCCATTGATGCACAGTGCAACCTCAGCAATCCCTCATATGAGCAAGCATGTAGCGACAGTGGAAAGGAAAAACTCCCCTTTAACAGAAAGAAACCTCCAGCAGAACCAGGCTCAGTAGGAGCGGCCATCTGCCACGACCGTCTGGGGGTTTGAGAAGACAGAGCAGAAACACAGAAAGAACAGAAGATCTGATGTAAGAGTACTTTCTATATTAAAGAAAGTAAAAGGTTGATAACGGGACACAGAGGATGCTCAGTGACTGGGACGACTCCTGTCCAACAGGGCATTGTAGCTAAGCAGGATACCAGACCAGGTGTAGCGTCTATGGAGAGAAAAACACTGAGAAAACATAGTTAACAGTTGAAATAACAGCAAATAATGCAACTGGAGAAGAGTAGAAGAGAAAAGTAGCAAAGTGAAGAAAAGTGGTCTGTCTGTCCTCCAGCAGTCTAAGCCTATAGCAGCATAACTACAGAGATAGCTCAGGATTACCTAAACCACTCTAACTATAAGCTTAATAAAATAGGAAAGTGTTAAGCCTAGCCTTAAAAGTAGACAGAGTGTCTGCCTCACGGACTAAAACTGGGACCTGGTTCCACAGAAACTACAAGTAAACCTGCAGTCTGAGAGCGAAGTGTTCTGTTTAGAACATATGAAACAATCAGATCTCTGATTTATGATGGAGCTTGATTATTAAACGCTTTATATGTAAGAAGGAGGATCTTAAATTCTATTCTAGATTTAACAGGGAGCCAATGAAGGGAAGCTTCATCAGAACTCTTGCTGCCGCATTTTGGATCAACTGAAGGCTTTTAATGGCATTTTGTGGACTACCTGATAGTAAAGAATTACAGTAGTCCAGCCTTGAGGTAACAAATGCATGGACTAGTTTCTCAGCATCACTCCTGGACAGGATGTTTCTAATTTTAGCAGTATTCCGGAGGTGAAAGAAAGAAATCCTAGAAACCTGTTTAATATGGGATTTGAATTTCATGTCTTGGTCAAAAATAACACAGAGGATCTTTACGTTTTTACTGGAGGCCAATTTAATACCATCTACATGAAGTGATTGACTAATCAGTTTCTGTTTTAGAGCTTCTGGACCAAAGACAACAACTTTTGTCTTGTCAGAATTCAAGAGGAAAAAGTTTAGAGTCATCCATGTTTTTATGTCCTCCAGACATGTCTGTAATCTACCTAACTGACTGGGTTCATCAGGATTTATGGATACATATAGTTGTGTATCATCGGCATAGCTGTCACATGCTGTCTAATGATTCTACCATCTATTTGGCAAGGTGCACAAAATGCATTTGTTTTTTGGTCATTATATTAATTATTGAGTCAAACTTAGTAGCCATTTTGCTTTATATTCAATCAATCAATCAAACTTTATTCATAAAGCGCTTTTCATACAAGAGTTGCATTTCAAAGTGCTTTTTGAGATTAAAATGACCCCACATAAACCAAATTCCCATCCCTCACCTACAGATTTAAAAGCATGGCCACAGTTATACCCCCCTCCCCCCAACCCAACTCCCAAGCACACAAACACTTAAGAACAACCATGAAAAAGACATAAAAGGACATTAGGCCAAGTGCAGATGAGTCAGATAAGGAAACACCATCAAGGGAGCCGTCTGCGCCGGCGGCAACAGATCAACCGCAGCAGCAGAGGTACACAGGGTGGTGAGACCCCCACCTCCACCCAAGCTCCACCTGGAGAGCACCCAGGCAGCCACAGCCGACCACCGCTCCCGAGGCAGAGGGCTCCCACAGAGGAAACACTGACAGGAATATTAAAATAACAGATTAAAGTATAAAAGTATTATCCCCTTTAATGGCTGTAAGGTGTATTCCCCGGACCAGTGATCTGAGGTGACGTCGGTCAGCAGCTGACTGATTGTGATATTGTTGATAGTTAATATTGTTAATTAACAGGGTTATTTTGTTTCGTTAAATCATTGATTTATATGTGTAATCCAGTGCTTTTCTTCAGTTTCAAGGTGATCAGAATTCAAAAGCTGAGATGCCGTATCGTTTAAAGCAGCAATTTTTTGCACTTGCTAAATGCTAAGTCACGGATATTTTCCACCCCTGAAACAACTAGTCCTGCATTTTCACACAACTAAAATTAGAATTGATCGGATTTCGTCTCCATACAATATTGTTGCCATGTTTTTGTTTGTTGACAAAAATATCAACATTTGATCATAGTTGTTCTCATTCTGTTTGACTTTAAAAAAATCTAATTTTAGTATAAGAAGCTGCCGACAAAAGATTTTAGAAAAAGTTTTAGTTGAATAAAATAAGACTGGTTGGACTAGTTTTTAGGGTTATTTTGTACATTATGTATTTAATAGTTAACACAACTCATTCCTTAACTAGTATTTGTAGAGTGTTATTAAACCTCAACACCTTCCTTATCAAAGAAACAAAAGTCACTTTTCAGATGTCATGATCAAAAATATAGACAATAGGACAAATGTGTTCTGTGCCTTTTAAATGTTTCAAGTTTTACAGAGTTGGGAAGACAAAACAACAATTGAAAACAGTTTTATTCATTATTGTTTTATCCAGGTCAAAATTTGCAGAGCTGACCCTTCTTCTTTACAACTTCTTTACTTTTCTCTTTGTGTCAACTTCTGGGCGACACATTCTTGTCTTACAGTTTTTCTCAGTCACTTTGTCGCATTTCTCACATCATTATTAACATTTGCGCAACAGCTGGTGCATTTCCTGGTGCAAAACCTAGTTATTAACCTTTAAAAGCGGGTCGCTTTCTCAAAATGGATACTTCATTCCTAAAAAGCAAGTTTTTAGGTCAATGAAAGTGTCAGTGCCATCAAAATGAAAAGTCCTGACAGTTATGTTTATGAACAAGATAGTCAAATGGCTTTGTCATGTTTTCATGATGACCGTTCACTCTGGAAGTGTTTTCCAATGCAAAACAGTCTGATCTTGGTGATACTACTTGAAAATGCTCCAGACAGTGCTAGACACTATTTGCACAGCCATTTGGAGTCTACAGTTACAGTCAGTGAGGTAACTTGAGCACCAGATACTGAATACGACGCCTCACACTTTTACTGCCTGAGCTCTTTGCAGTTTTAATTTGTTCACAGCATTGGTGCAAAAGCAACGTACAAAAACATTCACAACAAACATAGGAAACACACTTAAAGCTGTGCACAACTGTAATATCAGTGAAAGCAGAGGTTCACTTGAGAGAAAATGTTCGATTCGAGACACATTTTCAGGAAGGAATGATAAAGAAGTACATAAAATTGACAGACTTTGACAACAAGTTCAACATTTTTGCTTGTAATGGCTCAAGCAATGAAAGTATGATTTTCAATTTTATTGTGAATCATTATTCAGCATTCACAAGTATAGTTCATTTTGACGAACATGACATGAGCAAAGAAAAGTTAGAAAACAACAGAAAATTGTATGAAAGTCATCAATGCATATCCAAAAGGATTTGCAATTTGCTGGAAGGAAAGACAAGCTAGTACTGTGACGTGGACAAAAGACTAAATGTTGTTAAGGTTGATCTAACAGTTATCAGAATTTTGATTCTGATCAGAGAAAGGCACCAAAGTAAATGAGAAAAACTGTAACATTGTTTGGAGTTATTAGTCTCTGTTTATGGACCTGCTTTGAGAGCAGGTCATGGAAAAGGTGTGCTGTTAAAAAGGGGTCGAGATCTAGAGAGTAGAGAGAGTAGGCTACATAGATGCAAAGTTTCAAGGTTCTGCTCTTTGATTCCTTTCCTAACTCTTGATTCGCTGCACGGTGCTCCAAAATGCTAGCAGCTCATCACAAGTTGCTCTCAGAGGACTTTTTCATCCCACTCTTTTTTTCTCGCCTTTAAAGAACTGTGGCCAAGTCCATGAGGATAAGAAGCAACCCCACACACAGATTGTATCAGAATGCTTCAGGGTGTTTTGGGCACTATGCCGGGCACATAGCATTTCACATTTTCTCCTCAGGACAAATGACCCTGACAATCAAAAAGAGTTTCCTGGTGTGCATCTTTGTACTTCCAGCAGAATTACAGTCTATCCTTGGTGTTCTTCTTGGATAAAGGTGGCTTCTTTGATGTCTTCTATGATAGCAGGACATTATATTAAACTATTTTACCCTCTGTACTCACAGATCCACTTCAACTCACCTAACTGCCATTGCCAACAAGCTCTGCATGGGTGGGGACATGACTATCTTGCTAGATAGATAAAGTACCTTGCCAGACATTCCCAGACGCCATGAAGCATTTTTTCCTACAACTGTAGGAAAAAATGCTGTACTTTCAGGTGTAACATTCGCAGCAGCAGTTTCCTTACATGTGAGGCTATTTGGATACAAAGCGACGACGGCTGGACACAAACCAAAAAGTTACAGAAAGAGAAAGATTTATAGACATATCTGACCCTGTTTTATAGCGAACAATGCTGCTAATTGGATTGATAGACTGATTTACCACATAGATTTATTTGAGCCTATCAATTTCTCACATTGTGGTTTTATTACTTTATGAACAACTGTTTTATTACTCTTAGTTGTATATAGTAATTGCTGTGCAGCATTATGGTGCAGCTTCTGTTTAATAAATATTGCTGCATAACTGATGTGGACAACGATATTACAGTTTAGCTCACAACTTCACCTGTGATTACAGCATGAAATGCCTATATATATATATATATTCCCGTATAAAAATGACTAGTTTGCTATTTTTTGCCGTTGATAGATAGATAGATAGATAGATAGATAGATAGATAGATAGATAGATAGACAGACAGACAGACAGACAGACAGACAGACAGACAGACAGACAGACAGACAGATAGATAGATAGATAGATAGATAGATAGATAGATAGATAGATAGATAGATAGATAGATAGATAGATAGATAGATGGATTGTTTAGATAGATAGATGTTTTGTTTTTCCCATCATCAGGTGTGTTCTTGAACTCACCACAATCGCTATTTGTGCGCGTTCACGCAGCCCCTCTGCGCGTCCCAGTCATGTGACAACACCTCAGCACGCCTGCGCACAGAAATAGAAGATGGCGGAGAGTGCGGATCTGAAGGTAAGGCGCAGCCTGAAATTATTCCAAATTTAAGCCGGTCCTCCAGTATTTTATTGTGGCTTCGTGCAGTCCTTGAGCGGATTAAGTGTCGGGAGGGCTGGGAGGTTGTCGGGTTGAAGGTTTCCCACTGAAACGCGGCAGGAACTTTTTTTTTCTGAATCCGCCAACAGCTCTGCGAACATGTTTATGTTGATGTTGAGAGGCGCTGGTTTGGCTGAAACGGACTGTCTCCCTCAGCTCCTTCCAGGCTGCCCGACACTTGTCCCAGTAACAGCGGTGTCCCGGAGTTAAAATAGTATTTTTTTATTATTCTTTTTAAAATCTTCATTTCTTGTGTGTGTCGGAGCGCTTTTGACGCGGCGGCAGCCTCGAGACTGCGAGGCGGGTTGGATATAATAATGAGAGCAGCTTCCTCACGCCTGTGGAATCACAGTTAAAAGCCGCTGCATTATTAGGGGCTTATCTATAACCCGGAGATTGTTATCTGCATGCGGCTTTGTTACCGAGAAAAGGGCGAGTCTTGTCTGCAGGTGGAGGTAGCTCACCTGGCCTGAACGAGAGTCAGCCAGTTGTTCAGTTTACCTGTTGATGATCCAACACCTCTGCAAGTAACGGTGCGCTGGCTGCTGACTCCCGTTACTCCAGGATCGGTCCTCTTCACATGAGCTCCTGGATTATTGATTTCATTTAATCAGAGCCTTGGTCTTGTTTTAGTCCCCCCCCCCCTCTGTGTTTCCACTGGTTTCTGTGATCTATCCGACCTTCTCTATGTCAGCTCCTGCTGTTCAAACACTGTCACCAACAGGTTCTGTCCCTGTATTGGTAAGCCAGATGTGATCCTACTCACAGATGCACCGATCGGACCGTATCTGGCCGATAATTCAGTTTATCCATGTAGCCTTTTACACGGTGTCAAAGGTGTAGGTAAATGTAAATTATATTGTTATGTATCGATTATTGGCCATAACAGCAGCATTGATATCGTTATCGCCCCATATTGTCATATCTGTGCGTCCCTCGACACCCTAGATCCTTGACATTAAAAAGTTCAAATTCAATTAATCATTTAAACCGGTAAAAAAAAACAAAAAAAAACCTCTTCTATTGAAACCCAGCAGATGGCATGGAGTCACTGACTTTGCATACCGATATCCAGTTTTCTATCGATTTCTGTTGAGGTATTAGGTTTTAATCCCTCTAAAAATGAAGAGACCACAAGGTTATTCTCATTTAGGCCTCACAGGATATGTCCCTAACTTATCTTCTTTTTCATTGGTAGTTTTTGTTTGTTTGTGTAAAGTGGTGGAGAAGCGTCACGCTACATCCTCTTAGTTAAAGTGTTTAGAGACAGAAACTAGTGGGGCTTTGATGCTTATGTGGATAAAAATGGCCCAGGTTTAGTTATTAGTTGTCAGAGCTGATCAAGGGAAAATTGGACAGTTCTGATATTAGATCTCTAGTCCCATTTTCAGTTCCTGCAAGTAATTGCATTCTTTTAGCTTCAACTTCAATATGCCTTGGTGCCATTATTAAAGTCAGTCTCGGGGAAACTAACTAAAAACAAATTTCAATGTAAAATTAACCAATAAGTCATGTTTGAAATTAGTGAATGAGCAAACACTGCTCAAATGAGTGAGGAAAATACTTGTGATCATAAAAACTAAGACGCTGGAACTCGTTCAGTGTTTACTTTTTCTTGCTTGGCTAAAATCTAACACTGTTGGCCGTTTTATGAGTAGACTCATGGTTTCGGCTTTAGATGTGAGCTTTGGCTCTGTACGTTAAAAGAGTTCCTACACAGTCTTGGAAAAAGTATGGAAAAATGTGACCTGACGAGATATATATAAAAAAAAAAAAAAAAGAGAAATCTCTAAAATAATTAAATAGCCTTTTTGCTTTATATCAGGGGCGTCCAACTCCAGGCCTCAAGAGCCGACGTCCTGCCCGTGTTAGATGTGTCTCTACTCCAACACGGCTGAATGTTCTGGTTAGGGCTGGGCAGTATATCGATTTTTATTGAATTTTTCTAATTATAAAGGTAGAATTTTCAAAATATCGAGAAAAACTTACCAATGCACCTCTTGGGTTTTCATAGTTCAAAGTGATGTCAGTGCCCCCAAGGCTACCATCTTGTTTTACAAGCATGTTTTAGAGTGTATTTATTTGGACTTTGAATTCAGGTCAACTCCAAGAAGGGATGATTGAAATAAAAGCTTTTCTTAAGCAAATATTTTCTTTCATTTGTAATTTCTTAAAAAAACAAAACAAAAAACAAATCAAAAATCAAGTCATATCAGAAATTAAATTTGGCATGAAAGAAATCAAAGATCTTATTTTTAATCCATATCGCCCGGCCCTAACTTTCTTTAGTTTTTCCGAAACAGTTGTATAATGTCCGATGACGTGTTCAACTTTTAAAATTAAATATTTTAACCAAAAATAAACTTCTGGCATCTTCAAATAGTACCAGGGAATGTTAAATATTGACAAAAATAGCGATTTGCTTTACATCGTGATATATATCGACATCGACTGAAATGAAATCATTGTGATAGAACTTTTTTTTTTTTTTTTTTCATATCGCCCGGCCCTAGGTCCAGCTATCCCCTCAGCATGTCACAAAGTTCTACAGAGGCCTCCTAACGAGCCATCATTGGATTCAGGTGTGTTGAAAGAATAAAAACATGGAGGATATCGGCCCTTGAGGACTGACATCGAACACCCTGGCTTTATGTTATATTGAAATGACATTTTTTATCTTGTCATACCAGGAGGATGTCAGTCTGGCTGTCGATGACGTCTTGTTTTGCCTTTCCGCTTTTAACCAAGGGATAGAATACGAAGCTACTACTCGGTCCTAAAAATAAAAATAAAAAACTCAGAAAGGGTTGAATTTCCATCCATCCATCCATTTTCTTCCGCTTATCCGGGGTCGGGTCGCGGGGGCAGCAGCCTAAGCAAAGAGACCCAGACTTCCCTCTCCCCAGCCACTTGTTCCAGCTCCTCGGGAGGAACCCCAAGGCGCTCCCAGGCCAGCTGAGAAACATAGTCCCTCCAGCGTGTCCTGGGCCTTCCCCTGGGCCTCCTCCCGGTGAGACGTGCCTGAAACACCTCACCAGGGAGGCGTCCAGGAGGCATCCTGACCAGATGCCCGAGCCACCTCAACTGACTCCTCTCGATGTGGAGAAGCAGCGGCTCTACTCTGAGCCCCCTCCGGATGACTGAGCTTCTCACCCTATCTCTAAGGGAGAGCCCAGACACTCTGCGGAGGAAACTCATTTCAGCCGCTTGTATCCGTGATCTCGTTCTTTCGGTCACCACCCAGAGTTCGTGACCATAGATGAGGGTAGGAACGTAGATCGACCGGTAAATCGAGAGCTTCGCCTTTTGGCTCAGCTCTCTCTTCACCACGACAGACCGGTAGAGCGCCCGCATAACTGCAGATGCCCCACCAATCCGTCTATCGATCTCCCGCTCCATTTTTCCCTCACTCGTGAACAAGACCCCCAGATACTTAAACTCCTCCACTTGGGGAAGGACCCCATCCCCGACCCGGAGGAGGCACCCCACCCTTTTCCGGCTCAAGACCTTGGCCTCGGATTTGGAGGTGCTGATTCTCATCCCAGCCGCTTCACACTCGGCTGCGAACAGCTCCAGCGAAAGCTGTAGATCACGCTCCGATGAAGCCAACAGGACCACATCATCTGCAAAAAGCAGAGACCCGATCCTGAGGCCACCAAAACGGATCACCTCAACGCCTTGGCTGCGCCTAGAGATCCTGTCCATAAAAGTTAGGAACAGGATCGGTGACAAAGGGCAACCTTGGCGGAGTCCAACTCTCACTGGAAACAAGCCCGACTTACTGCCGGCAATGCGAACCAAACTCTGGCACCGGTCGTACAGGGACCTAACAGCCCGTATCAAGGGGCCCGGTACCCCATACTCCCGGAGCGCCCCCCACAGGGCCCCCCGAGGGACACGGTCGAACGCCTTCTCCAAGTCCACAAAACACATGTAGACCGGTTGGGCGAACTCCCACGCACCCTCCAGGACCCTGCTGAGGGTGTAGAGCTGGTCCAGTGTTCCACGGCCAGGACGAAAACCGCATTGTTCCTCCTGGATCCGAGGTTCGACTATCCGTCGGACCCTCCTCTCCAGAACCCCTGAATAGACCTTACCAGGGAGGCTCAGAAGTGTGATCCCCCTGTAGTTGGAACACACCCTGTGGTCCCCCTTTTTAAACAGGGGGACCACCACCCCGGTCTGCCAATCCAAGGGAACTGCCCCCGATGTCCACGCAATATTGCAGAGCCGCGTTAACCAACACAGCCCCACAACATCCAGAGCCTTGAGGAACTCCGGTCGAATCTCATCCACCCCCGGAGCCTTGCCACCGAGGAGCTTTTTAACGACCTCGGTGACCTCAACACCAGAGATTGGAGAGCCCGACCCCAAGTCCCCAAACCCTGCTTCCAGATTGGAAGGCGTGCTGGTGGGATTGAGGAGGTCTTCGAAGTATTCCATCCACCGACCCAAAACGTCCCGTGTCGAGGTCAGCAGCACACCATCCCCACTGTAAACAGTGTTGGTGGCAGACCGCTTTCCCCCCCTGAGACGCCGGATGGTGGACCAGAATCGCTTCGAAGCCGTACGGAAGTCGTTTTCCATGGTCTCTCCAAACTCCTCCCACGCCCGAGTTTTTGCCTCAGCAACCATCCGAGCCCAAGCGGGTTGAATTTAATTACGGTAAATAAAAAATTACTGGGGAAAAAAAAATAGGAGCATGACAAAATGTTTCTAGACTCCTTGGAGTGCCTCATTTTACATTCTAAAAGACAAAAAAGAAAATCTGAATTTCATAGAAGGCTTTTTACTTTGATTTATATATCTAGTTTACCTCCATCATCTCTGATTCGCCACATCAAAACCAAAGTTTAAAAAAAAAGATCAAACTTATTGATACTTTGTGTGTGTGTGTGTGTGTGTGTGTCATAGAAGCCTCTATAAATGCCTGTTCATTTTAAATCAGCAAAAGGCCCATGTCACAGCTTTTTGGTTTGTAAGACCCTCTTAGGTCAAAGTATTAAACCGGGTTCACAAACTGGGACTCAGGAATAATATTTAGTGTATTAGAATCTAGTTCATATTTTGTTTGGGTTTCTAAAGCAGAGCTTATCTAAATTAATCCGTGTGGCAAAAAGCTGTTAAACTAGTCTTTATCGTGCTGATGAATTTAAAGCCGCCTTCTTGTTGTGTAATGCTTTGTGGAATATCCAGATAATGAAACCAGACTTTTGTTTTGTATTAAAATGCCGATAATTTTATACAAACCTAACGGAGAATTAATGAAAATATTTGTAGTTTTTCATGCAGTCAAAAAGCTCCCGTGTTTCTAAATTATTAGGCGGGTGGGCAACTGTTAAATACGTCCCTAAGTGTTCGATCTACAAAGCAGAGTCCTGAACATCTGTGAGATGATGCTTGAGACTCTTTATCTCATAGAATGTCAGTGGAGCGATTGCAATATCTTTGACCAAGAAATACACACATACACACACTGTATACACTCCGAGCCATGTAGGCCTTCAACCAAGTGGAAGAGATGCGGGAAGACACGTGGAAAATTCAGTGAGCGTTAACTGTGGAATAGGTTACTTGTAAAACATTGTGCGTAACAGAAAGATGCCCAACCAGAGCCTAAAAGTGATGTGCTAACAGTAAAGTTTGTCTCTGAAAGAGCAACTGAGATGAGGTGAATTTAGTCTGCCACAGGCCGTCACAGACAATCGTTATTTTTAGATGTTCGCTTTTAGACATCCGTGTTTTTTCTTAGACTAAAAGTTTCTTCTGGCAGCCGTTGACACAGTCAGTGGTACTCAAGGATTTTTTTTTTTGTCCATGTTACATTAGTGATAAGTTTAAAACTGATAACATTAGGCCTGTTTTTAAATTTAGCCTTCATAGTGATTTATTAAACGGACTGGTTTCATACTAGTGAAGCATTGGTGCTCAAAATCAGCGATAACAGGGATGATCCACTCCCTCTCTCGTATTGTTTGGGAATAAATAATCGAGCTCCAGTTCTTGAATTTATCATTCTTTTAATTCTGTTTCATGCTTTTAAAAAGTGATGAAAGTTGACCTTTCAAAATAAAGGACAGTTTCTTTTCTCTCCCTATGGATCCTTCACAGATTGTGTGAGCTGCAACACAGTAGAGCTGGCCTGACCACTGCAGCTTCCAAGCATGCAAACATGCACCTGCGACAGTGTGTGGAAACTAAGCATAATTATGAGTAAATATTTATGTGCGTATACAACAGTTTGCTTTGTATTGTATACCGGTTACAGCTCAACATCACATTCTCCTAAAATGTTGATTCTTTTCTTCTTCTTCTTTTCCCTGGTGTGCCTGGAAATGAGGTCTCCTGAAGTGAATACAGGCAAAGACAAACAGCAGAAACTGAATTTGCTTGTTAACTAATTGACTCTGCTTTATAAATGTGAAAAGTATAACTTTGCTTCGTGTTTTGCTCTATAAAACATCAGAAAACTACCAGAAAATAATTACAGATTTCCAAATCATCAGGTAAATTCTCCGAATTCTTTACGGCATCACCTTTTATGGAAAGAAAAGAAATTGCGTGAGTGTAGACGTCCTGTGTTTTTTGTCACAAAGACGATCCCTTAAGCAGAACAGATATGTTGCTTATCTTGCTGGTATTGGACATAACCTCCAATGTGGTCGCAGTTTTGGGGGTGCAGAAGCTTGAACCTATGACCTATCATGTTCATCATGTCTTACTTGTGTGAAATACTTCAGTTTCTTAAATTTGCATGCATCTAAACAAGTTTTCTGAGTTTATAATGATTGTGCTTTGACTCTTGTGGCCTTTTGGAGCTAGGGACTGTAGAGTACATGGTGTATGACGCACTAAATGAGAGTCAAAGAAACTTCAACACTTTCAGGGTGATTTCACTCAGTTAAAACGCCTCTCATGAAGAAGAAATTACATCACCAGGACATTTAATGAGAAGTGATCGTGTTTTTTATTTTATTTTATTTATTAGCCCGCACCGTTGCCTGTTATGCCCTACGTTGTATAGATTTCTACTTTATCCTGAATCCATCCGTAAAGCTGCTGTGCAGTCATCTCCGATAAAATCCCCATGAAAGCCTCTGATGTTGCCAAACGCCCTCCCCCCCCCTCTACCCAACGTGTCTTGTTGCATCGCATTTTGTTTGAGAGGGGTCCCGATCCGCCTTTAGCTGCTTTGAACTGTCTTCTTTCTTCTCCGGAGCCGCTGCAGCGGCAACCTGGCAATACAAATGACTGTCTATGTGCAAGGCGGCTTATAGGTGGAGACAGTCTATTTGTAGACCCTCTGGCTAGGTTAATCCCTAATGATACAGGCCCGCTTCTTTGCTTCCCCTACGTCCTTTCAGCGCCTGCCTGTTCCTTTTATCGCCGTCGTCATTATCGCCGCGGTTCGTTTCCAGTTTGAGCAGAACGAGAAGTTCTGGTGGAGATTTCAGATTGTGCGATTGTTGTCCCCATGGGCTGCTGCATGAACGCAGGGTTTAGATGTGAAGCTTCAGTCTGCATCCGTCCAGAGAAAAGGCGTGGAAATCTGCAAACTTGACGTGCAGCAGTGCAAAACAGATGCGCTAAACCCCACAATGCCAAACCTGATACAGATGTTGCATGTTTCTGCTGTTACTGAGATGTCAGGGATGTTTAGGGTTGAAACATCTGGAGCAAGCTGTTGTAGACGGTTCGTTGCCTTTCATCCGTGTTCTCAGCATTGAGTGTGGTTCACCAGTTGGCCTGCCAGATAAAGATAACAAACTTGTTCTGTCACTTCAGGCAACGTGATACATGTTCTGCTACGTGTTCTACATCTTCTTCATGTTTCCGTCCAGTCCAAGCGGCATTGGAGCTCCATTATCGTCAGACTTTTCTTTCCCCGTGAGAGGACACGCTGTCTGCGGTGATCGACTTTTGTGGGGGTTTTTTTTTTTTTTTTTTTTTTTTTTTTGCCGAGACGGAGCTTTCCTTAACTCCTGTGGTGATTTAGTTGTGCAAGTGCTGTTGCTGTGGAAACATGTCACATTTGAGATGGACATGGGTAAGGCAGCAAGTGTGTAGCTCAGACGCTTGTTTCCAACTGGAGGGAGAGATAAAGAAAGGGCATTTCTTTCAGCATATTTTCTCAATATTGAGATGTTTTGGTGTCACACAAGAGAAAGTAAATGAATGAAAAGTGGGTTCATCAAGGAATATTTCTTCCTCCTGTGGCGGCGTGTGTTCAGAATCAATAAATCCCTCCATTGGCAGCTTTGTGCATCTTGTGTGCAGAGATTTGGCACTTTGATGATGTTTGACTCATGGTGGACGTATTAGCTGCCGTGTGGACAAAATTCCGAGGATAACATACACCAGCATTAGCTTCATGTTACTAATCAATCTCAGCCACAGTGCTTTTATCTAGAACCATCACACTGCAGTACGTTAGACCACATTTAGCAAGAAGCGCAATTTTATATATTTATATATTATATGATATTTTATACCAAATTATGTGATAAAGCCCCAGGAGTCCACCTGCAGTTGTATCTTTATTTCACCGTTACACTCTTTAGCTATCATAGCTTTAGGAGGACAGATGTTAGCCCTTCCTTATAAAAAAAGATGCGGGGTTCAGGAAAGCCATGGCTGTTCAGTGTTTTTGGAACAGAAACTATTTGCAAACAGCCAATTTCATCTTCTTTTTATCAAAGACAAATTTATGAGAATTCACGTTCCTCAGGCCAGCTGACTGACGGTGTTCAGCAACAGGTGGGGGTACATGAAGCCTAGTTTATGCTTCTCTGTCTGGAGTAGAGCCCAATTTTTTAACTATCCGTCGGACGCAACAGAGAATATCTGTCAGTGATTGGTCAGCCCAACATCATTTCACCAGAACGGTGCTCTATAGTCGATGTAATTAGTAGTAAATGCAGCTTTTGGCCACTAGATGCTTTATATTGCAAGGCCAGTTTATCTAACATGGTCTTTTGGCGATTTTGAACACCAGGAGGTTGTAGAGAACAACAAAACAGACCACTGTGTTTGTTTGATTGTTTGTTTACATGCGTTTTTATAGTATTCTATGAGCTGCACTTCTAGTAAAAAGCTTTCCAGTTCAATCAAAACTAGCTCTCTGTCAGCCATTGCTCCTTGAGTGGATGTGCGTTTACAGGCTGAAGTGAATAAATTGTCATTTACCAGAGACGTCAAGACCCACCAGAAAAGGTCTGCGCCGCCTGCTGTCCTGGTGGGGAATTGCCTTGCAACACTGACACATCAACGGAGAAGTATAAAATGAAAACGTCGCCGTCAATACGTGTGTGTGGGTGCAAACCTGCTGACGGAGAAGCATAAACTAGGCTTTCCTCTGACCTAACACGCAACAGTAGAATAGAAACTCGAACTGGGTTGTATTAACAGGAAATTTGAACCACAAGAAGAATACAGCAGACTTGTTTTTATGGTTATACATCAAGGGTAGATATTAAAGGCTGGTTAGATATATTACTGCAGAGTGTCAATACAATGACTTTTTTCCCCTCATATTAAAACCCTGCCATTTTAAAATAACGGTGTACCTTAAAACCAGAAATTAGCTCAAGCCCATTTTATATCAAACAGGGAAATCTCCTCATAATATTGGGGTATGAAAGAAAATGAAAAATTAAACTTCAAACATTGTGTAGAAAAGTTCAATATTTGAATATTTACAACTTGTGAGACTTGGAAATATAATAAAGTCTGAAACCATTATTACAGTCACTCATTCTTTATTCATTTGGTTTAAACGTAACGTTTGAAAGTTTAGAAACATGTTTCTTCTGACCGGAGGAAACGGTTTGGAATAGAGAGGTAGCCCACAATATCTCAGCATCTGTGTCGGCTGATGTTAGGTATTTCTTTACGTATCGGTCCCGTAAGTAAAACGGGGCCGATCTTAATGACCAATGTTTAGTTCCACCTTGCAGCTGTTTGGGGATGTGTTTCAGGAGGGGAGGGGGTTGGCCATGTGGTAACCATGGTGATGCAGCACAGGATGGTGAGGTGTTAAACTGAAGCAATGTTAGCAATGTGGTGGTTATTTCATGGTGTCAAACGAATAGGGAAACGTATATAAAATTGGTAAATATAAGTTATCAACCATAGGAGCAATATTTTACAACGTATTACAACGTAATCGATATCGGCTCAAATTGTCCTATCGGTGCATCCCTGTTTCGGAGTGGTCCAACGATAGTCCCGACTTAAATCTGTTAGAGAATCTGGGCAGGGAGCTAAATAATTAGGGTAATGGCAAGGAGAGCTTCCAACCTCAAAGACTTGGAGCTCAAAATAAATAGAGAAATCATCCAAAAATGGCTAAATATATGAAGGTTGGGTTTGGATGCTCTACTACAATTAAAGGCATTTTCATTGATTATTCAAAAGAGTATAAATAGTTTAATATGTCATCAGAAATGCCAAATAAAAAAAAACCAAAAAAAAAAACCTCATTCTCATTTTTTTATGTACCTGTCTATTTTCCTATCTGAAACAAGCTTCTAAGTTAATCAAAATCAGCTCAGGGTCTGTTTTTTTTCTTTTTTTCATTTGATAAAAAGTAAAACTTCAATATAAGATAGGAAGATAGAAACTGAAACATCCATCTATCTTGGAAAATTGAGGGGGGGAAAACCCTGCCGCCTATAGTCACATGAGAGGACGTAATGATTGGTGCTTACTGGAAAATATGTTTTTATTAAGGTCTGACAAGTCGAGGCCTTTACGTTGACCTTTTGACCTAGGAGAGTGCTGGTGAACACACTTCTTCACCGGGCACTCTTCACGCTTTAGGAAGTAGTCCGCTGGGAGCGGAAAAATCCTTTTGGATTCGCCAGGAAACAACTTAGTATTCCCTGCTTTACTCTGCGCTTCTCTCCCTTCCGCTTCTCCAAATTAGAGGACCGCAACACACAATGTTGTAATCATCATCAAGTGATTAACTGAAAAAGCAAGTTCAACTTGTGTGAGATAAAGGTTAGTTTGATTAAATCAGCTGCATCTTTGTTTGTTTATTCTCAGTTTGACTTCTCTCCAGCTTAATTAGTGGACCTTTAGTCTGTGACAGAGTTTCTAAGCAGTTTTTGTTTTTTTCTTTGTTTGTCTGAGAAAGCTGTTTTGGGAAATTACCGGTGTTGTGTATTGACCACTGTGTCTCTGACTTAGAACGAGCTGTGTACAGTTCTTTATGATTTATTACCCCAACTAATCTCATAAAGCCTCTGCTCACCTTTTTACAACTCTAATTGCCTGTAATATTTATCAGTAGGTTTCCTGAGATAGCTGTTTTATTATCTGATCTTTGGCCAATCGATTTGTTCCGTTAAAAACAGGAAACTATTATTAGCCTCACACAATATCAGTCAAAAGTCCCTCTGACCCATAGGTTCATCATATAGCCCCCATCGTTATTGTTTTGGGTGTGTTTAAGGCCCAATACGACTACATAATTCAATGCACTCGCTTTTTAAACACAGTTAAACGCCCAAAACAACATGTGTTCCTTCCCACATGACTCATTGTGCTTGTACTATATTCTAGTCATCTTTTTTTTTTTTTTTTTATAGATGATCCTGTAGACTGCCACTAGCCCACAGGCACAAAATATTGTGATGGTAAAGAGTGTGAGTTGTATTATTGTTTCTTTTTTCCTTTTTTTTTAGATGAAGTGGGAGCGTGCCACATCGTTCCTCTGTTGTTTTTTTTTCTTGTAAAAGCCAAATAAAACCGGACTTTCTAGTGCAGGAGATGGAGGACGCTGTGCTATAATCTTTTATAATCGCACCACATTTGATTGTCTTTACAGTTACACCTAAAATCAGAAATGTATGCGATGAAGATCTGTTTGCAGTTGCCCCACATTTTCCTCACTGTTTCTTTTACATTACATCTGCAAGCTGTAGCATCTCGCTGACTAAACCAATATTGGCTATGGAAATCCAACCTTTTGAGTTCATCCAGAAGGCTAAATTGCCATTAGAAGTGTAGCATGAGAATGTTGCTGTACAACATCCTTGATTTCAGTATTCCGGCTTTATTCACAGCGTTTTGTCTTCGCTGACTGTTTTGGTCACCGGGAAGTCAAACTTAATCAAACTGCTCATATATGTTGTTATTTGCATTTTGGGCATTGATGCACGGCTGCATCGAACCGGTCGTTTGTCATTGGAATACATTGATATCGCACACATTGCGGTTGCTGAGTTACTGCTGCCAATCAATATGTTGCAAAGCATTACCAGTAATTTCACTTAGAGCAGCAGCTGATTAGAGCCATCCTTGGTTTGCAATGTGTCAGAAAGGTAGATGGCACTGTGTGCAGAGAGCAAGTGTTTGGGAATGAATCTCACCTGTCCACACAGAACATTTTCCTCCTACTAAAGCCCTCGGGTATGTACAGTTGTTAAGGTGAGTTGTGAAGTGACAGATTGTATGTTTTTTTTTAGCTATTTTTCATTATTGTGGGGAAAGCCTCAAAGATAAATATTAAGGGGTTAATTTTTTACATGTTATTCTTTTGTAGGTAACTTAAAATAAATCCGATTGTTTTCTGCTTCCGGCATCGGCGTCACGCGTTTGTAGGTAGACGTGCAGCAGAAAGAAATGAAATCTTGTGGACACATCAAGGCTGACATCTTTCTCTGAATGAAACTCTGGACTCGAGCTCAGCGACGTAACCCACAGTCCGTGTAAGCGGTCAAACATCAAAGAGCCCATTCTGGATAAAAGGCGTCTGTGGTCCTGCGCAGCCCGTAGTCTCCTGCTCCTGTCTCTTCCATCATTCATCTCAAGTTCTGCCGACGTCTGCCAACCGAGCTGGACTGACGGGCTGCAGCAGAGCGCGAGTACAGCTCCTCTTTTTGTCACCAAAGCATGAGACTTTAGTCTTCAGTATCCTTCTGTCCAGCTTTACGCCTTCAAGGCGGTCGTTCTGGCTTTGCTAAACGGGAGATGTGGTTCTTCTCGTTTGTGGGTAATTTTGTTAAGCATTAAAATAACGGCGCGACTTGAACCTTCCTTGAACCGCCTCGGGTCAGAAACGCCCTTGTCAGCGTTTCACGATGCTTAGCATTGAACGCAGCTGGTTTTAGATGTCTGTCTTTCTGTGGCAAGCTGGGACTAGACCTCAGTAGCCTTAGGTGTGCATGAAAAGCATTTAATGATGAAAAGTGAAGTCTTTCAGGACTCCGTCCAGCTGGGTCACCTGATCTTATCCAGCTAAAATAAAACCACCCCTCATCTACATCTTAACCCCCCCAAAACCTTCTTTTGTTTGAACCACAATGCGTACGGTGATTGGGGTTCTGGAGAGAAAGGAGAGGGAGAAAACAACAGGCGGAGGTTTTCATAGTTAAGCCTGAGTCAGAGAAGCTGGAAGGCTAAGAGGTGGGGGGATGGGACAACAAAGAGGGGAGGAGGCCGGCGCTCAGCACAGAGCCCTGTAGCCGAGAGTTGGAATTTTTATATAATGGCCAGGTAGTGTTCAACCTCTGCTTCCACCCCCATCCACCTACACACACACATCCTGCAGATACTGCCAGGCACAACATGAGCCTCACCATCTCCCATCCTCCAGGGATTCAGAAGAACTGCATTACTGTTCACCTTCTTCCAAACCAAAAGAAACAACTGCACAGGTTTATTTTAGTTCTGCAAGTAAACACGGCGAGCTCAGCGGTGTTCTTCTGTGTGACAACAAGCCAGATAGTTAGAACTTGCCCTACCTGGTGTTTTTTTTATTTTATGAAAAAAAAAAAAAATGTAACCCTGGTTAAACAGTAACGGGTCAAATGAAGTGGTCATTGATTTTTATTAGTTTTGTTTATGGCTGCAGGTTGCATTCAGGGTGGAAACTTCTAGCGTTTGTTTAGGTGGGTTTAAAGTAGAATTTAACAAACTGAGCTTTGAACATAATTCAGCCAAACGGAGGAGAGACTGGCTAACAGAGTGGTTACATGTGAGTGCTTCAGGTTTGTCTATGTGGATCCTCATTCTTACTTTAATGAAGGCAGATCAGAATGTTCATTAAGCCTCTGTAATCCAGTGAAGATCTCTACTGTTTTGTCCAAATGTACACAGAAGGATCAAAATAAAACCCTGAATATGTTTTATTAGGGATGCACGATATATTGGCATCACTATCGTCATCGGCCGATAAGTAAAACAGGGCCGATATTAACGACTGATGTTTGTTTCCATCCTGCTGCCATTTGTGCGTGTGTTTCGCATGGAAAGGGGTTTCACCATGTGGTATTTGTGGGGACGACTCAGGTGGTAGGAATTCATCCCGTAATCGGTGGGTTGCTGGTTCGAATCCCCGCTCTGTTCGTCTCGGTCGTTGTGTCCTTTGGCAAGACACTTAACCCTGTTGCCTGCTGGTGGTCAGAGGGCCCGGTGGCGCCTATGTCAGGCAGCCTCGGCTTTGTCAGTGTGCCCCAGGGCAACTGTGGCTACAATGTAGTAGCTTGCCACCATCAGCGTGTGAATGTGTGCGTGAATGATTGAATGTAGTGTAAAGCGCTTTGTGGTCCTCTGACTAAAAAAGCGCTATACAAATGCAGACCATTTGTTTGATCATGTGACAGTGGCAGTGATGCCTGTGGGGGTCAACTGAAGCAGACAGGCAGTGTCAGTGGCTCTGGTCATTTGTTTATGACGTTAAAAGGATAGAGCGTTATTTATAATGTATATAATATCAGTTATCGGCCATATCAGCAATCTGAATATCGGACATCGATATTGGCCCAAATTTTTGTATCGGTGCGTCCCTGTTTTTATTGTTCTTTTTTTTTTACATTATATGTTTTTTATGCACTTAACAAACCCATTTAATTTTCATCATTAGCTTAAATAAGTCAAATTGAATATTTACAAAACAAATTTTAATACCCTTCAAATTTGAGTCTTTCTGTATTTGTCTATGTTTTGCTTCGAGGAGCCAGGCGTTCTTCTAATCTGAAAAAGTGTTTCTATCAATGCTTTCAATGCTGAAGGTTTTTAAAAAAAAATCTGACAGTTGTACCGGACTATTTTAATAGGAATATTGTTTTTGTCCTAAAAGCCACTTGACTCTGACCTCTGAATCATTCAGATATAAATAACTCAAGGGATTTTCCAATGTTGTGTCAACTCAACTTAAAATACAACCTTTTTCTCTTTGGCACTCTTGTCATATAGACACATATTTCCTCTTTGGTTCGAATCTATAAAAAACCCAAACACAACAAGGTTTGACAGTAATCATGAATCCCACCAACAAGATGATTCAAGCCATTTATTGTCCGACAGTCTGGAATACAGTTGATGATCATCTGGATGCGTCTCTCAGGACTTTCATCAGATCTTTGATGGATCTTTTTACTGATTCTTAAAGGATGCCGTTGTCATATACTGCTCATTTGCTGTAGATGCCTCTTCAGCTCACACTTAGCTCTGTGCTGCCACGGTCGGTTTTCATGAATCCAGCCGATCATTTAAACGGAAGCCCACAAGGCTTTCAGGCGGTCTGGGAGAATTAGAACTGCTTCATAATATTTACAAGAAAGTTGGCCTCCTTGGAAGTAAATATAAACAAATCAGGGTGGCTTAACTTTTGCAAAAAAAAAAAGAAAAATTATGTATTTTTCTTTAAAAAAAATTAATACTTTAACTGATTAAATAAATTATAACTGATTAAAGGAATTAGTTTCTATTGTCTTTTAGACACCAGTCCCCTCAAAAAATAAATCACAATCTTTACCAGGACTTTGACTCATGTTTATGAAAAAGTTTCAGATTTCATATTTAAAATGTAACAGCTGCTTAAAAGTTTACATTTGATCGGAAAGGCTAAACATTTAGCTTTCTGTGTCTTTTTAAGGTTTATTTAAAGCGTTGGTTTGGACCGTTTTATCTCTTTGAGAAGAGGGACAACGTTATGGAAGTTGCCTTTGTGCGACATATATGCTTTTCTTTTGACTAATCCAAGCTGTAAATGGGTCATCTTCGGCTCATATTTCCTTACAGTGGAAGCATTTGCCAGCAGCGCGCCTGGTAATTAGATTAACCGTTGGATCATAATCTCCAGAGGCCCGTCTCATAAAGTTATAGTTGGAGTGTTTGTTTTAGATAATTGATTGCAGTGTGAGCTGTAAAAAGCACTCCCCATGTTTTCATACACCACGATGAACGTCTACCCCCCCCCACAACCCAGGACGGAAGACGTTCTTTTGGTTTTAAGGTGTACATTCAAGAGATTGTTGAAGGCTGGGAGTTGGAGTTCGAAACAAGGTGTGGTCTGGAGGCTTGTGTTTCACTGCATTACTCCTTCGTGTCGTCATAAAAGGACGAAACTAATTATGCTATTTTTGTCTCCTTATGCGATGGAAACAAAAGAGAAGGCTTTATGTGTAATGGGGCATTTCAGTAATTTTGATCAACGCCATTGTTAAGCGTTACAGGTGAAGAATGCTTCATATAAGGAGGGTTTGAACTGCAAGGCGTCCTGAATTCGCTGCCGATTTTCTCTTTCACACGCACATGGGGGGGAAAATATAATTGTGTTGGTGTCATATGATTGGCATGTGGTGGAATGCTGCGCTTGAGGTTTTGTGCATGCATAAACCATTTGGCCAGCACATGCGATCACTGTGAGCTTAATTATCTCCCGTGGCGTGTTGCTGTTGACTCAGGCCTGTAGCACAGTTGCAGCGCCTTTGTGGCCGGGATTTGCATGTAGGTTCAACTTGAAGTGAAGTGCTTTGCATTGCAAGTGATATCTGAAATCGTTTTTTGTAGAGGAAAAAAAAGTGCAACTATAAATTATACAGGGGAAGTAGGCCGAATTGCACTCTGTTATTTCAGTTCAGGAGGCTGCTGCTCTGAAGGTTGAGGCATTTAAATACGACTCTAAATAGAGCGAAACTGCTAATCGGGATTTTATGTGCGCTGAAAAATACATGAATCCAGTATGATTACTTAATCAATTAGCCTCAAAGCTTTGTGGTAGCTTACACTGAATAACATCTATTAGAAAATCTGGCCAAATATGGTATTTGCATACCATTTGTTATATAGTAGCCTCCCTGATGATGTATTTGCGCAGTCCTTTGCAGTTGCTGTATTGCACGCATTGGTGATGACTTTATCGTGCAGCTCGGATGAATGGATGGATGGAAATTGTTCTCCTACTGCTATAGAGTCAGATAGAGCTGGGTATCGATTCAAATTTCATGAATCGATTCGATTCTGATTCAAACCGATTTTTGGACTTGTGAATTGATTCGATTCTTAGAATTTTTAGAAGAATCTATTTTTTTTTTTTTTTTTCAATACAGCACTAGAATCAGAAAAGGACGACAGCGTTTTTGGTAGATAGTTTTTAGTTTTGGTTATTTTGTTTTGTTTTGATCAGTTCCGTTTTATTTTGGATATTTTTCCCAAAAAAACGAAACCAAACTGAGCTTTGAGTACTTTTAATGGAGATTCTTACTTCTGATTTACATTTTAGCACAACTGATAAGGAAACAGAGAGGTAACAGGGTTATCTTAAGGTTAAATTGAACAGTAGTTCTAGTTCTGTTGGCATGTCATGTGTGCGAGGCAGTTTGATTTATTTTCTGGGGGGGTGGTGAGTCGTTATTGTTATTCATAATTAGATCTAAGGCAGCAAATAAAAGAAAAAATGAGATGATAAAACAAGACACTCACCTTCTTTCCTACCACAAAAGCGTGGAGCTTTGTAACCTTCACTGAAGAGGATTTTCTCAGAAAATGGACCTTGATGCCAGCCAGTCTCCCGTTTCGGAGGCCACTGTCTACCCCCCCCGACCGACAGATAAAACGGCTCATTCAGGACGACTCGGCCACCGGCCAGTTCCATCCTGTCTGCCCTCATCAAACAGGCCTCCATGCTGCCTGTTTCCTTTCATTATGGCGTCAGCGCAGTCCGCTGCTCTGAGCCGCAGCACCGCAGTGCTTTCTGTGAAGCTGAGGTTTAGGTGCGTTCGTGAATGTTCGCGTACGGTGCATAACCTGGTTCGATTTGTTCGGGTTGGTTTCTGCTGTATAAACAGGTGTTCACAGGCATCTTCAACTCTTCAAATCAAGGGTATTTGTTGCAATTCTGATCTCAGCTGAATCATTGAAACAATATCTGAGTGACCTTGTCATGCGTTATCTGACCTGTGGAGGTTTTGGAGTGAAGTCGAGGACATTCTGCTTAAAATGATCGCTAAACTTAAAACAACGCGGTGAGCTAATCATTTAGCAGGGTAGAAAGGAGAGGTGCTTTACCTGGTTGAATGGCTACTTCAGAAACATCAAGCTTAAAGTGTCCAAACTGAATAATAAAAAGTTGAGCCGCTTTAAGGACGAGGTATATATATTTTATGTCTAAATCCCTAGATGGCATACTGCTCATAAAGGCTCACATGTTTAAATGTTTCCTGTATAAACAGGGAGCTGTAATGTGGTCCAAACTCTGCCTGAAAGAACCTTTTTTTTTCTTCCTGTGATTGATTGAATCTCATCATCATCATTTCGGTGGATGGAGATTTATTACAGGCTGTCAGGAGTAGAGCCGGATGAGTCATTCACAATTTCTATCTTATTCATTTCCAGGAAACGACAGAACTTCTCATAATTTGGCTAGATGACATCAGGAATACACAGTGGGACAGATATGTCATTTACCATTAAGAAATCAGTTATTTCTTTATTAAGAAATGTTCACAGTTGGATAACTTGTCTTCCCTTTGGATTTGAAAGGAATGTCACCTAAAATACCAAAATGAAAGTTGTTTTACGAATTCAGCAAAAGGAATCAGTATGAATGTTCCCCACTTTGGTTGAGGTGCCGTCATCGTTTGCTCCACCCTTCACTTTTAACTATGAGATCAATTTGAGCTCATTTCAAGTCATCCCGCAGAATTTCAAAGATATAAATCTGGACTTTGACTTGGCCCAGGACTGTCTGTCTCTTTTATGAATTGTCGGTAATGTTTTGGGTTCTTGTCATGTTGCAGGGTCCAGTTCAGTCTCACCTTAATTTGTTTACAGATTTTCTCATATTTTCCTCCACCGCCTTCTGGTACAGGGTAGAAATCGTGGTTCATGCCATGATGGTGAGTAGGACTGGACGATAATTCAACAACAAGATCGATCGATCGATAGAAGCCTCAGTAGTTCACCAGCAGGTATTTCAAAAACACAAGCGGGGGTGGAAAGACCTGCTGGCTTCAGCACTCAGTCTCTGGACTGGGCTCCATCTCCACTCAGCCATCGGTGAGTAGCTGGTTAGCTTTAGCTTCAGCAGCTGAACTGAGAACCAGCTTTAATGACCCGGTTTTTAAACACTAACTAAACCAGGTCTGAGCCATCAATATAATAAAGTGTCATAAAATGTTTTAAAGATATAAAAAAAAAAGCATAAGCCTTCAATTTAAATTGCTAACATAATTTGAAAAAAATTATATAATGGTTATTAACATTACTTTCTTTGTATTTACTGATGTCAATCAGGTCTCTTAACTTGATTTGTTTTTGTTTCTTAGGAACTGGTATGGTAAAAAAAAAAAAAAAAAAAGGTGTTTGAATAAAGGGCTGAATTTAATTCTTGATTAAAATCAGTTCATTAAAGAATAGCATAAAATGACCAGGGATGCACTTCAATACATTCTCTAAATCTTTTGATAGTTATCGTTAATTATTGATATCGATCAATATAACTATTCCCTTCATCAATATGCTCTTTCTCTATATCTTCCAGCCTTAATGGTGAGCTGGGTGCTGCAAAGCATCCGCAAATCACAACGCTTCCACTTCCATGCCTCATTATTCAGCGTTTTTCAAATGTTCTTTTTTTCCTAGATCGCAGTATTTGGTTAATCCCGAACATTATCCCAGAAGTCCTGGTCTTTGGTTCTGTTCTTGCTGGGCTGTTTACAATTCGGTGTCTCCACACTTCCTCATCTCACCTCGTAAACAATCCGTGGGCTCTGGAATTTTCCAGGGAGGCGAGAGCGATGCGTTCAGGAGCTCTAAGGAAAAAAAATCCTACTTACAACTTAATGCGGGCAGGCAGACAGTGGTTGCTGTTGCTGTGTAAGTGTATGCTAAAATAGTCCAAGATATTGTGATTGTAGCCGTCACAGCTGGAACAAATCGGTCTCAGCCCTCGCCTCAGAGAGGCTCTTTGAGTCTCACCATGATGTTCTCTCTCACTGCAACAGTCAGGAGCACCAAACTAAATGTCTAAGGCTAAAGAAGGGCAAACCTCCTTCACAATGCTGATGAGCAATGTTCTCCTCATGCGCACCTGATGTGCTACACCTGAGTTTAATTTTAGGTGACCGACTGTGTCCTGATTTATTCCTCACCAGAACTTTTGTAATTATTTTTATTTTTTTAAAGCATTTTACAGTTTTTCTTTTTTTGTTTCAACTATATGGGTACGGTATTCACTTACATATTTCTTTATTGATTAAATATCCATATGTGTAAATGTTTTGGACAAACTCAAGCTTTAATTAATAGGATGTTCCACTTTTTTTGCATGACAATATGGTAAATAATCTGATCCTTTGAAATACAGTTAAAACCAGCTCTATTTAATATAATAAATACTTTTTAATTATTAAGGCCTAGTCAAACTTTTTATTTAGCTGTAGTGATGCAGCATTAGTGCAGGAATGTGATTTTATTCTGTTTTTCTAAAACATCCACCGTCAGCTTCACCGGCCTCCAATCCACTCTCATCCTCCCTCCCCCTCCCTCCAGTGACTTTTCGCTGTGGAGAATTTCATTCGGTTTGGAGGCTCAGCTGCAGGCTCTCTCTTCCCCCATCCCCCACCCTCACTCCATCCGTCATTCTCACCAGCACTGGACAGAAAATGATTACCCTACACACTGCTTTTCAGTCTGACAGGAGTCTGCTGGGTGTCTGTGGGTCTTAAAAACCCTTAAAAGACCAAACGAAAACCAAACGGTTTCCTGGAGAAGGTTTCAGAGGTTGTTCAGAATCTGTGAATAATTTGAGCCTCATATGCAGTAATGTTTGATGTAAAATGACAGGCTCTCGGCCGTCAGGAGATTTTACACAAATTGGCCATCTGGGACATCAAAATTATTGAGTGTCTATCGCTGCTTGATGTATCCATCTTTCTCTTTGATATATTGGGACACTTTTTATGCTGATTTATTTAATTAAATGGTTAGACATTCATTTTATAAATTGCCAGTAAATGGTAAAATTGAAAATAGCTATTACTTTTCAATTCTGATCATAATTAAGGAAGAACTTTAGATTATATTTCATCTGGTGTGATTGTGTCGAAGCAGTAAATCAGGAAAACCTGTGCATTTTATCAACGCTTTGAAGGTTTTATTACAGCTGTCATCTTCTAGGTGGTTCCATGGAAATAATTTGGCCATCATATTATACATTAACGATGTTACCTCCCTTTTCCTGGTAGGCAAAGAACAAAGTTGAGCGTCACTAAAAACATGGACAAAAGTGAAAATCTTTGAGGTTAAACATCCTCATTCATTGAGTCATTTATAATCTCCTTATTTCCATAACTCTTGATTAGGGCTGGGCGATGGGGCCAAAAAATAAAATCTCCGATTTTTTTTCACACCAAATCTGATTTCCGATTTTAATCGATTTTTTTTTTTTTTTTTTTTTTTTTTCTCTCCCTTTAACTTTCTTAAACGGAAATAACAAATGACAGAATCTGTTTTTTTTTAACTCTCTTGTTTTAATATCTCTTTTGGGAGTCTACCTGAATTCAAAGTTATGTGCAAAGTTGGTAGCACATACCTGGCGTCCAAAGTTTTCAGTAGGTAAATAAAGCCGGTGTTTTCCAATGTATAAACAGACACCATATCTTTGGCAATATAAATTGTGATGGCATCTATGATTGCTTTCCACTGGACACCCGTTTTATCATAAGAGACGCAGTGTGAAAATGATTCCCCTATGGTGGCTTGTCTTTTGGCTGTGTTTTGTGACCTGCTGCTTGCTTGAGCATCTCGTAGAGAGCAGTTTCTCTCCCACTCGACGGACTGCCTCTGTTTCAGGTGTTGAAACAAATTCGTCGTACTCCCACCTAGCAACAGTCTTCAAACAGATTTTGCAGCGTGCTGTTTGTTGCTCCAAGTCTGAAGTCGCAAAACCGAACCAGTTCCCTGTAACTGAAGAAACTCTCCCTTTTTTGGGAACAAGCTCCTCTTGCCATTTTGACGTCTACACGTTGCGAGAGACGAACTGGCTGACCTTGCTCCAAACTATGGAAGCCCAAGAGAACAGTGGGGGGGGGAGTGGTAAATCTCAATTTTCCCAAAAATAAATCTTCTTAATCAGCAAATTCGAATTAATCGATACTCTTGATGTGTATCACTTCCGTCGGGCGGTCCGTGTAGCCCCTTCATGTCCTAATGGTTCAAAGGATGACCTGAAGAAATAGATTCTGATTATATTTACCAGTATATTTAACTACTTTGTCAACTCCATTTCTATAGTCTGAAAAGCTTTTTTAAGCTTTTAAATCCACCTAGAGCTCATTAATATTGTTTTTAAGTGTCAGTTTCTTGTTTTGTACATTAATATTAAGGTCAGGTGTGGAGGATTTTAGCTATGATAAAAGGATGTAACGACATTATTTGTTATTATTAAACCACTGAATCATGACCTGCTCTCGGCAGTGCCGTTACATCTTTTAAGGAGCCGTTGCTGCTTCTTCTGTTGGTCGGTTCTAGCAGAACCACAACGTGGGGAAAGAATCTGTGGGTTCTTGTTGACGAAGCGAATGGTTCAGACCTCGAATGGCTTTGTCTGATATTTACTCAACTCAGAACAAAGTGCATCAAAGAACATGTTTACAGGCTGAGTTTCTAGCTTTAATACATGCAATAAACAGGAGATAAATCCGATTTTTCAGTTTTTAAAAATTGGCCAACATCCATCAGTTGTTAGTTACCTACTGAATTTCTAGAATCTACTTTAATTGACTCAACTTCTTATAAATAGCCATAGCCATTCTTTTATGTACACATAAAAACAGATAAATAAATAAAAATTACTGACCTTTTTGTGCAAAAAATA
This sequence comes from Valencia hispanica, assembly GCA_963556495.2. Taxonomy (NCBI): domain Eukaryota; kingdom Metazoa; phylum Chordata; class Actinopteri; order Cyprinodontiformes; family Valenciidae; genus Valencia; species Valencia hispanica. Next base: position 20,449,498 of record OY747701.1, on the reverse strand, counting down.
AACTAAAGCTGAACCACAATTTTCCACCTGGGTCTCTGACAAACAGTTGGCTTCTTTGCACATATGCTTCAACAGGTTCTAGGTGTGACAAATAAAGAGATAAAACACTTCTTTCATTCATACAAGAAGTAAAAGATGAAAGAGACTCACCAAGTTTATGCTGTTTTAGATTTGAGATAAGGTCTATTGTCCTACACAGCTTGTGGTTGTTTATTCACAGCTTCTTCTTTTTACTTTACAGAAATGTTGTTTTAGTGATAAGGTTAAAATGAGATAATAAAAGCACATCCAGTTCAAAAGTTAGCAGGGAGAGTAACCCTGTTTTGTCACTCATTATTGTTTTTACCCAATGAAGCAACACATTGAGAAATATGCTAAATTTAGTCCAGCATTTGTTCATGAAAAGAATCATTTGAACCCCATTAGATCTTTATCACCCACGCTATTCTTGACTAAACAGAGCTTGCTCGTGAATATTAGTCCTCTTCCTTCACCAAGCACTAGTTTGCCTGTGATGTATGGGGCTTTTTCAATGTCCAATTAGAACAGAGTCTTCTGTTCTTCTTCTGCATTAATGTTTGTGCGTGTTTTAGTCCGTCCTCAGGCAGCCGGTGGATGCGGCGGTAACTGTGGGGGCAGTGTGGTGCACTGTAGCTCACGTGTGATCAGCGAAAGGAAGAGGAAGAACAAGACGATGACAGAAATGGTGTAGCGTCTCCCCCTGCATTACTGCACCGTCTCTTTTCATGTTTGTTTTTTTTCGTGATTCATGTTTCTCTGTGCGGTTCAAATGTTGAGAGTCAGGTCGAACAATATTAGTTCGCTTACACAACGACAAGAACAACAGCAGCACCCGTTGCTGTATAACCCCCTTTCTTCACGGTACCAATGCTGGTGCTTGGTTTTGGGGATATCCAAAAGCAGCTGTCTGCACGTGTCCATTTTAATCCTCGCTTTCACCTTTTGGTACCTGGTCATGTCTTCGTTTTGTTCCATGATCTATGCATGATCTTTATGGCTCCACATCAACTAAAAGGGCCCAACTCTCTGAAAGGAGAGGATGGTGCTTTGCTCATATTTAAAGCTCTGAATGTAGGCATGCAGCCTGCATGGTGACCGGAAACAAAGAGCTTGGCCTGCTCTGCGTCTTCTTATGCATTACTCAGTTGGATGTTGGGAGTTGTAAAGAACGCGCCTTTTTGGTTCCATAATCCCAGCCGCATGCTCTGAAAGCACACGAGGCCTTTGATCTCGGTGGACTGATTGGTATGATGTGAGTTGAGGTTCGGAATGTAGGCAGACTGGTTAGTCAAGAGTTTGGCTGTTTGACTCAGCTTTTTCTCCCACAACAGACCGGAGCAGCACCCTTTGTGGATAAGTCCCCAATCCGTCCTTCCATCTCCCACTTAATTACCTGTAAGAAGACACCAATATGCTAGAGACAAGTTCAAATTGGTGGCAGGAATGCGGGCACAGCTCTCGCTAGAGTTTTACAGGGACCAGGTAGCCCATAAAAGCATCCATGGCAACCTGTACTCCTGCGGCACCCTCTAAAGAATACCTTTGCGGACACATGTGGACTGGAGAACCAAACTCCCCCCCCCTCAGCAGTTCTGCAAGCTTAACGGTCTGGTCGGCTGTTCCACAGCCAGGACGAAAGCCACACCGCTCCTCCTGGATCTGAGGTTCAACAGTCAGTCGGCGCTTCGTTTCCAGCACCATAAAGCAAGCTTTTCCTGGGTCGCTAAGTGTGCCTCGACTGTTTGCTCACACTGTCCTGTCCCCTTTCTGAGAGGGGAGTGGACAGTGTGAGCGGCTTCATTATTAGTTGTGGGAGGCTTATATTTGTTTTTTCAAAAACAGACAAATTTAGAGTAAATCCAGCCTGTTTTCATTCTTTTGTCTTTATAAGTGTGGTAGAAAACTTGCCTTACTAGCTATTAAAGGAGTATTTCACCCATGAAAACATTTATCTTTATTAAAAGTGGGTCATATTTGTAGTTGAAATGTAACGTACATTTCGAATTAGGTGCCTATCTGACCGAGAAAAGACAGAAAATGACTTTTGGGTGCATTTGTATGAAAGACAACAACTCCCACAATTCACCACAAAGCACAGCTCTGCAAGCCACTCTGCAAGCCACTCCCACTAATTCAAAACACTGCCTCCTTCTACAAGGCTTGCTGTTACTTAGGTGGCGGAAATGCACCTAAAGTTGGTTCCCACCCGCCAATAAACAAAAGAAGAAGAAGGCTTGCTGTTGAGCTTGAACTCCCCACTAATCCAGAACCGCCTCCGTCTAGCTGTTGCGCTTGAACTCATTCGTAAATTACTCTTTCGAGATGGTGAACTATTGCATGGTACCGGGATGTTCAGTCAGAACAAGGAAAGGACAACAAGTAAGTTTTCATATTCTACAGAAAGATATGGAGCGACGCAAACAGTGGCTGAGAGTTATAAACCACCCGAGCTATTCAGAAGACACAGCTGTGGAAAACCTAAAAAATCTGAAGGTTTGCAGTCTCTATTTCAAAAAGGAAGACTTCGAACTCAATGTCTTTGGAATGAAGCGAGTAACTCTTTTGGACACTGCAATTCCGTCTGTGTTTACCTTTCCTGATGACGATGAACAGCCTGGAACATCTGGACCGAGCAGCCCTAAACGCATTCGCTTGGAGGTAAGAGACTTGCTCGACTGTATTTCTGAACACACATACAGTCTACTGCTGTAAAGCAGGACATAAACTATGAGTTTCATATACGTTTGCTATTTACAAGTAAATCTGTCGTCTTCCGCATGTTTTCCTCGCTTGTGGTTCTAATGTGTCGGCATCACTAAACTAGGGTGACCAGACGTCCCCGATTAGGCTGCCTTGTCCCAGGTTAAAAGCCGTCCCCGGAAATGTCCCCGAATTGAATGGGAGAGAAAATATTCCTAATTATGAAATTAGAATTTTGACCACCGCGCAAAAAAATGTCCCCGATTTTTGAGTTAGAAATCTGGTCACCCTACACTAAACTCCACCTGTGAGCAGTGGAGTAGCGTATTAGTAATGTAGGCTAACAAAGACGCTCCAGCTATGGCGCTAACAGAAAGTTAGTGCCATAGCTTAGAAAGAGTTAGCTATGTTTCGTGCTTGTTTCACGTTTGATAGTTTGTTGTTGAAATTATCGTATAGTTTGATGTTGTTGAAATGTTTTTAACGTTATTGAACGTATGGCATTTCAGTCTGAAACGGCGTCTGCTGGTGCTCTGGTGTCGTCTTCGGAAGATGAGGAACAATGTACTCTAACATCAACACTAGTCATGCAACCTACCCCCGTCCAAGCCGCACAGATTGTAAGTTTGTACAGCACATTGGCTCTAATAGAGTGCTAAAACTAATGTATGATTGAAATTTGTGGAATTTAACACTGAAAAGAAACATCTTGATTTTACAGTTGCCATCCCCAGGCGTAAATAGAAGCTTCATTGACGTTGATGTAACCAACGAAAGCTATCAGCTTGAGTCAACCATCAGCCCCACATCATCGTCATCATCAGAAGATGAAGGTGGAAAAGACTGGCATGAAAAGAAGTTCATTGTCAATGAATCCAACCTCATGTCACTGATCAGATTCTGCCAGATGTGTGGGAAACCGATTTCTGCAAAGAACATCTATGATACTGGGACACAGAGGAAGTTGAAATGGACTTGTCTTGCGGGCCATTTGGGGACTTGGACATCTTCATCTGATGTTAGGGGTATACCAGAGGTGAATCTCCTTTCTGCGGCAGCTATTCTGTTCAAGGGTGGAACATACACTGAACTGTCAGACTGTGAATAAAACAAAACTTTTTCAATACTGCACTCTTTTCTGTCTACACCAAAGTTCAACATTAGGAGGTAAAAGGAGGAAAGTGGATGTGAATGAATGAAAGTATACCACAAGTACTCTTCAATATATTGCCATTGTACCATTATATACTTCTAGTCCACATTTTAGTTTATTGACCAATACTTTAGGTATACTTTAATGAATTCAGAATTACTGAAACTAAAATTACTATTTTACTAGTTAGGTATACTTGTATGTGTCCTAAGCATGTTACCTGTAGCATACTATCTGTATACTTGACATATACTTAAATTATTTTTAAGTTAACTCATACTGTATGTACACTAGACTAATATTTACAAAATCAAGACAGAATGTTGAGAAAAACTTTGATATATTTTAAGTGTTTTTTCACAACGTATCATACAGTGCATTTAAAAATCCTTCTTAGATCATTAAAGATGTGCATTTAAAAAAAGCATCTATGAAATCAAGCCCTCTTTAGCTGAGAAAATCAAAGTAAGTGCACATTTGCATGTAAAAATGTAAACAAAAGTGTCCAACTGAAAACTCCCTATAAAAAAGCAAGACAAATGCACATATATTTGGAACCATATATAAATAAACAATTAATACAATAATAAAGTATACTTCACTATACTATTGTTAAGTATATAAAATATAGTATATTAAAAGTAACCGTAAAGTATACTGCCTCACTTTTAGTATCGAAAAGTATACTCATTTTGCTAAGGGTATCTTAGGTCCAGTTCTAAAATGTGTGCCGTACAATTACTATTTCTCTTTATACTTGGAGAAACACTACAAAGGAATACAACAACGTGAATGCAAATCATTTATTTGCATAATTATAATTAACTACAACAGCAATAGTGGAAGTTATAGTTCCTCCAGAGCGTCCTCAACTTCTTCATGTCCTCTAATATCCGTCCGGAGCTGGATATTTGTGGCGGATTGCCTGCACAACACAGGCGGGTAAAACGACACGATGGCCTCGGCCTAATCTTTCGCCCTGCAGCACCCATTCCAGAAAGTGTCTGTAGGCTGTTAGGCGACATTGTCTACAAAACATTGAACACACAGTTAGCGATGTATGGTCTTTGTGTTTAGAGTGCCACAGTCACATTATAACTATAGTTAGCGATGCAACTGAAAGCTATTTGTCTAGTAAATAAGCCAGACTCAGCTGGTTGATGTTACGTATTAACCGGGAATAACTTTGTGATAATGCTTGAACAAATCGTGTACATAGATGTACTCACTTTATTGTCAGACGTCCGTTTGCGCCTGCAGGCTTCGGCTGTCTTTTCCAGTTGATTGTCGGGATTCTGAAATATGTGTCCAGGACGCCACTGTCCATATGCGGGGCGCAGCTCAGGTGGTCCACCACACAAACATCCATATCCTCATCTGAGGCAGAAATTTCGTCCAGAAGAAACTGAGATCTTTGGAATTCTCTACAGCAGAGGGTCTCAATTTTTGTCTCCGAAGCCGCACACCGAGAGCACAGTCACCACCAGTTTGTCCCAGCCCGAGACAGTCCTCCGGCCGAAGCCGCCTCCTCCTCTACCGCCTACTGCTCCTCCATCTGCCTCAGCTGCTCTTCGCTGTATTGTGGCTCATAAAGGTAGCCACGAAAATCGGATTCGAGCATCACGCTTTCGAAGTCACCCTCTTCGATATCGGATTGATTATGCTCCGCAAAAATTGTGATTTCAAGCCTGGTTCTATGATAGTCTGTTAGCTTAGCTTCCAAACAAGATGGCTGCTATATCATTTCAGTTTCTTAAAGAGAAGTCCCACCCACTGGTCTGTGATAGGTCTGTAGCGTGAGTGGGTCCCACCCATTAGCCCCCCTTGTGGAATAAAAAAAAAAAAGGTTTGTAGTCTAACACACTCGACAAAGATATGACTTCCTGCTTTAAATTATGTAAAATGACGATTTTTACGTCATTTAAAGCAGGAAGTGCAACACTGAAATCCCTATTTCTCTTGTCTCAGGGGAAACTGAGGGTATAATGCACGACCATTCAAAAACATGACTGGGTTTCTAGCAATACAAAGCTTAATGCAAATAGGTGAAGTTTCCCTTTAATGCATAACCCTAAAGCTGCTTTACAGACGCTTTGATCGGTATTCCAACTAAACCAGCATGTGAATCATTTGCAGGTTGGTTGTTTCATCCATTAACTCCTTTAATTAATAATATACCTTGATCTTATGTTTTCTAATTTTTTTTTAAGACACTTGCTTTATAAAACTGACTTTAAAAAAAGTAAGTTAGCTCACAGGTTTTGTGACTTATCTGCATGTTTTTGCTAGTTTTAAAGTCAGAGCCCCAGAAGGAACTGCAAATGCACTCTTAAGTCTTACCTTGGTTCTATATACCATTCTAGTAGTGGAGTTAATTTTAATTTGGTTTAGTGTTTAATAGAGGAAAGAGTGTTTTAATGTGTAGATGGACCTCTACAACTTTTACTGGCTGACACTAGTTTAAAGTTTTTCTGTGATCCACTACTTCTGATCTTCTTTCCGAGGTCTATAACAGACGCAAACAAATTTGGATATAAAAGCGGGGGTTTAAAATGATAACCTTAATAACTTTGCTGCAGTTCCTGTTCACACTGCGAATAAATCCAACAGGACAAGAGTTTTTCAACAAAAAGACACGTGTGCTAAGGTATTTCAGCCATTGGACAGTCAGTCATTTTGACTGATTAGTATTCAAACCCTTAACCACTTAGTGGTTAGGGGCTTGAATGCACAGACATTTTCAACTTCACACACAGAGTACAGGTAACTAAATCAATTTTTTTTTAAAGATTCCCATGAGAGCATCTGAGCATCATCTCAGACCTGGACTCCGTACTCAATACATCTCGCTATCTGCAAGCTAACAGCGCGTTGAAGAGTCACTGAGGCTTTGGGGCACATCTGTTGCTCCACAGGTGGGACAACACCTGACAAAGAATGGCAGTGACTGATCGCTGCAGTTTAACTACTGATGCAAAAAGAATGCATCCGGGGGTTTCCTCCCATTGAAGCAAACAGAAAAACCCCTTGTTCAGAGAGTTTTGCCGTATTCTGTTCACTTCAAATGGAGAAATGTTCCCTGATTTCAAAACAATGGCTAAAGTGGCGCTTCAGCCTCCGTTAGGCAAATGCGGAGCTGTTCAGGCCAAAGCAGGTGAAATGTTCATAATACACATAGTTTAATAATCTGCTCGATGTGTGATGGCATGTTGTGGATTCTCTGATCAGTTTGTTTGGATTTAATATAAATTCAAATGAATGAAAAGAAACTACTGAATATGCTATCATTTAGAAAATTGATGGATAAAAATAGATTATGACAGCTTTTTTTTTTTGATCCCATCAGTCAAAAGACAGACAACAAAATTGCAACGCGACAGCTACAGAAATGTTTGAGCGTTGAGACCCTTTGATGCAACAGGAAGTGTGCAATAGGATGCAGATAGATGGATTGTGTAGAATTAAGGTCAGGTTTATTTATATAGCACTCTTACAACAGCATCAACTGCACCAGGTGCTTCACAACAGTCACAAATATAAAAGAAAATAAAACGATTTAATACGAAGTTCATTAATCAGACAAAGATATAATTGCAGAAATAACACGCCAATTAATATAACGTTATAAATATGAATAGACTACTGATTTTACTTTGGGAACATTCACATGTTAAAGGGATATTTCACCCCTAAGTAAAATGTAGTCTGTTACCATTATTCCCCAGAGTTAGATAAGGGAGAAGAAAGCATTTTGTAACCAGCCCAGTCATTCTCTTGATCTGGCAGCGGTCTGTTTGCTTTAGCTTAGCATAAACAATGTAAGTGAATGGGAGCAGCTAGCATTTTGTGTGCAAAAGTGATTAAAATTACTCAATAATGATCCTTATTCTTTGGTGAACTGAATAATCATATCGACTGCAAATGAAAAGTAACACAGAGGAATTACAGGAGGCGATTTAGACTTGGGACTACATTACGACAAAGCACCGCTGCAAGGACACAGCGGTTGCAAACCCCCCCTTCTTCCGTAAACAAACACAATTCTGTGAAACGTCCTGTTCCTGTATGTCTTCGGCTTGTTTTCACAACAAGTATAAACCATTTTCTTGGATTAGACTTGTAACTACTCAAACTACGGCAATAAAAACGTTTCATTTGCAGTCGATGTGATTATTGAGTTCACCAGGAATAATTAGGATCATTATTGAGTAATTTTAATCACTTTTGCACACAAAATGCTAGCTGCTCCCATTCACTTATATTGTTTATGCTAAGCTAAAACAAACGGACTGCTGCCAGATCAGGAGAATGACTGGGCTGGTTACAAAATGCTTTTTCTCACTTTCACACTTGCTGAAGATGGCAACAGACAAAATTTTACTGAGTGGTGGAATATCCCTTTAAGGCAACACATGCAAAAAAACTTGCAAAAAACACTTCTCATAATGCGCCAGAAAGATGTGTGCCCGCTGAGATTAAAAAGGTATGTATTGTTTCTTCACTGGGTAGGATAATGTTCGTTCGCTTTCACACCTGATTTGGTCCGCCTCTGGGTTTGTTTGGAACCGCTCTGAGACCGTCTCTTCAGCTGGTTCGCCGGTTCGCTTGTTTGGTGCCCACCAGAGTTCGCTGGGTTGTATTCACACCAGCCCAGAAGGTCTGGACCAAGGAAGAAAACCACTTTGAGTTCTTTTGAAGTGCACTAAACGAGGCGGGTGTGTCTTAGTTTCAAGAACTGCAAAACAAGAAAGAATTTGACTTTACTGTTTATGAATAAATATTTACCCACCACCCCTAAATATGTCTTGAGGTTTTTAGAGTAGGGAATGTGAACAAATCTGCACCTGTTGGTTTAGCTTTACCCCTAAAACAAGTACAAAGCTCTCCATCTGTCTACAGGAATAAAGTAATGAAAAAGATTGCTAACATTTGGTGGGAAACGTACTGTGTGGAAAGAGAAATGTATCAAATGAATCATTCATTAAACAAAGCTCGAAGCTTTGTGCTGCTGACCAGGAATGTCGAGGAGAATGATTGACAGCGGAAAGAAAGGAAAAGGAAGGGGGGGTGCAGTGAACTGTTCATCGGTCTCTCCTCCAATACTTCCCTTGCCACTTTTTTCCTCCTCCTTGTTTGTTCTCCCTATTTTTTTTCTTTTTTTTTTTAAGCCAGAGGAATGTAACACATCCGCAGTGTGGTGGAAGTGTCTGTGTGTGTGTCAGGTTTATTTGTGCTTTTGTGGAGTTGCCTTCCTTTTGTGTGTGTTTGCTTTGTGGCAGCGGTGGGTGGGTTGTGGGGGGGGGGGCTTGTGTGTGAAACGGCCAGCGTCATCATTTCTCCACGTCCCCCACATTTACATGCATATTTCATGGCACTGGATCATTCATGTCGGCAGCGTGAGAATTGATAAACTGTGCGTTTGTGTGCGCTGAGCACATCTAAGCTTGCTGAACAAGATCACATTGAACGATCCAAATGGTGGAGAGTCTATAGACAGCTGCAGCCTGTGCTGCACCTGTGATTGAGCCTCCTGCTGTAGTCCTGCTGTCTGCGTTTGACTGATGTGTTTTTATGACTGCAGTGTGGCTCAGACCAGAGGCATTGGAATTGCATTCACATATGGGCGTCTCCTCCTGCTTTTTACCTCGACTATGTGTACTGACAGAAAACAGGTCTGTTTTACGCTGTGTGGACCTGTTGCACTGTGCAACCTCGAGTTTGTGTTTTGCACAACAATCAGGTTTCTCATATTGGAAAATGATTACATTTGAATACTGTACAGCGTTTAGAACAGGTCTCAAGGATTTACTAAAACTTGTGTGAATAGTTGCATGGTTAGCGTATGTGGTAACAGTACATAAGATGTGATGCTGGTCGGGTAAACTGCAGCTCTGTCACTTCAGACGGTGTGAATCTGGGTTGGAGTCCAGACCTTGGGTGTTTCGCGACCCCATGATCTGTGCCATGCTGCAGCTGAAGTCTCAGGAAGCAGCGGTTAGGGCTGGGTTTCTCACTTAGTGAGATTGTTCGAGACTTGTGCGTGTTCAAGGAGTAAGACACGATTCATATAGAGAGAAAATGGTTGCTTAGTAGGAAATGCATAAAACACAAAGGGTTTTCTGGAGGTGCCGAATACAGGAAAACAGGTAAAAAATGAAAATAATCTTGTTTCAGATATGCAGTTTGCCTAGTTGAACTTGAATAAATCAACATTTTATTCATGCCTTCCTGAAGAGGAGGGCTACATGAAAAGCCACTTTTCCACCTTTTACTCAAAGTCCCTTCCTTTTGCCAAGCTGCAGTTGTAAATAAGAAGTTCTCGTAATCTGTCCTCCCTGCTTAAAGGTCTCGTTCTGAGAAACTGTGTTTTACTTGTTCTTTTTGAAATACGGTCGATCACTCTGAGTTGCCTATGCATGCTGCACATAAACATTTTCTCCAACAACCAACAGACGACAAAAACGAGCGAGTCAGAAAAGGCCAGTCCCTTCTACGTCACAGGGAAAATTTGTATTCATGGTTTTGCCCACGGAATGGCTGAATTGTTTTTGTGGCCAGGAGAGAGCAGAGACGCTAGTAGAAGCTAACAGTTAGCAACTCTACAACATGGCGGAACACGTTCAGGCCTGTGTTATTAGTGGACTGAGCACATCAGCGTTGCATTTTTTATTTTTATTTTTTACAGAAGAGGAGCTGAAGAAGAAACTTGGAATTTGTCTTGGAACCCCGACAGCGAAGTAAGTTAAGGCACCATAACAGGCGCGTTGCTGTTAGCCAATCAGAGGTGAGAAGTTTGCATATGAAGAACGTTAAAGTCCCACTCCGATCATATTTTGAGCTATTTTTAAACATTCTCAGTGGTCTTTAAATTATGATTATGCCGTTTTTAGCCAAAATCACAAAACCTGTTTTCTGGGACTTCGCTGCAGTAGCTCATTAGAAATTCGCCTCCGGGTTGTGGGCGGAGCCATTGGCACGGAGAACCCCCCCCCCCCCCCCCCTCTTTGTTGAGAGCTCTGTGAAAAAAACATGTATTACTATGACTACATCTTATAGTCCAGGGGTCAATACACATCCCGTGACACTATTTCATAATAAGTGACATTCACATATTTAGTATGTGCAGCTCCAGCTGCATCGTCAGAGTCACTTATTGTCTCTGACGAGCGATCATCATCAGAGGGCAAATCGTCCCCTTCTGAATCATGATCGGCAAAGATCAGTGCACGCACCTCATCCGCACTGTAAAGTCATCTGGACATTTTGTTTTTGGTTATAAAAATCGCTATCTGTCTCTCTATTGCTTTTCTCTCCTCTCCCGCTCTGCTCTCTCGCTCGCGCTCAGCAGCTGGACGCGCTGACAGCTGGTGTCGGGTTTCAAACCTTTTTTTCTCCGATTTTGTTTCATAGAAACATACCCACAAATGACGCCAGTATTGAAGCTGTATGTAGTGGACATCTACACTGTCTGGTCAGTAGTGTTCCCCATGATTGTGATTCCTACTGAACCAGACTGAGAGACCATTTAAAGGCCCAGGAACCACTTGTAGGTGTTTTGGGTTAATCTGCTGATTAGAGTGTGACACTTTGAGCCTAAAATATTCAACCTTTTCACCATATTTTAATTTTCTGAGATTCTGAATTTGGGATTTTCATAAGCTGTAAGCCATAATCATCAAGATTATAACAAATAATAAAGGTTTGAAATAAGGCTATATCGTATATTAGCTTCACATTTTAAGTTGAATTACTGAAATAAATGAACTTTTGCACGATACTCTTAATTTTTTGAGTTTCACCTGTATGTTTCTTTCAAAAATGGAGCCATTAACAAAGCTACTCCCAGGATTTCTAAAATTTTTATTTAAAAATCCCTCACTCTTCCATAGTTCTAATTAAAAAAAAGCATATATAAAATACATACCTTTAATATAAATTTATTGCAGACATATCTAGAACAAGAAAGGGGATGGATGGAAGACACAAGGGAAAAATAAATAAAGGAAAGAAGGAAGGAAAAGGAAGAACCTCTACCAGGACATTTTGGAGCACTTCATGCTTCCTTCCACAGATGAGCTTTATAGAGATGCTGACTTCATTTTCCAGCATGACTTGACACCTGCACACACTGCCAAAAGTACCAAAACCTGGTTTAATGACCATGGGATTACTGAGTTTGATTGGCCAGCAAACTTGCCTGACCTGAACCCCATAGAGAATCTATGGGGCATTGCCAAGAGAAAGATGAGAGACATCAGACCGAACAATGCAGAAGAGCCGAGGGCCGCTAATAAAGCATCCTGTGCTCTCTCATAACACCTCAGCAGTACCACAAGCCGCATTGAGGCAGTCATTGATGCAAAAGGGGCCAAACACCAAGTACTGAGTTAGGGCTGGGCGATATAGAAAAAGAGTATATCGATAAAGGGTATAGTCATTGATCGATATCGATAATTATCGATAAATATCACAAAACGTTAAAAATATATTTTAAGTGCCTCCCCGGTCATTTTGTTATTCTTCAATGAACTAATTTTAACTAAGAATTAAATGAATTCATTTTTCAAACACCTCTTTTTATCATAAATAAGTTTGTAAGACACAGAAACAAATCAAGAGACCTGAGTAACATCAGTAAATACAAAGAAAAGTCATATTATTAACCATTAAATTATATATTTTTTAACTGTTAGTAATTAAAATTAAAGGCTTATCTTGATGCATTTTAATTATTTAAACATTTTATGACACGTTATAATATTAATGGCTGAAACCTTTGGTTTAGTTTGTCAATAAAGCTGCTGACCACCTCGTTTAAAAAAAAATCTCCGTCCAGACCTAACCGCATAAAGTGTGTTGTTAAGCACATTCATAGACCTGCCAAACCTGTAGGGGGCAGTAGTTCCCCCAAATCCTATCCACTCAGAGCAACTTTCTATGTTCTAACCATATACAGTCAATGGTTCTAACCTCTAACTTCTACATGAGCTTGTAAAAAGCTAACAAGCAAAAAGCGCTTGGACAATCGATGATGCCACGTCTCTGAGGGCATAAATGCTGTTTGAGTGTAAACACAGGTCGCACAAGTGATGTCGGAGCATTTCTGTCCCGGAAAGTGACGTTGCGGAGCTGAAATCTCCAGTTATTTCTGTCCACACGCAAACACTTAAAACAAAGAAAACGCAAATCTCCACTTTGGCAGGAGTTTTTAGAAATAATCGTGTTCTGTGATTAAAAACGGGGTTTTCGTGTAAATTAGAGGCCAAACCGCAGGGAAATATCTGCGTCTTTCCTTTGTGTAAACGGGGCCTTATTTTAATTCATTTCACCCGATTGGCCTATCCAACCCTGTTGTGTTTTTTAAAGCGTTTTTCGCTTCTGAGGACCGGGTGCAGAACCGAGGGGACATTTTAAAAGCCACAGGTGTTAGCAGCGCGACCTGGGTAGTTTCCTGTCTCTCTGTAATGGATTCGCAGCGGAGGGGAGTCCTGCTTAAGACAACTGATCATGGTATTTTATTTGGTTTGTTATTGCTATGTTTAGTGTTTTAGTGCGTCGAGGATCGGTTCAAAACGGGATGCAACCTTTACCTGAGTCACTGAAACATTTATCCGGAACAACTTCCTCCGCTGCTCCCTTGCTGTGACAGAATTACTGAAATTAACTTTTGCACAATATTCTAATTTTTTAAGTTTTACTTGTAATTTAACCCTAAAGCCCTGAAGCTCTGAGCAAGGAGTACTTTCTATGAGAAAAGAAAAACATGAAGGTTACACACAATTACCTGCAGGTATAGCTCTTAATATGGCTTTGTCTAGTGAGGAGACGACGCTAAAGATAGAAGCACCTTGCCAGGAATGCTGTCCAATGTGTAAAATCATATAGAGAATGATAAACGGGCATGGAGCTTTAAAGCAAACGAAAAAGACTGAGACATAAATGCTCAGTTCAGAGTAACTAGATTTGGTTAAACTCAGATGTTTGTACTATTCCAAGTTGAGCTCCACAATACATCTAATGGCAGTTGACACTGCAATATCAATGTGTGCAATATTAAATTGCCAATTGCATTCACATTGTACTCATAACACTTGCACAGACTTCCGTGCCTTGTATGCACACACTTGCCACAGGTTTTTGTTAAGATCACACTTAAGTTTCATTGTGACGAATGAGAAGGAAAAGATTAGAGGGGAAAATGTGGGTTCATCACATCCAGCATTATTATCCCAATATTTTTGTTTTCCTCATAAGATGAAGTTAGTTTAGTCAATCATTGTAAGAGAAAACTAGTACTACATACAAAGTAATTAGTAATTGTTTCTAGGGATGTGTATTGGCAAAAATCTGGCGATACAATATGTATCACGATACATGGGAGACGATACGATACATCTCGATATATCCCGATACTATGAGTAAGACTATATATTGTGATTTTTAAAACTGAATTTAACTGTAGAAAAACTGTGACGGCATTCTAAACGCTCCAACCTGTTTCATACTTTAACACATCCAGTTTTATTACTAGATCTAGTTGATCCACTGGAACAAAGAAGGTGAAAACAGCCACAAACTACCAGTTATACTTTTAATTTTAGTACAGAAATTACTGTCACCATTAATGGTTCCATTCAAATCCTTAAAAAAAACCAAACACAATATTTTTGTTTTGAATATCGATACAATATCGGGAAATAAAATATCGGGATATATCGGTGTATTTATATTTTCTTACATCCCTAGTTGTTTCCTTAATTTCTGTTATATTCTGTTGAAATCGTAACCAAATAAAAGATCTTCAAATAGACTTTATACTGGCCACCTTTGACTTTGAGATTGTGGCCCTGTGAATAATCTGGTAGCGATGTTCCTGCTGTGGGTAGTTCAAGCTGCTTATAATCAACCATTCAAAGTCTAGACACGGCCGAGTTCCTGGATAACTGTTATCTAAATGCTGTATGTCACGTTTGGCACTGTTTGCCATTTTTATCCATCATTGTCACTGCAGAGTGGGTTGAGACGATCAAGGCGGGTTATTAGCTTCTTGCAAGACTGCATTTAAAATAAACTACTATGGTTAGGAGCCTTATTATTTGCATAGAGTAGTACTTAAAGCCCCCCATATAATCAAAATTGATGTTTAGGAGCTTTTTAATAAGATGCCTGCTGCAGAAATCATCAGCTACACACAGAAGGAACAACAGAAATATGTAGGAATTATAAAGCTGTTTTTTAAAGTCTCACTTCCCTCAAAAGCAAATGTTTGTACTTTACCTTACTCAGACACATTTGTTCATTTTTCACCCTCCAGTGAATCAGTCGTATTTTTTATTTTCAGAGTAACTATTGTGGCTAGTTCTCCATTAAACCTTTGGTACTGACCAAAAGTTAAAGCACTCTGGTGTTAAACTTGGATGAGACTGTACAGCACATTGGAGTTTCTTAATCTTCCATAAATGTCACTAATGAATATGTTAATATAAGTGTTGTTTTTGGAGGACTTCCTATAAAATGTCTTGCTGGTAAGCAGAACAGAAATTGTCTCGCTGCACTTGCGGAGAGTGAAAGTTTGATATGCAAAAGTGGAACATGTTTTACAGTAAACTGTTAAATGTTTGGGGTTTCTGTCATGTTCACATTTACTGGCATTATTGCCATGCTTTGGTTTTAATTACACAGCTCGGTTCTGTGGTTGAACCAGAGTAAGAGGAACGTTTTACACCTGGGGCACTCGTGATAAAAATAAGCTGACATTTCCTAGGTTTATTATTCCAGTACTGTGCAACAAGTTACAGTTTCCACAGTTTTCTACGCAAGCGTCTTGAGAATTTCTCTCAGAAATAGAAAGAATCAGAAAAAAACAATATCAGCTCAACTTTATATCTTAAAAATTAATCCAACGATAATCTCTGTGAACAATTGCTATTCATTTAAGAACGGACATTCAGACCTATTATAAATAGAGCGCAGGCAGTATCCTGCACCAGTCAGAAACGGACTTTTTTGCAACACGTTTCTTAGGTTCTGCATAAAAAGAAGTTGCTGTGGTTAGGTCACAGATAATAGCCCACAGCTGTCACATGTATTTGTATTTATATATATATATACATATATATACATATATATACATATATATACATATATATATAGAGAGAGAGAGAGAGAGAGAGAGAGAGAGAGAGAGAGAGAGAGAGAGAGAGAGAGAGAGAGAGAGAGAGAGAGAGAGAGAGAGAGAGAGAGAGAGAGAGAGAGAGAGAGAGAGAGAGAGAGAGAGAGAGAGAGAGAGAGAGAGAGAGAGAGAGAGAGAGAGAGAGAGAGAGAGAGAGAGAGAGAGAGAGAGAGAGAGAGAGAGAGAGAGAGAGAGAGAGAGAGAGAGAGAGAGAGAGAGAGAGAGAGAGAGAGAGAGAGAGAGAGAGAGAGAGAGAGAGAGAGAGAGAGAGAGAGAGAGAGAGAGAGAGAGAGAGAGAGAGAGAGAGAGAGAGAGAGAGAGAGAGAGAGAGAGAGAGAGAGAGAGAGAGAAAAAGAACTCCAGATCTGAATCATTGGAGGCTGGCTCAGTTTCCCTCATAAATAACCTTGCCTTTTCATATGTATCCTTTCTTTTAGCGTTGTCTGATCCTCTTTCTTCTTTATTTTCTTTTTTTTATTCTTTGTAAAACGTAAGCAACAATTTAACTGTTGACTGATTAAATTGCATTTCAATAGCAATTGCTAAATCAGAGTTCTGCAAGGGGTAAAAAATACATAACTTAAATTGTGCGGGTGTAGGAATATATCTCAAAACTATCAGGCTCCATGGCGACGCTGTATTTGGAGCTTGGGCGGCCCTCCTTTCAAAGCAGAAGAGAGCTGCTGACGTTTGGTGGCAGCTAGCAAACAATATCAAAACATTTGATATAAAAACATTCTGGAATATTTCCTAACACTCCAGAATCGAGCGCAACAGAGAGGTACTAATCAGCTGCAGCTGCATCACCAGTAGCGCGTACAAAGATCTTCTATAAAGAAAGATTCCTCACTCATGATGTACACAGACACACAGCAGGATCATAACGGTGTTCAACCGATCCTGCCAAAGGCACCGCCGGCCCCTGGTTTCAGGTCAGGAGGAGGCTGGGAAAGTCTCGTTTTCTGGCCTGCAGAAATAATGTTTACACTTTCTGTATACTGTTCTTTGAGTCGCCATTGTAAATGGTAGTAAAGATTCATAGCGCTGGAATTCATTAACAGGTTTTTTCGACATTCTCTACAGGCCACATTAATCTGTTTTACATCTCACACTTTGAATCCAAACAATCTCCAAATAATTGAGCCAGTAGTTTTATTTATACTAACCAGCAGCTCCTCTTCAATACTTTCCCTTGTGCTTTGGTCTGTCTCCATGCTGTCGCTGCCTGCAGGCTGAGTGCAGCAGTGGGGTTGGCAGTTAGTGTGAGATGCGTTCAACGAGGAAGGGAGGTGGAGCAAGGTGAAGTAACGCAAGAGATAGATGGGGAGGCAAGAAGACATAGATACACGTTGGTGCTGCCACGATTCTCCATGACGACGTCAACAACCAGGAAGGGAAAAACTGTAAAGGTTTTGCAAAACTGAGGTCTTCAATCATCAACTTTTCAGTAACTGGTGTGAGCCTGCTGTGATGTCACTATATCTGCCTGGTGGAGGTGTGTGTTTGTGCCCTGCATCACTGAATTTGGTTCATGGAACATTGCTTTTAGAAACATGCCACTGTATGCAAGTTTTATTAAAAACTTGTTAGAGTAAAATCTGTGGCCAAAATCACTGCACTCTTTCTTCAAGAAGATGTTTATCCCATCTCGCAGCCTAATGACCCTAAAAGCACCTTCCCACATGACGGCTATCGCGACTCGCTTTGACAGGTTGTGTTTTGATGTAGCTGACTGTGCCGAAGACATTGATCATTACATCATTGAGCTTGGGACTCGGCTGTTTAGACACCAGTGCGTCTTCATGAACGTCTGCTACCCTCCCAGTTTCTCAGCCGTAGTCGTTGGCGCATCTGTACAAATCTCTACAAGAGGCGTGTTTTCCCTATCGAAACTTCAGGGTAATTTAACCAGATCTTTTTCTGACGGGGTAATCTGTTGGCCCGCTTCTCTCAGCCGCCCTGTTTCCTTACACAATCTGCCCTTTAAGGAATCAGCTAAAGACATCTGCATATCACAGTTTGAGCAGCAAGTAGCGTCACTGATCAGCGCAAAAGGGCGCCCAGCAACAGCAGAAGAAACAAGAGATCAACAGGGAAGAAGCAGAGCTTGTTCCTGTGTTTCTGTTTGCTGTTGTTATAAACTGCTTCGCCGACCACCCCTATTATTATGAGGGGCCAACTGCCAGTCAATGACTCGATGCAATCTTCTGGGATTCCTTAAAAAAAGACTAGCTAAAACTTTTAACTGATTGAAATGTTTGTATTGAAATGACTTTCTTGTAAGGTGCGTTGAGATGACATCTGTTGTGAATCGACGCTATATAAATAAACTGAATTGAATTATTTTTACATAGCGGGTTGTTTGGAAATGCCTGCTCATTTCCCTCTGAACTACAACCAATCAGCACAACTTAACCACAGCTCCCGCTAAGCGGCCTGATCAGGCCATTCCGAGTCCTTCACACCTCCAGACTTATATTCTGTTGGTTCCTGAAATGGCCCCTAAATTGGCCCTGTTGGGCCGGCCCGATGCAGGGGAGACATGCCTATATCAGGAAGGTCTGGTCAGATTACCCTTCTGACAGTGGAAACGCATCTTTTATATGAGCTGAGTTGAGCATTTGCAGGTGTTTGGTGTAACAAAACCAAAGGTGAGAAATGCTTCGTCACATTTTCTACTCTTTGGCTTGGAAGGAAGTTGGTTTAGCTTATGATGTTTTATCTTCTGCTTTGCATTTATGTGGGAGCCTCGTTAAAAGCCTGTCAGTTATATTAGCTTTTAAAGTTTATCCTTTCATACCGCTCCCCCCCGCAATGACTCTTTCCCCCCTTAGACCATGCCTCAACAACTCTTAAAGGAGTCATAACCTAGTATTATCTTGGATACCCACGCTCTAATATAGTCTATCAGGCTCTTCTAAAAAAAAAAAGTTGAAAAAAATAAACACAGAGCTCCTCTGACCCTTATTTCTGAAGGCATTATTGTCTCGCGAGATCTGATGCGATACTTTGGCTGTCGTGGACGGCCATTGTAATAATGCAAATGAGGGGCGCGTTGATTGGTGGCAGGAAGGATGGGGGTTGACACCGCAGGTAACTCTTAACCCATATCTACTACTCCCGCTAGCATACAATAGCCACATTAGCAGTTAGCTGCTGTTTGTTACACACAGCAGATGCAATAAAAACACAGCCTTACCGTTTCAATTGCAGGCAAGCCTCTGATTGTTGGAATGGCCCCTTTTTCCAAACGGAGCTTCGATGCCAACTTCGCCTGATATTGTCCCAAATTCGTAAAGGATTCCGGCGTAAAAAAAAAAAGAAAAAATATTTCCATGTTGATTCTGGCAGTCAACAACAGAGCAACTCACGTGTGCACTACGTTTCTGGCAGAAATAGTTTTAGCTGATTTAGCTGATTAAAATAAAAGGCGGACACGAATTTGTCTTCTTCATGCATCATTGCGTGAAGAAACTTTCTGCATCTTTCACGGTGGAGTTTGTACTTCGAATCGGTGATGTGTCGGTCGCAAACGAACCGGCTCTAAGAGCTAACTCTTTGAAGTGAACGATTGGAGTCGGCTCGTCATTGTTTTTTTAATTTTTTCATTCCCCCCTGCTTGTTTTGGTACATTTGGTACACATCGTTTTGCATTAATTTTGGTAATAAATACACTTTAAGCAACAGAAAATCTGAGGAGCCGAAAGAGCCGGCTCTTTATGGTAAGCCAAGCCAAAAGAGCTTGAATTCCCATCACTAGAATTCAGTAATGGCGGCGCTCGACTGAATATGAGGGGGAGAGGAGCAAGGGGGAGAGGGGGAGAGGAGCGGGGCGGGCTTCTTGCAGGATAGGTAGGTCTGCGATGTCTATATATGGTATATCCGGCGCCGACCTGACGTCAAGTTGGCCAGAAATTAAAACCATGTATTTGAGTGCACGTGGGCTGGTTGACGAACCCAGGGGTAAACAAACGCTTCACTTTTAAATATCGACTTCCCGGGCAGTGTATAATCGTTAGGCAATCATAACATACCTTTTTTCTCATGGAAAAGTGAAAATTACAGGTCATGACTCCTTTTAAATCAGCATAACAACCGATGGCTAGATGTCTAGGGGTACATTGAGCTACATCACAATCACGGCGGATCTCATCAATTAGGGCTGGGCGATATAGAAAACAAATTCTATGACAATGTTTTTCATTTCAATTGATGTCAACATATATTACTATAAAAAGCAAATCACTTCTTGTCAATATTTACCATTCCCTGGTAATATTTGGAGATATCAGAAGGTTATTTTAGATTTAAAGATTTATTTTCAAATTTGAACATGCCATCGGACATTATACAACTGTTTCGGAAAAATTCAAGGAGGTAAGGGCTGTGTGAAATGGATTAAAAATTAAATGGTTTTTTTTCATGCCGAAATCGATTTCTGATACAAATTTTTTATTTTTTTTTCTTTAAAAGAAATTACAAATGACGGAAAATATTTTTTTTAACTTGCTTTTATTTCAATCATCCCTTCTTTGACCTGAATTCAAAGTGCAAATAAATACTCATTGGTGAATTGGTGAATTTTTTATTATTTCTCGATATTCCGAAAATTCAAACCTCATTAATAGAAAAAGTTGATAAATTGATATAATCAATATATTATCCAGCCCTACTATCAATGGAAACTGGGAAATGGTTAATGTTTCAGATCATGCATAGTTGAAGACCTGTTCTAAGGCCGGAAGAAATTATTCAAATCAAATAAAGAGAGAGAGTTTGCTTCATTTGTGTCATAAAAAAGAGCAGAATAAAAGCCTTTTTGCAGCATTAATTTGATCTTAAATTTTTCTATTAATATTAAAACATTAAGTGTTGTTTCTCGTCTTGCGAGTTTTAGGTATCGTTACACCCCTATTCTATATGTAACAAAATATACATCTAAATTTGTGAGAGTATGCAACTGTGTTACTCAAAGAAAAGTTGCATACTGGTAGCGTCTGCCTGTCAAACAGAAATGGTTTCCTGGTATTATAATATGGAAACAAAACATTCAAATAAAGATATAGAACAAGATCTAGTTGCTTTTATTTCAAAGTATTTAAATTAGAATTAGTATTAGTATTAAAACTGTTGCGACTGCTGCTAAATAACCTTCACACATTGCTGTCACCGGATGGATATAGCTTTGATAATGTTCTTTAATATGTTTATGGTGTTGTTTTTAGTTTTGTACATGGACACAATGAGAACATTAATTCTCTAAATGTTTTTTTTTATTTTTTATTGGGCTTCATGTCCTTAAATTAAAATCAGGAAATGTTTGGCCAATTGTCTTAAAACACAATATTAAAAGCCATGTTTTAAAAACAGACACAGTATAAGTATAGCAGAAGCACTGAATACAGTTACTACTTTCTTAAGGATTGCACAAAGTATGATGTCTTTAATGCTGTTCTCCTCTTTATAATGTGACGATGAGGAAATAAAGCTTTGATTTGCAAATTGATCATGCATATTATCTGACCTGGTGTCATATATGCATTAGTTTGTTTATTTTACCAACAGACGGGGTAACTCTCGTAGCTTATAGTCAACTTCTGTTTTACCTTTAAACTGTTTTGGTTAGGAAACTGTAATACCATAATATGCTTTTATATTACGAACTGACCATACGGATGCATCATGTTCCTTTTTTTTTTCTTGGTGTTGTTTATCAGTAATGCAAAGATGAAGAATTAATGCAAAAATATTTTTATTGACACCAGATTCAAGCTTATTGAAAAAATTTGAAGATAACGTCTTTGAATGATTTAATATGGATTGGTGACAGGTATACTGTTGTTACAGCCTTAAGCTTGGTGTCTTAGTTATAATTTATTTTCCTTTTTCTGAGCTATTGCTGAACCTGCTCCATCCTACTGCCTCGTGGGAGTTTGGCTCTCAGCCTCATATCAAGTTAGAAAAAAAGCTTTTGTGGGCTCATTCCAATCCAAAAAAACAGTCCTGCTTAAAAAGACCCATTTATTGTGTTCTCTTGTTTTGTTTGTGTGTGCAATACTTGGACTGCTTCTGTGAACAGGCTGGGAAATTCTAACTTGATACTTTTATTTTTATTTAGTGCAGTCGGGTGCAATGCTCTTCTGTTGGAAACTCACAGCGAGGCTGGGTTTGTTATTTTGTTTGTTTGCATTTGTGAAGCTTCAGCACAGTTGCAGTATTGTATGCATAGGTTGGTATGAAAATTGTACTGCAATAAGCACAATAAATAATAATAATGAATCTAAGGAAGTTATTATCCTCCCCAAAAAAAATGTTTTTCCCCCCAGCTAACTTTTAAAATAGACCCCCGCTATTTGTAGCAGTTAGGGACTACAGCTCCCCGCGACTAGCTGAAATCCATGCCTCCTAAAAACACATATAATAATTTCATAATTTAAACACCAAATATACCTTAATATCTACCCAATTCGCACAGAAACCATCTTATCACTACTGCAGAAGCCAATATCTACAGCCTTCCTTCCATTCGCTTTTAAAAGTACAGGCTATTAGTACCGAGGAAAATAAATGGTGCTGGTTTGAAAAAGGAGTTGCCCTTTAAACAATGAGTGTTACCTCCACCATGATAAAATGCCCTTATTATTTATGCATATGCATATAAAAACTTCTGACTCTTTAGAATGTTACATGATATATTGAACCGGAAATAGCAAAATAGACTTTAGTTCAGTCAACACTGCAGTCTGTTTCTATTACACCTTTTAGTTAAAAAGCAATCATGGAGGCTGTAATTTGAAAATGTCTTGTATTTACTAAATGTACATATTATTATTTAGTACGTATTTAGGGAGTTTTTCTGGTTTGAAGCCTTTATTTCACTGGGTTTTATAACAAGACCCACAGATCAACCAAACCTATGTTAGAACACACTGGCCGTCAAAAAGTAACCCAGCTCATTTGGTAGTATTTATTAATCATGTTTTGTCTTGACACTGGAGCTCAGCCACAGCAAGCCAATGACTGAAGCCGCACATGGCTGGTGTATGCAGTACACCCACACCAAGAGCAGGGAACTGTCCAGTTAGAAGCTTTGCTGAAACATTTGAGAAAATAAAAGGATAAAATATAAAAAATGTGTTTATTTAAAATATTGACGTCAATTGATAACTGTGGTTAACATCATCCGCTTAGCAGACAAGTCATGACAGCCTTATACTGATTAAAACCACTTTATTCTCAAATTGAGGATAGACCCCCCCCCCCCCCCCCCTTCGCACAGTTTTTAATTTTACTTTAAGGCACATTGGTTACAGAGTTAAAGTGGAAAGCAAAAGCAGTTCCCCCTACCACACTATTGTAAACAGGAACAAAAACTCTGCGCTTGTGTTTTACTGGGAATCAATTAAATGCGGTTAGCTTGTGCTGCTGGCATTTCACTCACACTGAGCTTTTCTCACAGTTCCCCTCTACAATAGTATAGAATAGAAATGTCCTTTACTGTGCCACAGTGGGGAAATTCAGGTGTGTTGCTAGATAAAGCTGTTGGATGTGTTTTTAGAAGTCCGTGTCTCAGCAGGGGGCGACGGACTGCAACACCAGATTAACAATGAACGGCAACCTACTGTCTTTTACAGTGAACATGTGGAATGCTTGGTTTCTGGACAGTCCGTTTTTAGCTGCTAAATATTGTTAAGGAGTTTAACCATTCAGAGAAGGTTTTATCACCTTGTTGATTCAGCAGATGTTTTTTTTTTCTTGTTTAATTAAAAAAATAGGTAAGAAATTAAATTAAGGCTCCAAAAAGGGTTTTCTAACACAATAATTTTGAATCAAGATTTTTAGATTGAGAAACAGTTTTAAGAGTTTGAGACAATAATGGTTGCTCAGACTTTTTGTTTTTGACCCCAAATCATTGAAACTCTGCCTAGTGGGTTTCATAAGTTTGAAATATTTCTCATGTTCAAGTTTTGCTCAATGTAGCGCTCTGATTAAAGGTGATGGTTTTCTATGCCACCCTTACAGGTAGAAAACTCTGGTCTGTTTATTGAAAAAAACCTGCTGCTTGGTGTACATTGGTAAAGATAGAGGAAAGATAAAAACCTGGATTTCTGAACATGAAAGCAGTATTCCCATTTAGGATGAGAGATATCCTGTGGCTAGACACTTTAACACAGTAAGCCATGCTATTTGTACCTTGACATTTCAAGGGTTGAATTGTTCTTTAGAGACAAAGAGAAACCTTCACACTTTGCTTTTTTGTTGTTCATTCTGACCATTTTCTTTCATAACTTTACCGTTTTTGTTTACTTTTTTTGGAAAGGTACTTTTAAAATATATAAAGACATTTACAAAGTCGGCCTTCCATAACATTCCCATAACATTCCAATAACATTTCCAGGATTAAAGGACTGATGTCCCAGCAAGATCTAGAGAAACTCATCTATGCGTTTATCTTTAGTCGGAGTGATTACTGCAACAGCGTCTTCACAGGTCTGCCTAAAAAAGTCAATCAGACAGCTGCAGCTGATAAAGAACGCTGGTGCTCATGTCCTCACTAGAACCAGGAAAGTAGAGCACATCACCCCAATTCTAAAGTCCTTACACTGGCTCCCTGTAGCTCAGAGATTAGACTTGAAAATACTTTTGTTAGTTTATAAATCACTGAATGACCTTATACTTCAATATATTAAAGATCTGTTGGCGTATCAACCTTCCAGACCACTCAGGTCCTCTAGTTCCAGTCTGCTCACCCAGATTCAGAATCCAACATAGAGAAGCAGCATTCAGTTTTAATGCTCTTTTTCTCTGGAACAGACATCCAGAAAACTGCAAAGCTGCTGAAACACTGAGTTCCTTTAAATCAATTTGATTAAAAACGTTAAAATTTAACACCAAAATGCTAGAAATTAAATGAATAAATAAAACCTTATGATATAAATATCTACAAGAAGGAATAATAGCCAAATATATAATGTGACAATGAAATTGTGAAAAATACCTATGAAATTCTTAGCCCATTAGTATAAAATGTTTTTCATTTTCCTTTAAAAATATATTTATTAATATAAAACATTATTTTAACTGTATTTTCTTTTTCTAATAGATTTTCTATTTTAGCCATTTTTATTTAACTCCATCAGTATTTATTTCAAAAGGATATTTTTCAACTGAATGAGTTAATCTGCCAATCAGGGTCTTTATTCATGGAGCTATTCATTTGACAAGGTGTTATTTTTTTATTTTTGAACATTTTGGAATTGCTGCCTTTGATCAATAATCAATGGAACATAGATTAGTTCTAGTGTAAATCACAACTTTTTATCACTTCTCTTTATTATGCCACTGCAATATAAAGTTTCTTTCTTGTTTATTGTGTTGTAAATAATTGTAAATTAGCTTGACTTAAAAAAGTGAACATATTCCAAAATTAATACATGTGCCTCAGAGACAGTGTTGCTTTGATAATATGCAGCAGCTTCTAGAGCTAAAGAATAAAGTCAAGAAGGGGCCTGCTAAAAATGCGACTTTCTCAAGTCTGGCTCCAAATGTGAGTCAGTTCTTATAGACCCTCGGGATAAAATGCCGAACTTTACAACCAGCTGAAATAAGGCAGGTAAAGGCTGGTAAAAAAACAAACAAAAAAAGATGGTATTAGCCTTTAAAGCTACTTTCAGTGTTTAGAGAAACGTGCCCAGGAGAAATTATAGATAACCAGTTTCAGTTTTTAAATGGTATTCATGCCTTAGGATTAATGAAGGCCCTGTCAGCGTTAGGTTATAGATAAATGTTATTTGATCCCGTTTGTCAAGGCCTGAAACTTTTGCCTACACATCCATAAACACACCCGAGACATCTTTGTCTCTAGAGAGGTGGACTCTCCTTGATTCTTTCATCTGTTTCATGAGGATTTTATGAAGTAGGATTAGCACTGACGTTCCATCTCAAGAGTTTCTTCTCATGATCTTTTCTTTCTGCTCTTAGCAAATGGTGATGAGCCTGCGGGTGTCGGAGCTGCAGGTGCTGCTGGGCTACGCTGGGCGCAACAAGCATGGACGGAAGCACGAGCTGCTGACCAAGGCGCTCCATCTGCTGAAATCCGGCTGCAGCCCCGCCGTGCACATGAAGATCAAAGAGCTGTACCGAAGACGCTTCCCTGCCAAAATGGTCTCCCACTCAGAGCTGGCGTTGACCGGGCCGCATCATCCAGCTTCGGTTGGAGTCGTCGGGGGAGGCGGGGCGGCGCTGCCCGCCGGCCTGACGCAGCTGGCGTACGAGGGTCACGCCGGACACGGTGGCGCTCCGTCGCCCGCTGCCTTACTGCACCTCTCGCTGCTCGGACCCGGCAAGCATGAGCTGACCGGGCTGACGCACCACCTGTCCACCTCGGCCTCGCTGCATCCCGTCCACCCGGACGTTAAGCTCCAGAGGCTGCCTTTCTACGACCTGCTTGACGAACTCATCAAGCCGACAAGTCTAGGTAAGAGAGATGTGAGAGAGTTCTCTTTCTCTGAAAACTGAACATAGGAAATGAGTCTGGGGATTCACTTTACACTGCCTTGCATAAGTATTCATACTCCTTCAGGTTTCTTCACATTTTGTCAAAGTGCAACCACAATGGAAGGGGTTTAGTCCAACTGCAAACCGACTAAGATGTGGCCGTCCACACAACGGCCAGTAGAGCTTTAATTAGAGAGGCGGTCGAGAGACCCGTGGCAACTCTGGAGGAGATGGCTACAAATGCACGCCACATTTTTCAGTTCTTTTATCAGTATCAACCCATTTAATCATGTTCGACTCGTGTGTCTACTCCTTGAATCCACTCATCAACATTACTACAATCTTAACAGTCGGCAGCTTCCATTCAGTTTTGCCTGGTAAAATGTTTTCTGTTACATAAATTCCAAATAAAGTAGTTTAATGTTGTTTAATGTGAACGCGAAACTGACCAAAAATATTATCAGAACGGTTTTGGATATTTTTATGAGCGTTTGTTCCTATACTAATCACAGCGGGAGGCGCCGCAAACGCTGGCATTTGTAGTTCCCCCTGTTTATATAAAAAGGCTCCCTCCCAGCATTGGTGTTGCACTTCCTGATAACGGACTCACAGGGTTATGGAAAGTTAGAGCAGAAATATACCACTCCTCTCAAGGGTTCAGAATAAACACACAACGGTCTTGATCCCCTCGAACTGGAACTGAAAATAGTACAGAGGCTTTTTATCAAATAAAGCTAAAAGAATCTAAAATGTCTGTTAAATATTGGATGTGACAGCGGTTGTGTTTATCAGTTGATAATCACATCAGTATTTTGTCTCAGGCATTATTCAGTCATGGGTTAGGTTTCAGGGTGTGCTAATTTGTGAGAAAGTATTTGCCCCCTAACAGACATGCCTTTTCACTTTAATAGTGTATGATAATTTATCTGAAGCAAGCCATACGTTTTTCATATCTTATAAATAGGACTCTAGCAGAGCTAACGAGTAAACTTATTTCTGTCAAGACAAAGGAAGTGGAAATAACCAAACCACTGACAGCGCTGGCTTTGTTCCCCTTGTTTTTTTCTGACGTTAGACACAACTAGGTGGTTAATGGTTATGCATCTAAATCACAAGGGGTTTTCACCACCAATTACACGCTTACTGTCCTACTGGTGTTGATGTTGCTGCCACATAGTAGACCAACTGTTAATGTGTGATTTGTGTTAATGTATGAGAGACATCCTAAATGTTGTACCTTAAGACCACACACCTTTAAAATGTAGATTTTGAATTTTGACAGATTTCATTAATTTTCCTTCTCAATTTTAGTACATAACAGTAATCACACACATATATACAGTGGCGAAAATAAGTATTTTATACATTACCAAATTTC
The DNA here is from genome assembly GCA_963556495.2 of Valencia hispanica. Taxonomy (NCBI): domain Eukaryota; kingdom Metazoa; phylum Chordata; class Actinopteri; order Cyprinodontiformes; family Valenciidae; genus Valencia; species Valencia hispanica. Next base: position 20,421,577 of record OY747701.1, on the reverse strand, counting down.
CATGTTTCTCCACCTATATTTAAAAAAAATGCTTTTTATGATTTTCTTTTAAAATTTTATGTCCATTTTATTGCCTGAAATAAATATTTGATACAGAAACCGTTTAAAGTTTAGAATTAGAGAGGTCAGACGTTTCCTGTAGTTCTTTACCAGGTTTGCACACACCACAACAGGGACTTTGGCCCACTCCTCCACACAGATCCTCTTCAGATCTTTCAGGTTTCAGGGCTTTTGCTGGGCAAGACAGAGTTTCAACTTCCTCCAAAGATTTCTTCTCTGCTTCTTAAAGAGGAACTAGCAGGTCTGTGAGAGCCAGAACTCTTGCTGGTTGATAGCTGATCAGCTACTTATTTCATGCAATAAAAAAGCAAAATAATTATTTAAAAACCATACAAGATGATTTTCTGGATTTTTATTTAGATCGTTTTAATTTGTAGTTAAGTCCAGATCATGTACAGGTAAAACCTACAGATGACGGAGGGCATACTTTCTTTCTACAATAACTCTTTGTGGAATCACACAGTCTCTGCTGCTGTCTGACTGACTGAATGAATGAAGACTCATAGTTTCAGTGTTGTTCCATACTTCTTCTCTCCTCTTTAATTCATTACTTAAGAGACTTTTCATCTGGGTTTTATCTTGGTTGGATTTGTCTTTGCATTACATCCAGCTCCCAGCCTGTACTTAGCATAATAACAATCTTTGGGCTTTGGGATATATTGCAAATATATGAAAATGTCTAGATTTTCCTACATTAGCATTTTAATGGAGTAAGAGGCTGCCTTGTGATTAATTTGCCTGCAGATGCATGTACAAACACTGTGCCTGCAGCTTTGTCATCACACCATCCTTTTCCTTCTCCCTTTTCTTCCTGTTTTCTGCACGTGTTCCCTCCTTCTCTGCTTCCTCTCTCTCTTCTCTCCCCTCTCCTTGGCCATCCTTGGTCAAAATTTGCATGTAGAGTGATGAAATCACACGGGCGTACTACACCTCTGCCTGCAGAACCCACCCTCCCCTTATTTGAATTTGAATCATGCATTGTCACTTAGAATACTTTAGAAACAGCCTTTCCGATAAATAATGCATGTGTTGCCCTTATTGGTCTCAGAGAAGCATGGAAAGATGATTGACAAAAGGAAAAACTCACTGGATAATTTTGCACATCGTTAGATGCAACTATATATTTTTATTTGCCGGAAGAAGAAAAATCGGCTTTGAGGTGATGAACCTTTTCGACTCTCATGCAGGGCTGGACAGACACCTTCTAAATAAGGTTTAATTCCCACCTATGAAGCAAATACGTGTTATTTTTTTCTATATATTTTCTTTTACTTCAGCTGTTCTGTCTCCCATGTGGATCACATTTTTACCTGAGCACATCCCTTCTTTGCTTATTTTCCACTCTCTTCCACCTTCTTTTTGTGTATTCTGTTGCCTTACATCCCACTCTTTATTTTTTTCATATCCCTCCTCTTTTGTTCCCTCTCTCTTATTCTGGAGTTTTACTTTCTGTTTCAGGCTGTGCAAGACAGTTTGTTATGACAGTTACAGTTACTGAAATATATCTGGAATTAGGGATGGGCATTTGATTAATCTGTCTTCATCGATCATCGGAAGAATTAACGATCGATTTACGATTAATCATTAATATTTTTATATTAAAATTCAGTGTTCATAGGCTATATTAAAATGCAGTGAGAATAGAAAAATAGCGTGTTTCCTCATTGAGATCTTCATTACATGTGGGAGACCTCTTGTGGCAGTTAACTCACGGTAGTTGCACAAAGAAAATATGCGCTATAAGCAGCGGAGCCGACAGCTAAAAGACGATACTCATTAACACAACTGACGCTCATATTTTTTTTCTTCTCCAAAAAAGTAAAAAAATAAAAAAAAAGTCATGTTAAACGATAACTTAATAAAAAAAAATATATAATACTTATAGGTCTTATAGATTTGTGTTACATTTGCCAAAAAGAGTCAAGAAAGAGGATGAGAGAGATCAGCGTACCTAACAATGAATTAGGCTCATTAACAGAGTAAAAAGGACAAAAACAAAAGAAACTGTAAGTTATACACAACTTTAGCACCAGTCTACTGATTTTTGTTGAGAAAGATGAGCATTTTAACATGTGCTGGGGTCAGAAGCGAAAGAAGCCTGGTGACTAGACTGACGGTCACCAGGCTGCTTTCGCGTCTGATCTGCAGCGCTGAGATCACCTGCTGTGAGGGACAGACGTCGCTGTGATACACATACCTCCATGCTAACTTGGCAAGCCTCTGGAATCTTGTTTAATTCATTTTCCACCAGTCTGTAAGGGTTCAATCCAGGGGGTGGCGGAGCCTCCCTCAGAAAGTAATCGGTGAGTAAGTTTCTCTGCTCGTTGTGCATCTCGGCTCCTCCGCGCCAACACCAACTTGATGCTAGGTTAAGACCAAGAGCAGGATGCTCCGCTTCTAACCAGGGTTGGAAGTGCGTTCAAGTAATTATACACAGCTTCGCAGTGTTGGCAGTGAACTTTTGTTTGTTTGTTTGTTTGTTTTTTTAGTCAAAGTGGTCCCACGCCACACTTTGCTGTGACCTCTTCATGACAATGGAACTTTTGAAATACACAGAAACTGGCAAAAAACTGAGTCGGCCTGTGGGTTTTATTTTCAGTCATCGCCCTCGTGTGGTAAAGTGTTTAATTACTGCCACATAGCAAAATTAATTGCATTCCTTCAAAACTCACACTATGCAACAGAACATGCTTAATTGATCGGTAAAAAAAATATAATTGATGAAATTCTTAATGATCAATTAATCGATCGTTGATTAATTATGCCCATCCCTATCTGGAATACAAGGTACAATATGAAGGTACAGCAGCGCCTATAAAAGGACTCACCTTCTTGGACATTTTACCCTTTTATTTCTTTAACCTTCAATCGTGATCAACAAAATTTGGCTTTTTTGACAAACATAAACCCATTCAGAATCATAGCAGATGTCAAAGTGAAGATTTATTTCTGATTAGCATGGTGACAATTAAATAAAAATATGTAACGTAGGATAAGTGACTCCGTAACATCCACCCCCTATAAAAAGACCAACCAAAATCAACAGAGATCCAGTCGATTGGTGCTAGTAGTCTCACAATGGATGGAATGAAAATCACCTGCGTTCTCCGAGTGTGTCTCAAGACACCTGTATCCATTCACTGGTTAATCCGTATTCCTAGCTCCCATTACAGCACGAAGACAAAAAAACACTCCCAAGAAAATCAGTATAGAGGTTAGTCAGTGGATGGACACAACAAACATTCCCTGGAGTTTAGTTAAATCCATCATCAAGAAATGGAAGGAATATGCCACATGTGTAAATCTGCCTCGATCAGGCCGCCCTCACACGCTGAGTGACTGTGCAAGAAGGAGACTATTGAAAGAGGCCACCAGGACACCTGTGACTACGCTGAAGGAGTTACAAGCCTCCGCAGCTGAGATGGAAGAGAGTCTACATACAACAACTGTTGCCTCAGTTCTTCACCAGTCAAAGCTTTATGGGAGAGGGGCAATGAGGAAGCCACTGTTGAAGAAAACTCACAGCAAGGCTTGACTAGAGTTTACCAAAAGTCATGTGTGAGGCTCTGTGGTCAAGTGGAAGAAAGCTGTTCTCTCAGATAAACTATTGGATGGCTGTGGCATGTATAGATGCTGCCATGTGTCTTGGTCTGTGAGTTATTTTTAAAGGTGGTCATAAAACTGACCAATCAACGGACTGTATTTTATAGCAACAGATGGGAGACAAGTGAAAGTGCTGGATGGCTTTTTGTCCAGCTGAAATGCTTCTCTCTTTTCTTTTCTTTTTTTTGCTCTCCGAAAGCTGCTTCATAAATCTGCCACTTTAACTCTACTATGATTACATTACTCTTTGCTTAAGTTTTAACAACATTTCAGTGGTTGAAGGTAGTAATTTATTTTTGGCCCTATACATGATTTGTGCTATTCTAAGCTTTTCCAAGTCCCTTAATTGGATTTAATAAGAACTGGGTTTTTCATAGGTTCTAGATAAGTGGATTTGACTGGAATGAAAATATGCAATAAACCCCCCCCCAAAAAAATGTGATGCCGGTCGGTATTTAGACATGAGCTTTCTGATGCTGAAACGCCCTCTGCTGCATACAAATATATCACTAATGAGTTTAAACTGACAGCTATGCTTAACGCATATAGAGGAGAGGTTGGAAGGTACATGCTCAATGATGAGCTCCATATACATCAAGTTTATGGCTACTGAAACATAGCGCTGTGTGTGATGAGCGTGTTCTCAGGTTTCCTGCCTCACACTGATTTGTCTCAATACCTGGGTTTCCTCTGTGCATATAAATGTAGTTATTATCACTCTCGCACTATCTTCCTCTCCTCTTCCTCCCCCTTCTCTGTGTCATTATCCCTCCCTGTGGTGCAGTCCTGTGCTCTCTGCGGAGTCTTATCACTCTGGGGTATAAAGGTTAGGCAGCCCACATCTCAGCCCCGCCAGCATCCTCTCCTCAATGGTCTTAGCCGCTCCGTCTTCTCCTTGATTACCATGATGACCTCACGGGTGGCACCCTGTCTCATCCCCATTGTTGTCTGTCCTCCGTAAAGAAATATGCCTTATTACAGATATCGCTAAGCACGTATATGATGAATAAACCAGCATATGTAATGGAAAAGATAAAGTGTTTTGAATAAATCGTTAAGTGAAGCATTTGTAGTTTTCCCCTCCCCAAAGATAACTCTATTTAATTATTTGTGTTTGGTGTATCTAAACCTCAAACCCTTGCTTTATTAATTGCTAAGATTTTTTTAGATTTTAGGCTTTAGTCTCAGTCTGCATTATGATTTATGATACAGCTTTATGTAGAGCAGTTCTTTACCCTCAGTATGTCTGTCAGGTTGAGATCTCTGAAGCATTTGAAGAGAAAATTATTTCCTCACTGCTTTGAAGACAGATTATTGTTGTTCGGAACGGTATTTCATATACAACCGTCTATAGTTATGTCATTTTTTTAATGGCAAAATGCTGAGTAAATTTAGCCTGGCAAGCCATCTCATATATCTAAATGTATAGTCCCATAGACAACGCTCAGTCCTAGCTGAGGAATCTACAGTTGTCTTTAAAAACGGTCTCTGCACGCAATTGGATAGCGCTAGGACCAATCAGAGCAACGAACAACACGACGTATTCACAGCGACGGAAATCAGTGAACAGGGCAGTCGAAACAAAGGACTTAATTGTCTCTATCTGCTCATCTCTCAAAGAAAAGCCCAGGTCTAAATCATCCAGAGTTGATGCCAAAACCTCTGTACTAAACGAGCACTGTTCCTGAGCCGCCGCCATCTTTGAAAAAAAAGAAGCTCTGCCGTAATGGTGCTAAACCCGCCCAACGTCTCTTTACAAACATAGAGTGCTGTGAATGGCCTGGCCTACATTTTGCCAAGCCATTGGTAGACCTGCTGGGGCTAAAATGGAGCGTGGCTTAACCAACCTGCAGAGCAAAATCTGTTACTACTCCTACGGTTTGTCTAGATTTCTAGAGTAAATGTGTTGTTTTTGAGAATCCAGTGACAAGTTACTGTACTCTAGAATTCCAGTGGTTTGTTCACAATACTTCATAAATATAACGATAAATAAGCTTCACGGCCTCAGGTGACAGCAGCTGGAGACAATTGCAGCTTAACGCAGAGGCAGCCAAAACCTGAACACAAACCAGCTGCATGTTGTCACAGTTTAAACATTTAAATTTAAGGATGATCATAAAATCAGAAATGCTGTTAGGGATTATAAAGAGCATTCACAAACACAGACTGCTCTCAATACGTTGTTTATGATAAAGCTACAAAGACCTCTGTTTGCAGGGATAACATGTAGATGGCAACCTGCCTTCTGTTATTCTCTGTGGGAGATTTTTAAATTAAACAGAGAAAGGACGAAACATTTACAGATGGAGGCGCTTTCACATTAATTGACGCACTGTACGACTCTTTAAACTGATATCCACTGAATATTTTATTGCAGTTAAACAAAAGCACATAAATAAAATACATTCAACAAAAATCTCTCCTTCGAATCACTAATCCTCATGTAAACTGGACAAAAACCAAAACTAACATGTTTGTGCCGTAAAAATGTGTATAAAAATAAAAAAAATCATTGTGATTATATCACAAAAATGAATTAAACCCCTAGGCAACATATTAAAAAATAAATACATTTACATTTGGAATTATTGAACATTAGACGGCTCTGACAGATAATAATTAAAAAAAAAATAATTTGATGATAATTATGTTTGTGAAAATATATGTTTTTTTCTCTGCAACAATTCCATAGTCCAAATTTACACGCATTCTCTAATCTGGCCTATTTGCACACATCAAAAATACGAATAACAATAACATGCATAACCTGGTATCAGAAGGCATGGTTACAGGTTTGTATAGAACAGTTTTAGAAACATAAAGACACAATGGTAAACATCACTGTCTCACTGGGGCAATAGACCTATAACCTCATTTTATTAATAAGGTTTAAAAAGTTATAATGCAGTAATGTACATCCTGGACAAGCTTCTGTCTGTTTCACCAGACCAAGCACTACACCTGGGTCCTGTCCTCAGCTAGTTTCAAGACTATGTTTGTGAACTCTGCAATAGGGCTCCATTAGAAACATGAACCCTGAGGGTGAATCAAGGCTCCATATCTGGTACCCAAACCAGATTGATTTGCCCCTAATAAACTGTTTGTTGCCATGTTTGCCATATTAGGGTGTGATGCTTTCATCGGCTGATAGCAGCAGTTTTCTGTATTGAATGATCCTATAGGAATCACTCAGTGGGTAGGTCTGGACTTATCATGTTCATATCTTTCTTATCCTCTAGATAGGTCACCCCTGATTCACACCATCACATCCCACATCATCTCGGGATTCTTTCAGGTCTAGAAGATCTAAAACATCTGATAGTTTTAAGCTGTGTGGAAAAAATATATATAATAAACGGAATAAACAGCCAAACCTTTGACACCTAGCATAGTGCTTTCTTTGTGGTCTGCTAGCTGCAGCAATTGTTGCCATGCTTACGTTTACTCTTCTTACAATCAAAAGATGCATGTAGATATACATTTCTCATTATGAGTAAAAAACCCTTTACAGAACATATGTACAAAATATTTCAGTTATATCTATTTATTAAAGTATTTTAGTCACTTCCTCTTGTACAAGTGTGAGGCAGCCACTTACATCCAGCAGTGCAGGCAGAAAGTAAAAGTGTCTGGTCATGTGACCATTCACACTAACTACTTGAAATGGATATTACTTAGACTAGACAACCTATTACTTCATTTTAAAACAAGAATTAGCCACCCAAAGCTAAAACCACACTTTTAGAGCTTCCAGAAGTATATAAGTTGTCTGGCAACAATTGTTACCGGTGGGATTAAACGGGTTAAAAGCCAAACCAAGAATTTGTCAGTAAAAAAAATTTTTTTTAAGGCTATTCACCTTTTTTCCACGTCGTTTTATTTTTTCATTTTCAACAAATAACTTCAAATCGTGATTTCAATATTGATCAAAATAATCTGGATGATAAATTTATTCCATAGTAGAGCAGCTTTAACAGGGAACCAGTGTTGCTTCAGCCGATGAGGACATCTTCTCTAAATAGCTGAATTTGAGCTGCCTTCATTAATGAACAATTTAGAATCAGCTGGTTTATATAGTTTATTAACAGTATTCCGCTGTGGTTGACAAGGTGCAGTATACACAAGTACAGTACAGACTGAAGTTACGCTCTGCAGATCAATTATTTGATAAGCCAACACTGCACCACAGTGGTTAGTGGGCTGCACACCCACTCAGAGAAACTTGTTTTGGGCAAAAACATGACCTAAACAACTGGGTTTGTGATTAGTATTAAAAACTTTTTTTGCACTTTAACGTATAATTAAAAACCGTTTATGAACACTAAAGTAACCACATGGACTTTTAAGCAATAGAAAATCGGGGGTTCACAACTCTGTTGCATAAATACAGCATCTGCCACCGGATAAGATAATAAACATTACATGTGGTGTTATGGCAAAAAAAGTATCTCAGGGTTTCCATAATAAAGAAGACTTGAGTCCCAGAAGGCGTTTAAGTATTTAATTGAAATATGTCTGGCCAGACCATGGAGAGGACAGAGTTACTCGTGCATCACCCTAACCAACCTTTCTAACTAACCGCTTAAATAGTATTCAGCAATCATTGTTTATCTCTGTAGATGTCTTCTCCAAACTTCACGCCCCGCCTCCAGAGTAACTGCTTCATGCGAGTCCTAGCAACGCATGAAGCAGCTCATCCGAAGGCCAGACTGTTATCTTACTGCCCCGGCGTCTGTCTCTCTGGTGACCTGACACATAAATATCATAAACATTAAGTTGGAGCAATAACCTTGTCATTTTACCCTAAATGCATTCACTAAACAGAGAATATACACTTAATTCCTAATTGCATAACAATTTTCCACCACAGTGGTTTCAATAGTTGTTACTGGCAGATGTTATCTCTGTTCTTCCAAAACAAAAAATCAAAAACAGTTTGGTGTCTGCTGTAAATCAGTCTCATCAAGCTGTAAAGCTGTGCAAATGGGCAGTATAAAGTTTTCACTGTGACTGGGGCCTGGAGCTGCATAGATTTTCTCTAATTTTCTTTAGTCCCTATTTTCTATTATTTATGTCATGCCTGAGTCCATTTTGATAAAAGAAGGAAATCCAGGACTTCATTCCTCCATTTCCTTGAATATTTGAAATATTCTGCTTTATTATGCAAACCAAAACACAAGAGAGAATGGAAATTAGTAAAACCAAGCCCTATCTTATATTATGACAAGCTTCCTCAGAGATAGGTTATTACTGCTAATGAAATACAATTTAAATGATTTTACTAAAACACTTTGAAGTTTGTTTGGGTTTTTTCCTGCAGCTCTTCTGGTGTGCTGATTGGCTGGTGCTAAGCCTTTTTAAATGAGTACAGAAGCAGTTTCACCCTTCAGTCCAGCTTGATATTTTATTGTGAAATAAATGTCAGAATATAATTATCATTTCTCTTCCATAAAAGAAGCACAGTGAAGCTGCATTTGTTTTGAATTAATGAATCATAGACTGCAATGGTACATGAGGTCTGGCTTGCACATGAGATTTCACTCTTTACATTTGCAGTCGATTTAATCAAATACAGCATATAACAAATGCACATTGATCTTTTTCATAGTTCACTGTAACAATAACAGGATGTGACCCTGAGACCCTGCATCTTGTTTTGTGCTTCTGCTGCTAATAAAAGAATGAAAACCAGCGTTTCAGTGTAGTATAAAAAAGCCAGGAATATATTTCAGTTAAAGGTTTTTGTGGCACTAGTGGCCTTTAATTGCAGAGAAGACGGGAAGTCCCATTGTCGAGAATCGAACCCCAGCCGGTTGCTTTGAGGACTGATAGCCCTATTTTAAATAGGGTTCTGACTTTATTCCTTATTCCATTTCCCAATATATGAAAATCTGAATTTCTGATAAATTAGGTGCTGACCCCTTTCAGAGACATAAATACACATAGCACTGTGCAAAACGAATTGTAATGGTTGTAAAGTATGACACTCCTTTTCTGAATAATTATCTCTTTACTTTCTGCACAGGTTTTATGAGCAATTTTCAATTCTCTCATTTATTGATTTGATTAATTACAGAAATGCAAAAAAGGAAAACAACTTTTACCCTAACAGTTTTATTTAAACTAACATTATTAAAATCAGACCTACAGAACATGTGCAGCAGATTGATTTACAAACCTGAATCATCACAGCCGGTGGTGTTGTCATTTATTTTGCAGTGCTTTCTGTGTAAAAAAAAAACCCTTCCTAATATCCATGTTTACGTCAGTATTCTCCAGGCATGCTTTAGCTGCTGCCTCTTTGATGGACTCATGTACTGCATGTTACTGCCGCGATCCTACTACCCTACTTCATAGTTTAGACTAGGGATGTGTATTGGTAAAAATCTGGCAATAGGATATGTATCACAATACAGGGGAGACAATACAATATATTGCGATACTATGATTAAGACTATATAATTGTGCTTTTTAAAACTTAATTTAACTGTAGAAATCTGTCACAGCATTCTAAAAACTCCAACCTGTTTTATTACTAGATCTAGTTGATTCACTGGAACGAAGAAGGTGAAAACAACCACTAACTAGCGGTCGTACTTTTAATTTTACTACAAAAATTACTGTCATCATTGTTGGTTCCATTGAAATTCTAAAAAAATAAAATAAAAATCGGCACATTGCTTTTGAATATCAATAAAATGTTGTGACATAAAATATCGCAATATATCTGTGTATCAATATTTTCTTACATCCATAGTTTAGACATGCAAACAAAGGCTTAAAAACCTCAGTCTTAGTAATTAATCTATATAATGTGTTTCACTTAGTGAATTGAGTTGCTGAAATGAATGAACAATATTCTAATTTGTTGAATATGACAGTATTTATAACTGTGAAAATGTTTTCATAGTCTTCTCCTGACTGATACCTTTGTACATAGTGATTTATTTTGTCCTCTGCCATCTATGTGCAATCTATGGCTCTAGCTAAAACATGCAAATGTCTGAAAATGTTTAGGTACTTCAGATTTACTACAGCTAAAGTTTAGTGTTTACCCTGAAATAGTAAATTTTCAAATTGAATCACTGAACAAAGTACTTGGCTCATGGTGTGTCCACCAATGCAACTAATTTAATGCTACTTCGGTTAACTGATTTATTAGTTTTTCTGTTGAATTGTAAAGGATATGTGCCACATTAGAGGTGTAAAAAGTGTTGAAGTTATTGATTAGAATCTAGTTTTTAAATCACTGAAGCTTGTCAGTTTAAAAGGAACATATACAGTGTTGTTTTCCACTTTATTTAGGGGCTCATTGTGGTTATTTGTTTCCCCTCATAGCTACAGACTTCTGACCACTCTGCTCTCTGTGAAAACATAACCTGATATTTAGCGGCTCATACTCTGACCTCTGGTTGACCTTCCTGGAGCTAAAATTTTCATTCCACTGTAAACGGCTCCGCCTCCTCGCAGCAAATGAGCCTTGGCTGCATTCAACTATGAACAGCCTGCTGTAAATGGCCTCCATCTCTCCGAGCCTATTAAACCTGCATTATTCTGTCTGATTGGTTCATTATCATCTACACCAGTTGTTTGATTAGACAAATTTACAGCCCATCTCATGTTAAAAGTATTTTCCTCCTCTAGAGATTAATTTGGTATAGATTTTTTTTTTTTGTAAATTAAGGACAAGATGTTGGTGTGGATTAAAAAAAAGCAAGAAAAAAAAGCCATGGCCTAGAGGCAATTTGCAATGCCTGATGCACTCGACAGAGATTGCAGAGCTAGCTGACTGCTCGGACACCTTAAATGCCAGCCTTAGTGGTCCTAAATGAGCCCAGTCAGTTTTTCTTCCTTTACAACATCCATATGCAGATAATGAAGGTAATTGCCGCTGTCACAGGGCCAGTAACTAACATTTGTGAAACGATTTTTAGCTGTCATTGTGTAAAAGTGTGGGCGAAACATCCAGATCTGACCTTTTGTTTTGGATCCTTCCAGCGTCAGAGTTTCGCTTTTGACTGACACAAAAAGAAAGTCTGCCTTTGTTCTGCCTCTGAATGTTGTTTTATCTTGTGTTGGTGCACAATGCAGGGCAGCCTTTGCATGTTTGTGCCTGTGGTGCAGAGAAAAAGTAGCAAAGCCACTAACAAGTTAATAAACTCCAGCTGGGCTTTGTTGTGCTGAATACGGGCTATACAGTCGAGCACATTCTCTGAAGTTTAGCTCATGCAACTTCTCTGGAAGGCAGAATAGAATCTGCAGCTCAAATCTTCTAGGTTTGTGCCTCTCGCATTGTGGGGATTCTCATTTGTTTCAAAGGAGTACGCTTTGGTAGCCACAAGCAAGCTAGCAAACGGCTCACTGCTTATTCTGACAGAGGAGTGTTATGTAGTTCACACAAGAAGCTGTACAGTGAGTGTCAAAACTTGTCACTATGTTGGAACAAATGTGACCAAACTAAAAGAGCAGGTTGCAGGTTAGAACCCCTGCCCCCGAAATAGAGCAGGAACTGGTTCTAAATAAAAATGTACAGCTACATACATCGTTTACCGTTTAAGAGTCGTTTTTGTGAAAATTTAACCTCCGCCACACCGGAAGTGATGTAGCAAGAGGGAGACCTGTGAGTTCGATGAAGAGAAAACGGGATTTCAATGCCGGCTCTGACACAGAAGAAACTTTAAAACATGTTTACAGCTACACATGTTAAGGACCACATCTGTACCTATGAGCCTGCTGCGCGCCCCAGAGAGCAGAGAGAGACCAGGGGGAGAATTAATGGCCAAAGGAGACATATAGAGCTGTGGTGTCAGGACAACCAGTGGAGTGTCGGGCGGGTGTTTTGGTGTGAGACTGATGTTAGCTTATACTCGTGTGCTAACATCACAATATTGTACAGATTACTATCATGCACCAGAAAATTAAAAATCACTAGTATCAGTCAGCTAATATAGTATTAATGAAGCAATAATGAGCCCTTTTGTTTAACAGGTGCTTGTATTCAATTCAATTCAAAATTACTTTATTAATCCCAAAGGGAAATTAAATGTTGTTGTAACTCATTATGCAAGTTCCTTCAAAGATTTGTTGTAGATGCTGATGGCTGTGGGTAGGGATGATCTCTTGTAGTGCTTTGCAGATCTGAAGAAGCCTCTGACTGAAGACGCTCTGTAGTTGTATGACAGTCTGATGTAGAGGATGCTCTGGATCTATGGCGTCTTCTTTTCAACTCATCAGGGTTTTGTGGCTGTAGTTGAGGTATTATTTGAGCTTTTGTGATGTTAATCAGCTGCTGCCAGTTGTAAACCACCATGTTGCCATGGCTATGCATCATAACAAATGTCCAAAAATAAAAAGTATCAGCAAAAATCCTTCCAGCTGCACAGCATTCAAAACCAGAGAGAACAGTTGTCCACAAAAACAATGTTTCTACCAGAAATGGAAGAATTAAAGTTTTTAAAAAAGAAAAAAAATATGAACCAAAGTAACAGAGCTACTCCAACATGCTGCCACCTTGAGCGGCGCAATTCCGGAAGTGGGAAATGTTAGGCCATGACCACAGCTGAGGAGAGTATGTGGTGCAGGGAGGTAGATGGCTACTGAGGCTTGGTGTAGTGCCTAACTCGGCATACAGGGTTTAAGTCCTTATTTCAGGCAGAAATAATTTCTTACATTTTTGTTATTATTTTTTAAATCTATTTTGGGATTTTATAAATTTATTGTATATTTATTGCAACAATCCTAATGGAAGGTGATGGTACTGTATAAGGGTGCAGTGTGTTTGAAGACCTTCCTAATATTATATTCACAAAATCCTGATTGGGGGGTAATAGGAACACCAGTCAATTTAACGCACCCCTAATATTCACTGTAGAACTAAAAGCAGTGCTGTTATATTTTATCTAATCAGATTGTCTGTACCATGAATACCTGTGATTTTATGACATTTGTATACTATCAATATTGATATTATGTCCTTATTCTCAGGCAATATCGTTACACTGTGTACAGGCAGATTGTGCACTGGGTCTACAGCTTTCTAGGCAGGCACATCTTAAAACCTTTACCTGCTTGTGTCGTATCTTGTTTTTGCAGCGGCAGTTTCCAGGAGGAGATTATAAAGAGCTTAAATGGCCTCATTTGGTTCTACACTAATAAAAATAAATTCCAATCACATAGGATCTCTGTATAAAAAAGTGTTTTTATCAAGCAGATATACTTTTAAGTAGGGATGTGTATTGGTAAAATCTTGCGATACATGTATCACAATACAGGGGAGACGATGCGATATATTACGATACTATGAGTAAGACTATATATTGTGATTTCTAAAACTGAATTTCACTGTAGAAAAACTGTCACATCATTCTAAACACTCCAACCTGTTTTATACGTAACACATCTAGTTTTATTAATAGAAATAGTTGATTCACTGGAACAAAGAAGGTGAAAACAGCCACAAACTACCAGTCATACTTTAAAGTAGACCTGGCATGAAATTCCCCGTGACATTTGGACCCTTTTTAGGCACACTCTAAGTACCTTAATACTGTATCAAAGGATCGTTTGCCGTAATTCAGCCTTGTTGTAGAATTGCAGCCCCTACTAGGTGGCCCTTCTGTTAGCATTAGCACAGAACGACCGAGTTTTGGTGGGCGGGGCCCAAGCCATGCCCCTCTATTGTCAAATGAGTCTCTAACGTCCGCATCTGATGAAACACTGACAGACATGCATTTGCAGACCACAAATTGCCCAAGTTCCAATATTATGTATGAAATGTAATTAGGTTTAGGTCTAATTATATTGTGTGTTGAACAATAATCTGTTTACAAATTACAGGCCTTATAAAATATTTGATCATCCATCCACACATCCATCCGTCCTCATTACGTCTCTAGCTTCACCACGACAGTAATGGCTCAGTTATCGGCGACTGTAATGGCGTTTCAATTTGATCCGGGATCTGATCCGGACGGCGAGGCACCTGAGGAGGAACCAGAAACGCCACGACTTCAACAGGACGTGTCCGAATGGTTAGTTGTCAATTCAGTTTAGTTATGTTTTTTTTTTTTTTGGTTAGGCGATGATATTAGCTAGGCTTTTAACGTCTCCAGTGTTTCCCACACATAGACGAATCTGTAGCGGTGCGACACAGATTAAACTCTGACCGCCACAGATTCAACACCGACCTATGTCTCTTTGTCACTCATGCGTCTCTCTCGCTCTCGCTCTCTCTCACACACACACACACAGCCCCTCCCCTCCGTACACAGCAAGTCTGTCTGGATCACCTGTGGAAGACGTCCTCCACAATGTGTATATAACAACTGAAGGACATTATTCCGGAAATATACTTACTTGTATAGGGATATTTGCTGGTTCACGGAGAGTTGGTATTGATCCTGGTAAAAGTTTAAGACGCTCTGCGAATCCAAACATTCGTCAGAGAAATGTTTGCCACAAACGACCACGTGCTTAGGGTGTCGGTCAGGTGCATTCCCTGCACAAAGTCCATCCACAAGCTTTTCAGTGGGGAGGAAGTGAAGAGGACAAAAAGATTTGTACAGAGCAGTGTTGATGCGGTCTGGACTCCATGCTGTCGGTTTGTTGTTAGCCTTTTACTGTAGCTCTCATTGTTTAGGTTGTAATACGCGCCGCTGGGGGAGGGACTTGGAGGGTGTAGTTCGGAGAAGAGGGTAATTGGCTGGAACTCAATGACGACATATGCCGAAACGTGTGGTCATATGCCGAACTGCAAAACAGCCCGTTTCTGAGTGCTAATTTCACTATGTAGGCAGACATACCTGGGGACAAAGGAAACACTAACCAGTAATTTTAACCCCTTAGGGCAGTGATTCTCAACCAGTGGGGCGTGGAACCAGTAGGCTACAGGATGGGAGGAAAAAAACTGAAAAAGAAAAATTAGCAATTTTTTTTATTATTATTAAACTACTGTCATAAAAAGTTCTAGTATTGTATATAAATAACTCATGAATAGAAATGAAAATGTGTTTGGACTGATTTTAAAAAAAGAAGTTTTGAACAAATTTGATTTGTTTGTCGATCGTGAGCGCAAATGCAGGTGATAAGCGGTTTCAGCGAGTCACACTGAAGTTCGCTGGCTCTCCAGGGGGCGGGTGTTACATGTTACAGCGGTTGTATGAGCTGCGAGAGGAGGTGAAGTGGTTTTTGACATAAATCAGATCTGGTGAAGCATCTGGATGACACTATATGTGGCTTCAAGGGAGTAGGTTTGATTTTGAGATTGGTGGGGACACAAAAGTGCTCAAAGGTTGTGAATCTATGGGGCTTCTCTCTTGAGCACTAACTGTCACGGCATGATGGTGGGATTTGCTATTTTGATGCCGCTGAAAACTGGCAAGTGCATTCTTCCAATTATTGAATCCCTTTGATAAAAAGGCAGGGTTTGCCTTTTTGGACAGGTCACTTTTCTTTATGGTGTATATTTTAACACAGTGAAAACACAGAACACACTTGATGGAGGTGCTATAGTGCAGCCATGGATACTGCTTGTACCAACTCGCTTGGAAATGGAGGGTCCTGTTTGATAGCTGTTGAGCTGGAATGTTATTTGGGTCAGGTTGGTTGGGCCTGTCCAGAATATCCTCCTGATTACTGCCACTCTCCCTGCTACTCTCTCCAGGTGGATCAGATTCCTTAGGAATCAACCACAATATAAATTTGACAACTGTATAGCAACTACTGTAAACACATACACTAGTAATACATGATGAGGCCTCTTAGATCTAAGGCTCTGATTTTAAAGCCACATGGGTGAATCATTGTTATTCAGATCATCATCATACTAACATTTCTTAACCGCTATGTTGTATTATGTGTGTGAAGGCTTGTTTTATTCTAATTATTAAACTGTTATCATGTAAAGCACTTTGTGTTGCTGTTTGCATGAAAAGCGCTTTATAAATACATTTGATTTGATCTGTCACAGTGCTGAATCTCATGACTAACACATCCAGCATTATTTAACCTCACCTGTGAATTTCCAGGCTCTCCTTCTCTCCTTCTCTACCTCCTCCAGCCTCTATCATTTCATCTACTCCAGGCTCTCCTTCTCTACCTCCTCCAGCCTCTATCATTTCATCTACTCCAGCCTCTCCTTCTCTACCTCCTCCAGCCTCTCTCCCTTCATCTGCTCCTGCCTCTCTTCCTCTACCTCCTCTGGTCTCTCCTTCTCCATCTCCTCCAGCCTCTCTGCTGTCTGTCACCTTACAAAAATATGTTGATGCATGACGAACAGATTAGGGATAGAATGATCAGAGTTTGATGGTAAAGTTATTGCCTGAGCAAAACTTTCACACTATTATGTGTAATTTATTCCCCAAAATATATGGATACATAAAATCACATCATCATCTATAATATGAGGTTTTATTGTATTTACACCATAAATTTGATTTGTGTTTTTAAGTACAGTTGCTCTTTTCTACAGGAATAGGCCTACATGAAAATAAGAATAAGAATAGCTTTTAAAAAGTGTATCTCTTTGGCATATTCTTTTTTAATTTAATTCTAATTTTAAGTAACTTACACTTTGACTCCTAAAGAAGTCTCTTATATCCAGTTTTCTTTTCTTTGACATCCTTCAAATCCTACGGCGCATACACAAACACAAAATGTAAATGGCACCAGTAAACTACATCTAGCCGACGTGACACGGGCAGAACAAATGCCAAACGTGTTACATGCCGTTTTCCAAAAGCTGCGTTTTCGCTCCCCCGTTTTCTCTTTGTCGCGTAAACGAGAGGCCAAATCGGAGAGAAAAACCTCCCTTTTGCTGAAAAACGTGGTCGTGTAAACAGCCCCTTACACTCGGAGATGCCTCTCATCCGGCCCAACTACCAGTTGTAGCTTGAGAAGTTAACAGTCAGCGATGTATATATGTTCGACCACCTTTACCTCTCTGGGATTTGAGCAGATGGAATGACAGCGGGGGGGGGGGGGGGCAATCACATGTAATTTAGCGAGAACCCGCCAGCCAATCAGGACGCGATATTTGGGTTAGAGGCAGGATTTCTAGCAGAGACTGGCGACATTTAACCCCTTGTGTGCCATAATCATTGACTAAACACTACGGATAGCGGTTGTATTGATAGTGACGACACAGTATCGGCTGAATATTGGTAGGGACGTGTCCCTACTGTCCCTACCCAATTCTACGCCCTAGTGTGGCTTGTGTCTCTGTCCTATTTGATCTATATTTTACAGCTTGAATGGCCTTAAACTGTCTTTGCAAGGCCGCGAAACTCATATTTTGCTCATTGCAGACAAAGTGCACGCCTTCACTCAAAAACTAGACCTCTGGCAACATATTCCCCAGCCTTGTAGACTTTTATCACTGATGCAGGCACGTCACACGATTTCTCCCCTCTATTTCAATCAGCGTCTGAGCGCCTATCAGCAATGAGAAAACAATTTGCGAAGAGTATTATCGCTCTTTTGCATGGGTTCGAGATCCGTTTGTGTGCACAGCAAACGAGCTGTCAATTTAGGGTGACCAACTGTCCTTTTTTCCCCGGACATGTCCACTTTTCATGTGCTGTCCGGGGCATCCGGGAGGATTTATAGACTGAATGTCCGGGTCTTAATTGTTTTTCATAGGACCATGCTTAAACTGACTGGTGTGATGCATGCAGTATGGCAGCCTTTTTCTCATGTAATGTCCTCCCGAGCTGGTTCTGATCCATTTTTTGACGGCACAGACGGCAGGCTGTGCGCCAAGCTGCTCCCCACCGCATGCATTGCGCAGCGCTGCTCTGCGCCGAATTGCACCGCGTTATCCTGCATTGCGCAACGCAATTGCACAGTGCTGGGCCGCGCAGCGCCGAGTTACTGCTGTTTACAAGAAGTCAAAGCACAAGCTTCATGCACGAACCACAAAAGATATACCGTCCTGTCGCAACAAATGGGTGGCGGAGTAGTGCACCATTCACATAGTGTTTCCGTGTGTGACAAAAGTGGCAAATAACCAATAGATCACATGAACACAAAGACTATAAAAAACCTGAGCAAAGTGAAAGTTGATCTATAAACTGACTGTGGAGGATGAAGATGCAAACTAAACAGAGTAAGCACTTTTTTAGTGTTTTTGAGTCTGCAGCTGTTTACTTTTATTGCAGTGAAAAGAAAATAATACTTGTTTTCTCAGAAGATTATTTCAGATTCTTCTTCAGTTTTTGTCCAGTGCAATTTAAAAAGTAAACTAATATTGTTGCTGGTAACTTTTTTTAATTCAGAAGAGTAACTATTTCTAATATAATTTATTTCCAGAGATTATAAAATCATTTTCTTCTTGTGAAAGCCTTTTTGAAGTTTATTTAACTAAACTTTTCTAACCACACTGAGAATGCACACTTTAAATAAACTCAGCAAAAAAAGAAACGTCCTCTGTCTTTCAACTGTTTTTACTTTCAGTAAACTTAATGTGTGTAAATATTTGTATGAACACTAAAAGAGTCAACACCATAAGACATAAACTAAAAATGTTTCACAGACATGTGACTAACAGAAATAGAATAATTTGTCCTTGAATGAAGGGAGCCTCAAAATCAAAAGTACCAGTCAGTATCTTGTGTGGCCACCAGCTGCTTGAAGTACTGCAGTGCATCTCCTCCTCATGGACTGGACCAGATTTGTCAGTTCTTGCTGTGAGATGTTACCCCACTCTTCCACCAAGGCACTTGCAAGTTCCTGGACATTTCTGGGGGGATTGGCCCTAGCCCTCACCCTGCGATCCAACAGGTCCCAGACGTGCTCAATGGGATTGAGATCCGGGCTCTTCGCTGACCATGGCAGAACACTGACATTGCTGTCATGCAGAAACTCAAGCACAGAACAAGCAGTATGGCTGGTGGCATTGTCCTGCTGGAGGATCATGTCCGGATGAGCATGCATAAAGGGTACCACATGAGGGAGGAGGATGTCTTCCCTGTACCGCAAGGCATTGAGATTGCCTGCAGTGACAACAAGCTCAGTCCGATGGTGATGTGATAGACCGCCCCAGACCATGACGGACCCCCCACCTCCAAATCGATCCCGCTCCATGGTACAGGCCTCGGTGTAATGCTCATTCCTTCAACGATAAAAACGAATCCGTCCATCACCCCTGGTGAGACAAAACTGTGACTCATCAGTGAAGAGCCCTTTTTGCCACTCCTGTCTGGTCCAGCGAAGGTGGGTTTGTGCCCATAGGCGGCGTTGTTGCTGGTGATGTCTGGTAAGGACCTGCCTTACAACAGGCTTACAAGCCCTCAGTCCAGCCTCTCTCAGCCTATTGCGGACAGTCTGAGCACTGATGGAGGGATTGTGTGTTCCTGGTGTGACTCGGGCAGTTGTTGTGGCCATCCTGTACCTGTCACGCAGGTGTGATATTCAGATGTACCGAACCTGTGCAGGTGTTGTTACATGTGGTCTTTCACTGCGAGGATGATCAGCTGTCCTTCCTGTCTCCCTGTAGCGCTGTCTTAGGCGTCTCACAGTGCGGGCATGGCAATTTATTGCCTTAGCCACATCAGCAGTCCTCATGCCTCCCTGCAGCATGCCTAATGCACGTTCACGCAGATGAGCAGGGACCCTGGGCATCTTTCTTTGGGTGTTTTTCACAGTTGCTAGACAAGTCTCTTTAGTGTCCTGCGTTTTTAGAACTGTGACCTTAAATGCCTACTTTCTGTAAGCTGTTAAGGTTTTAACGACCATTCCACAGGTGCATTTTTATTGATTATGGTTAATTGAACATGCATGGAAAACATTGTTTAAACCCTTTACAATGAAGATCTGTAAATTTCTAT
Organism: Valencia hispanica; assembly: GCA_963556495.2. Taxonomy (NCBI): domain Eukaryota; kingdom Metazoa; phylum Chordata; class Actinopteri; order Cyprinodontiformes; family Valenciidae; genus Valencia; species Valencia hispanica. The sequence continues at coordinate 20,401,091 of OY747701.1, read as the reverse complement.
GGATTTTTACAACATTATTGTTGAAATACACACTCCTGAAAAAGGGACGTTTCTTTTTTTACTGAGTTTTTATGTATGTATGGATGTATGGATGTATGTATGTATGGATGTATGTATGTAACTTGTCTGAAATTTTAACTCTTCTTTTTTGGGAAAAAGCATCAATGCTAAAAATAATTCAAAGTCCAGGTCCTGCATTGGGGGATTTTTTTCAGCAGACAATCAGTGGACCAAGAAGCAAAGCCATCTCCACATCAGCAACTAGCAAATGTACTGTAATTTTCGGACTATTGAGTGCACCTGAATATAAGAAGCTTACAATTTTTTTTTCTAACTCTGCCTGAAAATCGGCAGTAGGGCATCAACGTAACATGACAGTAACATGCCTCGTTAGAAAATAAATCATACTTCAGCCTACCAGAAAAGTCATGAGTCACTATCTTCCTCTTGCGCACTAAAGCCACTGAAGTCGTCTTCTTCAGCATCTTTATGTCCTCTGAAAGCTTTTGTTGTCTTTTTACTCTGACTCAGTTCTTCCCGCTGCGTCCTCCAACGCCTCACTTTGGATTCATTGATGTCAATCTTACGTTCAGTATCTATTTCCTTCTTTGAGTGACAGCTCGATTGCCTTTAACTTAGAAGCTGCATTTTTTTCGTGTGTTTTCCATGATGAGGGTGTGCGGATGAAAACTACCGGTAGTGTCTTCTTCTGCGCATAATCTTTCTCCACATGTCTGTCTCACTTTTATGCTTTCTGCTATAGTGCACCCCCAGAGGCCATTAGTCAGTAAAAAAAAAAGTCTATAAATTTGCTGCATCGTTGTAGGGTACAAAGGGTGTGAAACAAGTAAGGGCTTATAGTCTGAAAATTGCGGTAGTCAGAACCAGTGCAGCAGAAGCATCCAAGAGAGCGTCTTTTGAAATGTAGTTTGTTGTCGGACCAGTCAGATGTATAGGCTGTTTGTGAGAGACATTTTGAAACCTAATTTTTTTTAATTTTAGTTTACTTTTGTATCTGTTATGTAAAATACTGTTACAAGACATATTTAATAACAGTCATAAATAGTTTTATGATAGTGAATTAAAACAGTCTTCCTGAATTTTATAGTTTTATCTTTGGTTCTGGAAAAGTTTTAAAAGTAACCTTGAAAAGTGCTTGAACTTTACTGTGGGTAAAGTGTATGAACCCTGTCTAAGCTCAGCTGAATCTGCAGGAACCCTGGATCCAAATTGAAAAACCAAATTGAAGATGTAAGGATGTGTGTCCCTGTAACATGAACATTTTTTGATGAATCCTAGGTTGCGCACTGTAGTGATATAAAGTAAATGTGCAGATGAGGTGCTGAGGTTAAATATAAATAAACTCTGCTTTCTGTGTAACTTCATGTTAAATGTAGGTTTTTTTTCTGCTGCTGAGTGAAACAGCGATGAGAAAAATACATTTACTACATCAAAGTGTCTCTTCAGCCCAGTTATCAGTCCGAAGGAGGACAGATTTTAAACTCTGCTGTCCCTTCACTACTTTCCATCATCCTGTGTGGTTATTCCTGTCACTCTTCTGTAAACAGGGACTAGAGCGTTCTTCATTAATGAGCTTCAGAGCAGCTGGAAGGCAGATTTTGTTGTTGTTTCTGGACTCAAAAAGCCTCGTCGTTCCTGGTGTTTATGTAAAGCTAAGTTAACCGGACGCTGATACTAGTTCATATTTACCTGAGAAAGATGTTCCTTCCCTCTAACTCTTAAAATGACTGCAAATAAACAGTTGATCATTTTTCCTTTTAGGGAGCCAGCACCATCATGGGGACTTTGTGTTTAATAGAACAGAGGAGAAATGGGACAGACTTGCTCGAATCATATATAATAAGGGAAGAAGAGCAGCTTTTGTGGTCCCAGTTCACAGTTTTTAATACATCTTCTCTTGTTTGTGTGTAAAACAAACACAGCAGCCTCAGATTGATCAAACATTTGGTTTACACATTAAATAAACCACTGTCTTAATTTTTTCTGGGAATGAAGGCGTACATGTTAGATCTCCTGACCATGCACAGTGAAAAACCAGCGAGAAAATTCACTACCACCGACAAGAGGGTGAGTTTCAGAGTGATTGGAGAGTGAGAGAGTGAGGGAGAGAGAGAGAGAGCACTTTCTATTTATAACCTGTGTGCCCGGAGAGGAGAGAGAGTGTTGTTGGAAAGCACACTCACGCTTTGTGTTTGTTCTGCAGTACACAGGCTGCAGCTCAGAGGACACAGCGACATGGATGTAAAGTTAAATACATTGCATACAAACGATAAACGGTGGGAGGTGAGATGGGTCATTACCGAGGAAATTAATTGCTTTTTGAAAGGCTGATGATAGGAGGAATAGGATTGGTCTGTTCCTCCTCAAGAACTATAGCTTTCAGCCCCCTCAACGCCTACACAGAAATAAATTAGCAGCATGGACCTAATCCGACTGAGAGCTTGTGTTTATGTGCACAGCCGTGCAATTTCAGATTCTCTGAGCTAGTTTTCATGTACTAAAGGTTCAGGTTTAAGAAAATATTCACAAAAAGTAAAATAGTGGTAGCAAAAAGCATACGAGAACAAAGTATGAAGTCACCTTTTTAGTGCATGCAATATCTTGAAAATGATGCGTAAATGTCAAGATGTAAATGTTTCTCCACAAAATAAAGTTCTACCCCCTAATAAAGGGCAGAAAGGGGAATCATTTGAGATAGAACTGTGTGAAATGTTCAGTCAGTTCCAGTCTGATCAGATTTGATGTTTATCTTTAAAATCACAGTAAGAAGGTCATTGGTTCAGAACCCAGCCAGGGTTTTTTCTGTGTGTAGATAACATCTTGTTCGCGTACATGTGAGTTCTCTCTGGGTACTCCAGCTTTCTCCTTAGAACATGCACCTTGGGTTTAGTTGCCTCTGAATCGTCTTTACATGTGAATGCGTGTATGCATGGTTTCCTGATCAGGTTGTATCTTTTCCATAAAGGTCCAAATATTAAATGGCAACCAGAGTTTGCATGGAACTGTAAAGACTACAATCTACCAAATATTGTCAGTTCTGTGCATATCACATTATTGCACACGTTGATGCCTAATGGTAGTTAGTAATTAGATTCATTGGGGAGCTCTATTCATACTGTACCTGAACTATCCATTGGGACTTTGGTCCAGCACAAATCTTCTATGAAATTCCAGCTGTTTTTACAATGCTGTTTGAGAGGCAATCATTTAAAGCGAGTGCTAGCATGTCAGTGAGTAATAACAGTATTTTTATTTTTTTTCACCTTTGGACAGATCGGCCTCAGCTTGCTTACATTCTGCATGCTCAGTCTTCCTAATGCCCCAAGCTGTGAGGCTGCTACTCTTTTTGATTTTTCTTTTTTTTCTGGGTGAAAATTGTTTGGTATGTGTTCTAAAATATGTTATTTATGAACCATATTTTTTTTCTATCAGTACATTGATGCTGTAACATTTGGCTGAAAGGCCTTTATTTAGCTCCTTTCTCTTTAAATCATTCCTTTATAAAGACCCAAAACATTCTAGCGCAAGCCCCAATGCTCGTCCTTTCTTCGTAAAGCCTCAAGACAATCATCAAGCATCTGAGGGAAGTATACGGGAAGCAGTGACCAGACGACGAACAGTCTCTATGAGACAATAACACCAAACCCTTTACATTTGATGAAGGTTTATATCCATTAAAAGTTCCTGGACTCCCCTAAAATAAAAAAAAGGAAGTGCTCAAAAAGCAAAACATGGCCATTTTAGCTCTGAAATCATTTCACTTTTGCAATTATATTTAAATATAGAACAGCTCTTTGTTTCTTGCGAAGCTCCCACACACACTTCTTTTCTAACTCTCTGAACCTACTGGCCGGGGTGAGGAGCACCGGTTATTTCCACCACCTGTGGGTGGGCCTATAAATAGAGCAGGTTTTTTTCCTCACCTCAGTGTGAGGTCTCCTTCTGACATCCAGGCACTCGTTAGCAAGTCTATCCACTGCAGATGAGATCAACCTCATAATGCTTTTCTTTAAGAATGAAAATTAAATACTCTGCCATGCACAAACCCCTTCACTCTACTTGTCTTTGATATCTTTTAGGACAATGGTTTACTGCTATTTACCCTCAGTTTTGGTTTTATGAGCAGAAGAAGAAGTCACAGTTTGACAAGTAATCAATCAAGTAGAATTTTATCAAAGGTAAGGATATAAGAGATGTAAAATCTGAATTTCAAGAAATATTTAACGAAAATATGATTGGGATATAATTTGAAAACATTTTGCCATCAGTTGGATAACTATGGCACCAGCTGGAGGCAGAATGCTGATGTTGCTACATTAAGGCCTGTTGACTCCTTATATACAAACATTTTTAAAACCCTGAGCAAAAAGCCAACGCAATATCCCGATTGTAGGGTTTTAGATAAACACAACCTTCTGACCTTTATTTTTGTCTTGTTTTTAAAGTCTTAAATAGTTTGGCTCCTCCTCCTTTACATGACTTTGTTCACTCTCACCCAATAATTTCAATTAGATATCTGAATATCGTTCACACCAGATTGCACCACATCATTCTGCTGTGCCATTAGAGCTGCTGTCATTAGTCAGTTCTTAACTGTCCTTGAGCTTTCAGTTCTCATCTTGACCTGCCAATGGACTGTAGATGGAAATTAGCATAGAACTATAATCTGTTACGGCACATCAGATGGTGATATTTTCGTTTGAGTCGTACATTGTCCCTTTTCATTTAAAGTCAAATTAGGTGGGGTTGCATTACTTTTTAAATATATTTATAGTATTTTAGTAAACCCTCTCTTCTTGTATTGCTTCTCTGCAGCATCAGACAACAGCCAGCGATTTCAGGAGACATGTTTCGCCTTCGCGTTAACGCCACAGCAGGTCCAGCAGATCAGCAGCTCCATGTGAGTACCACCCTAATTATTACACTGCTATTGAATAATAATAAGGCCATAATGATAATAATAATTACCTTTCCACGAAGGGACATCTCTGGGACCAAATGTGACTTCTCAGTTCAGGTTCAGCTCCGGTTTTGCCTGTCGGAGACAAGCTGTCCTCAGGAAGACCATTTCCCTCCCAACCTTTGTGTCAAAGTCAACGGGAAGCCATGCAACTTGCCGGTGAGGAGTCCTGCGTGGCTCAGCATCTGCAAATGTAAACATTTGATGAGATTTGCTGTGAGTCTTGTATTTCTCTCTGATTTTCAGGGTTATCTTCCTCCAACCAAAAATGGCGTTGAGCCTAAGCGGCCAAGCCGGCCGATCAACATTACCTCACTTGTCCGATTGTCCACCACAATCCCAAACACAATTGTCGTATCGTGGACTGCAGAGATTGGAAGGGTAGGAGCTAAACCCATCTGTTATTTCTCTGTACCTGCAGGAAAACGTCTGATACTCGATTAAATCCAAAGTTTGAACAGATTGTATTAATAACTTATAATCTTTCTAAACTAAAATAATATTTACTACCTTTTTGTTTTAAATATACTCCTGACATTTGATATTTTCACATTTCAAGTTATTTGGCCAACAAGAACATTCTCAGTTTGTTCATTTGGGTTTATGAATGTAGCATTGCTAGTTGTGGATGATGTTTTGAACCTTTTTTCAAACTTGGCAGTTGTTTAATTAGCTTGTGAAATTAATCAACAATTTGCTGCTGCTATGTTTATATTGGTAAAAACGACATCACCAACTCAACCATCGAAACAGATTCTTGACTTTGTTTAGAAGCCTAAAATTCAGCTTGAAACCTTCAAAGCAGATTTGTGTATGACTTAAATGTTAGTATGTGAAATCCTAGTTTCAATGAAAGCGTCTCTGAGGCAAGGCAAGGCAATTTTATTTGTATAGCACACTTTTAACAACAAGGCGATTCAAGGTGCTTTGGGTGAGTAGAGGATAAAGTAAAAACAGCAATAAAGCAAGAAGCACACACAAAACATGTGATACATGAAAACATTACTCAAAAGCAGCTCTAAACAGATGAGTTTTTAGCTGTGATTTGTTCCAGATTAGAGGAGCAGAGAAACTGAAAGTAAAAACAGCAATAAAGCATGAACACACAACATATGATACATGAAAACATTACTCAAAGGCAGGTCTCAACAGGTGGGTTTTTAGCTGTGATTTAAAAGAACTCAGTGTTCCACCAGCTTTGCAGTCGTCTGGAAGTTTGTTCCAGATTAGAGGAGCAGAGAAACTGAAAGCTGCTTCTCCATGTTTGGTTCAAATTCTAGGGATGTTGAGTAGACTGGAATTAGAGGACCTGGGTGGTCTGGGGGGTTGATATAGTAACAGTAGATCTTCAACATACTTAGGTGCTAAGCCATTCAATTATTTATAAACTAGTAAAAGTATTTTGAAGTCTATTCTCTGAGCTACAGAGAGCCAGTGTAAGGACTTTAGATCTGGGGGATGTGCTCTACTTTCCTGGTTCTAGTGAGGAACACGAGCAGCAGCGTTCTGGATCAGCTGCAGCTGTCTGACTGACTTTTTACGGAGAAATGTGAAGACACTGTTGCAGTAATCAGTCCAACTAATGATAAATGCATAGATGAGTTTTTCGAGGTCCTGTTGCAACATCAGTCCTTTAATCCCAGATATGTTCTGAGAGCAGTGAAGGAAACTTTTACAACACTAGAAGACTTGTATATCAGCTCTTTTAAAGCTTTGACTCCTGAAGTCAAAATACAATGTATTTCTTTTCAAGGTGTAAAACATCACTTGTCTCATTGTGACATTAATTTGTGTCTTAATTTGTCTGCAGAGTTACTCCATGGCAGTTTACTTGGTGAAGCAGCAATCCTCCACAGTGCTGCTACAAAGACTGCGCACAAAAGGCATCAGAAACCCAGACCACTCCAGAGCTCTCAGTAAGAACTGCCAGCTTCTCTCTTCACATATGAACTGATCCAATAAGCTTGAATGCTTTAGAGCAAAAATTGTCCTGATTAAAATCTATCTTCAGCTCTGGAAAAAGAGTTGCAAATGTTCTAATCTCTGTTAAATCAAAAGTAGTAAAAAGACTAAATGTATACAGCTGAGAATTTTGTTCCCAGACCAGTTCCTGCAGTATGGGTTTATATTAAAGAAGATTTGAAGAAGAAATGTTCTTACATTTACTCTTCTGTTTCTGCTAATTTATTATTTGAATGGGACAATATTAATTAGCTGTGAACATAGAAATATCCAATACATTGATAAAAGGAATCTGAGATCGTGCCCACACTTATAAAAATGTCAGGTTTTTGGAAGACTTAATGCATTATCCTGGTTATCAAGATACAAGAAGAAAAACTGCGTCTGTGAAACACAAAAGATTTATTGGTGCTCCCTCTTTACCCCAAGGCCGATCTCACTTCCACTGCATCCTTACGTTCAGGCCTCGAAAGGTTCCCTCTGTGCTGCCTGTCACGTCTGCCCCTCTGACCAGGCAGTGTCTGCCGCTCACCGGATCTCTTTGTTAGGCTTTCATTTGCAGACAGAAATAAGCATGTGACATTTTTATCATCAGAGGAGCTGAAACAGAGGACAGACATCTGAGCCTGTAACTTCAAAAAGGATGAGGATGAGTAGGTTGGTGTTTTTTTATTTTTATGATCACAGTGAGTCAACCGTGTGTCCATATTAGCTAAAGGATGGCTTCACCAGAAGAAAATTAGAGATCTAGAAAAGCCTATCCAGCACTAAATCTGATAAGTCTGGGGTCACCTGAAGAATGTTGTGTTAACTTAGGGGTATTCACACTTATTCAATTCGACAACCAAACATTTTATTTTTGCTATAGTGAAACCAAATGTCGCAACTCATACTCATCCAAGTATCTTCAAAGAGTTGTTGTGGATGGTGATGCTATCGGACGAAAGGTTCTCCACTAGCAGTCAGTCTTGTAATGAATCTGAGCTAGCCTCTGATTGAAGACTGTTGTTGTAGGCAAGGCAATTTTATTTATATAGCACACTTTCAACAACAACGTAATTCAAGGTGCTTTACATGATTAGGGGATAAAGTAAAAACAGCAATAAAGCATAAAACACACACATAGCATGACACGTACAAACATTACTCAAAAGCACACATGAATTTATCATAAAGTAAAAACAGCAATAAAGCATGAACACACAACATATGATACATGAAAACATTACTCAAAGGCAGGTCTCAACAGGTGGGTTTTTAGCTGTGATTTAAAAGAACTCAGTGTTCCAGCAGCTTTGCAGTCGTCTGGAAGTTTGTTCCAGATTAGAGGAGCAGAGAAACTGAAAGCTGCTTCTCCATGTTTGGTTCTAATCCTAGGGATGTTGAGTCGATTGGAATTAGAGGCCCTGAGTGGTTGGTATAGTAACAGCAGATCTTCAACATACTTTGATGCTAAGCCATTCAATGATTTATAAACTAGGGAATGTATTTTGAAGTCTATTCTCCGAGCTACAGAGAGCCAGTGTAAGGATATTAGAACTGGGGTGATGTGCTCTACTTTCCTGGTTCTAGTGAGGAACACGAGCAGCAGTGTTCTAGATCACCTGCAGCTGTCTAATTTACTTTTCAGCCCGACCTCTGAAGACGCTGTTGCAGTAATCAATCCGACTAAAGATAAACACACAGATTAGTTTTTCGAGGTCCTGTTGCAACATCAGTCTTTTAATCCTAGAAATGTTCTTCAGGTGATAGAAGGCTGACCTTGTTATTGCCTTTATGTGACCCTGGAGGTTCAGGTCTGAGTCCATTACTACACCTAGATTTCAGGCCTGATTAATAGTTTCTAGCTGTATTAACTGAAGCTGTGTGCTGACTCTTGATCCTAACTCTTTAGGTCCAAAAATAACTACTTCTGTGTTGTTTCTGTTCAGCTGGAGACAGTTAGGGCACATCCATCCATTGATTTGCTCGGTGCATTTACTTAGGGTTATGAAGGATTCAAAGTCACCTGTTGACATTGTAATGTCAAGTTGAGTATCATCTTCATAGTTATTGTAACTAATCTTATTGGTTGTTATAATCTGGACTAGATGGAGCATGTAGATATTAAATAGGAGGGGCCCCAGGGTTGAGCCCTGGGGCACGCCACATGTGATTTCTGTCTGTTCTGATGAAAAATTGCCTATTGAAACAAAGAAGTCCCTGTTCTTTAGGTAAGACTTAAAGCAGCCAAGTACTGTACCAGAGAGTCTGACCCAGCTCTCCAGTCGTTCCAATAATATATCATGATCAACGGTGTCAAATGCTGCACTGAGGTCCAAAAGTACCAGCGCTGTATTTATGCAGATGTCATTGAAAACTTTGACTAGAACAGTCTCGGTGCTGTGGCGAGCACGGAAACCAGACTGAGAAACATCAAAACGGTTGGTCATTGTTAGGAAGCTATTTAACTGCTGAAACACAGCTTTTTCAATGAGCTTACTGATGAATAGAATATTAGAGATTGGCCTGTAGTTCTGCATTAACGGGTTGTCCAGGTTGTTGTTCTTCAGTGGTGGTTTGAGAACTGCTGTTTTTAAATCCTGGGGGAAGAATCCTGGCAAGAGGTATGAATTTGCTATTTGAATCAGATCAGACCCAATGACAGGGAAAGTACAGTCTCATGACTGTCATGACATGCTAGCAGCTCTATACCCAGACAGCAGAGAGAGTATTCCACAGTAACATGTCCTGGTTAACACCATCAGTTGTTGGCAAGCACTGCTAGTCCACCTCATTTGCTTTTGCCGAACCTTTTTAAATCTCTGTCTGGTCATATGGTCTGACAGCAGGGCAGAGAGATGTTGGGGACATGGTACTTGCCCATTATGGTCGATGGAAGAGATGGTTTGAACTTCCTCATTATCTCTCTTTTCTTTGGCCCTGCTCTGTGTCCATGAAGCCTCCTTTTCAACTCCTCTGGGATTTGAGGTTGTAGTTCAGGGATTATTTGAGCTTTTGACATGCTAATCAGCTGCTGTGTCCAGTTGTAAAAATCAATACCTTGTTGCCACAGTTAAGCATTATAACAATGGCCCGAAAGTAAAAATAGTAAGAGCAAAATCCATCCAGCTGCACGGCATCCAGAACCAGCGGGAATGATTGTCCAAACATGCAACGCCTCGACCAAAAAAATGATGAACATGAATTGCAAAAAGAACAAATCAGAACTAAAGTAACAGAGCTACTCCAACGTGCTGCCACAACGAGTGATGCATCTCTACAATCAGAATGCAATCAGATTATTTGTTTTTTATCATATTTTTCATCTGAACAGATTTGTTTTTCTGCTGAGTTTGCACCTTAAAAGTGTCGAAAGCTTTGGAATAATGTATTAAATCTTTACAAATCTACTACAGATTTGTTGATTTTTAATCAAGTGCTGTATGACTGCTTGAATCACATCTTTTTACATTGGGTTTAATGTAGCTCTTAAATTCTTTAATTATTATGATTCAGGTTTTTGCCCGTCTCTAGCTTTATATGCTTTTTTTTCCTTCTAAAAAAGTCTTTAAGTTAGTTTGATGTAGGTTCTGAAAATAATTCTTAACTTATGTTTATGTATGCAGATTTTAAACTTGGATCTTTTGCTGTAATAAATAATAAAAACATCTTCTGACATCAGTAATTTTTTTTTCCAAGCAGACTGTAACTGTGTTTTGTAACGCATCAAAATATTTAGATGCAGCATGAGGAACTTGTGAATTAATTTACAATATTGATTTGGTTTCTGTCAGTGACTGAGTGAACACATTTGTAAGAAGAGGTCTGTCTGTGTGTTTCTCACTGACTCATAGATCGCTGTTGTCCTTTCCCTCTTTACTTTAGTCAAAGAGAAGCTAACAGCAGACCCTGACAGTGAAATAGCCACAACCAGCCTGCGCGTGTCTCTGCTCTGCCCGGTAATCACCTTTCCTGCAACTCATACATTTATTCTTGTAATCTAGTCATGCCAAAGAAAATATTGCTCAACATGCCTTTTTCTGCATTACTCCTCCTAAACAATATCCTGCAATATCATGTGGTTTTGGCTCGTTTGTGAAACTCGTGCAGTTCACTCTAAATCTTTGCTGCGTGTTTCCTCTCCGGTTCCCCCACCTGTTGGTGTGCGCACTTGGCAGCTGGGGAAGATGCGGCTGATGATCCCGTGCAGGGCGCTGACCTGCTCCCATCTACAATGCTTCGATGCCACGCTTTACATTCAGATGAATGAGAAGAAGCCCACCTGGGTTTGTCCTGTCTGTGACAAGAAGGCCCCTTATGAGCATCTAATCATCGATGGGTAAGTCAGCAAAAACTACAAGCAACTTCTGTGTTTTATGAAGGAGATGTGATGTTCAACAGTCTGAAATCTTCCCGTATTTATCTGTTTTGCTTCCAAAGGGCCATACTCGTAATCTTTTAAAGTCCTTTTAATTCATATTCCTTCAGGTTTTCTGAAGGTGTTTCAATGTTTTTCCATAGACTTCAGCCGATTTTCACTTATTTGCATGCAGAACTTGACCAGAGATATCTTTATGCATGAAGCTTTTTGGGTTTAGTTAAAAAGTAAAGAGCAGGTGGTCATAAAAAAGGCCTATATGTTACATTTTAAATCACGTGTTACTTCAATAACCATCTCTCCACTAATCGGCAAATTCCTAAGTCTTTAAAGAAGAAAGAAAATTAATTTTGGTGAGGAAAACCTAATAAATAAATTTAAAATGTGCAGATTTGAAAGTTTTTTTTTTTTGTTTTTTTTTTGTTCCGTTTTTTTTTTTTTTATATATAAAAAAGGAAAATACAGATAAACAGAGGATACATAGTACAAGTTCATACAGAAGAGAAGCATATGCCAAAAGAGACAGTGATGAAGACCAGGCTTAGTTGTGTTGGTCAGAATTATATGTGCGAATTAATATGTTGATGGTTGCTCTGCAGTCTGGAAAAGTATTTAAAAAAAAGTTAGAATCTGGAGAATACTATAATCCACGTATCATTCATCCTTTCCATTTTCGATTGACAAACAAAAAAATTATTGTTTTTTTCTTTTGTTTTGTCTGTAAATTGAATATAGAAAAAACCCAAGAACAAAAACTCCCTTGTTTTTCATATTTTACATTTTAGTCTCTGATCAAAAATACAAAATTAAAAAAAGGGTCTGCATGACCGAATTTGATTTTAATATTTAATTGCTCGGACTATGATGATCTCTGACTCTAGGGGGCACTGTTTTGCTGACAGAAGCTCCTATCATGCTACGTGACCCCTCCAAAACTTCTGAAAGAAAAGAGGTAGATGGATGGAACTTTTGTAGGTAACAGTGCGTGCATGAATCTGTTATAATATACACCATTTTTGAGTGTAAAGGTAGCAAAAGGTCAGTGACTTAGAGGTCACCAATTGTGACAGCTGACAGATCCTATCATTGTATGTGACCCTTCTATAGCCTTTCCAAAAATAATACCTACACATTTTCATTTTTTGATTTGTCAATTAAACATGGAAAGGATGAATGATCCATGGATTTACCCTATTTGCTGATGATATCTTATTATCTAAAACTTAGGGTTTTTCCTTCCTTCCTTCCTTCCTTCCTTCCTTCCTTCCTTCCTTCCTTCCTTCCTTCCTTCCTTCCTTCCTTCCTTCCTTCTATAGTTTTCTTACCTGTGTTTGTCTTTCTTTCTTTCCTTCTTTCTTTCCTTCTCTCCTTTCCTTTAAGATCCTTTTTTTTCTTCCTCCCTTCATTCTAGTTTCTGATTTTTCTAGCTTCCATATTGAAACCCTTACCACTGTAGAAATACCTGCCATAAATTCATAGTAAACTTTAGTCATTTATATTTTAAAATGTATGTAACGGTGGAAACTTTGGAGAGTTGAGTCAGAGAAGGTCTGTACTCTTTGTCTGGAATGCTGCATACTATATCCATTTTCTTTTTTCATTGTGTACCTTGGAGCATCTTTATGGACAACTTTGTTTGTTTTTTACTGCTTTTTTTTGTTTTGTTTTGTTTTGTCTGTTGTTTTGTTTGAGAGCAAGAAGTCTTGCACATAAAAAGTTAGCATCTCTACAGCATAAAATAAGCCCATGTGTAAGAATATAAGAATTAGAGCCCATCAGCGTTTTCAATTTCAAAGTGGATAAACACAACATTTTTTGAAACTTTTATTCTATTAATAAAAACACAAAAAAAGCAATTTCACCGTTTTTATTTTTGGCATTTGGACCACCTAAACTGAGAAAGGCAGGTAAACCACAATATATGCAGAAATCAAACCTCTACTGATTATTCTACGCTGATTACAGCTTCTTTAAAACACAGTTTTCTGAATGGTTCTGGTAAACTTTTTCTCTGTTTGTGAAAACAAAGAATCAGGAATTAAACAGGTCCTTTACAGAGGACTAATTTTGTGTTGGATCTATTATCAGGTTAAAGGTTATTTTTAACGTTTTCTTTTTTTTACTATTGTTGCTGTTAAAATGTTCTTTTTGTCAGAAAATTGGGACAAAACGTCTCCCCGTGACAGGCTGCTACTAACAAAGTGCTTTAATATTAAATGGGATCTTTGGGCACTTATTCGTCACAGCCTGTCACAAAGACAATTTGTTCCCATTTGCTGCATTTCTTTTCCTCCTTTTTGTCTTCCATCTGTTCATGTTCCTTACATTTTAAGCAAACTTTGGAACAGAAAATGTTGTCTAGGTCAGATACAGGTTCTAGATAGGAAATGTATTAAAATAGCAATAAATATAGATTAAGATCACTTAATACAAGATTATCTGGTTGCTTTTCATTCAGTGAATTTTTATTTGGAGGTAACTTGTGATAAGTCTTTGTTTAAAACTAACTAACTTTGCCCGTGTGTGTTTTTCTCCCAGACTTTTTGTAGAGATCCTCAATAGCTGCTCAGACTGTGATGAGATCCAGTTCAAGGAGGATGGCAGCTGGGCCCCCATGAGGTCTAAGAAGGAAGTGCAGGAGGTCTCCTCAGCGTCCCTCAACAATGGCCTGGATGGTGAGTGTTGTGGAACGGGGTGTGAGGTTTAAACAGAAGCAGGGGGTTAGGTTTTATGTCATGACCATGAGGGGAGGCTGGAAACAATTCAGCTTTGAGTAAAAAGTTGCTCAAAAGAGAGATAAGCAGATTAATTTATATTCTCTGCTTATTACTCTGTAGTAACAAAAGCTTTGGGATTCGTTTACAGCAGCGCAGTTTAGTTTTTGTGCTTTGGAGAACCCTCAGCTTTTTAAGTGTTGCCTTCTCTGTAAACTATAACACAAACGTGAGGCTTCAGTGCTGCTCCACAGGCTCCTGTCGGACATCTGAAGGCTCAGATCTGCACAGCTCCTCGTCCTCCAGCCACAGCGACAGCAGCCACAGCAAAAAGGTGGAAGTGATCGACCTGACACTCGACAGCTCCTCGGACGAAGAAGAACCAGAATCGCCTCCGCCTCCTCCTCCTCCAGCGCTGCCTCCTCCTGTCAAAAGAGCATGTCCATCTCTGTCCCCGACCTCGCCTCCCGTCATTAACAAAGGGTGAGGCAACCTCTGGAGTTGTGAACTTAACTTTACATGTAGTTTGAATTTGATTAAAAGTGAAGCTAAAACTCAGTTTAGTTCTCCTGTGGATAGCTGTGCAAACCAGTAAAGATTAGTATGACAGTTCCTGGATAAAGCATGAACACACAATCAAAGATCAGGTCAAAAGCTCAGCAAGGGTGGAAGATGCAAACCTTAAGATAATGAAAACTTAGTCAACTTTTGATTGAACAAACAAGCATTTATAAAGAGTTGATCTCCGATCTCCCTGGACCTTTTTAACAGCTCCGCTAGATTAATATTTATGAGGACTAAGAGCGTATGCTGCTTCCTTCGGCTTGGATGAATCCCGTGTTGGTGTTCAGAAGCTTGAGGATGCAGAATGCTGACTCACCCGACATGCATGACAGGAAGTAAAAGCTTGACTATCAACGCAGCGAGTGCTCTGACCTCTTCGTGTTTCCATGTTCGCACGCTCTGCAGGGTGTTGAACCTGCACCACCAGGCCTCTCCGGTGAGCCACGCCCCCAGCATGTCAGCCATGGACACCAGCTACATCCCCCCTGTCCCCCCACTCATCCAGGACTACAGACCCTACTACCACACCCCCAACGACCTGTCAGGTAACACCCACAAACATAAAAATCCGTCAGATATACATTTTTAGGTGCTCACACTTGTATTAGGGGCCGTGCGCAATATTCTGTAGATGAAGGAGATCTGGGTTTCACCAACGGTTTAACTGTGTCACATTTTACAATGACGTTCAGAATAAATGAGCAGTGTGTATGGTATATCCAGCTTTACCTGTGCGTGTCCTCAGCTGTAGGTTCTCCTCTGAACAGCAGTAGTCGTTAAAAACGATGCCGTTCAGATCATTGCGCTAGGTTTACCAAGCAGACCTGTAAAGGCTGCACGCATCTACAAAACAAGAACCATTACTTGAGGTGGCAAGAACAAGAACAACGTTTTGTCTGGTGAGAACATTACTTCACAAGAAGTGAAGAACTTCTGGCGCCTGCAGCGTACATTAGTGCAGTAACCATATCCAGCTTTACAGGGTTTCTGCAAACTCTGGAAAAATAAGGAATTTGATTTCAGCATTTCCCAGATCTGGATAAATATGGAAAATATCTGACTTTCCAGATTTTATTCCCTAGCCCATTGTCAAATATTGTGTCTTTCCTTCCTTGTGGCCTTCCTTTCTGTCTTCTTTATATCCATCCATTATCTATACCCGTCCATCTTCTGCGGGGTTGCAGGGGGCTGGTGCTCATCTCCAGCAGTCATTGGGCGAGCGGCGGGGTAAACTCTGGACAGGTCTCCAGTCCATCGCAGGGCAACACAGACGCATACGAGAACAAACAACCACAATCATACCTAAGGGAAATTTAGAAAGACCTGTTAACCTGACAGTCATGTTGTTGGGCTGTGGGAGGAAGCTGGAGTACCTGGAGGGAACCCATGCATGCAAACTCCATGCAGAAAGACCCCAGGTCGGGATTTGAACCTGGCCCCTTTCTGCTACAAGGCAACAGTGCTACCAACTTCACTACTGTGCTGCCCTTCTTCCTTACATCCTCCCTCAATGTGTTCTTTCTTCCCTGTGTCCTTTTCTTCCGTTTTCATTTTCTTCCTTTCCTTTTTGTCTCCTTATTTCTTCCTGTCCGTTTTTCTCCCCTCCCTTCCATTCTTTCTGCTTTCTTTGTTTGTTTTTGTCCATCCTTTATTCTGTCTTTTCTTCTTTCTTTGATTGTGTCTTCTTTCTTCCATACTTCCATTGGCTCCTACCTTTTTTTTCTCCAATGACCTTTCTTTCTTTCTTTCTTTCTTTCTTTCTTTCTTTCTTTCTTTCTTTCTTTCTTTCTTTCTTTCTTCTTTTTCTCCCTGCTTTGCCATTTTTGTCCCTTCTTTCATGTGTCCTTTCTTAGTTTTATTTTGTCTTTTCTTCCTTAAAGTAAAGAACTAAGACTTCTAGGAAATCGGATCTAGAAGAGTTAAGAATCTTGACCTGAACCCGGACTGTAATAACATAATAGTTATCCGGCACAAGAAGAACGTAAAAACATTTTGGCCACAGTGCCCTCTAGCTGAGCTGCAGGGTCCCACACCCAGTTTTCAG
Organism: Valencia hispanica; assembly: GCA_963556495.2. Lineage (NCBI taxonomy): Eukaryota > Metazoa > Chordata > Actinopteri > Cyprinodontiformes > Valenciidae > Valencia > Valencia hispanica. The sequence goes on along the minus strand of OY747701.1, from coordinate 20,384,466 downwards.
ATTTCTGGCTAAAACACTCATTGCCTTTTTTTGATCCTCCAGCCTGTACCTTCCTGTTTTTGATGTGATCAACTGACTTTCCTTGTGCTTATTTTCCAGAGTTGAACTTCTTCTCTTTTCTTCAAGGAGACAATCATCAGGTATGTTCAACTGTGTTCTGTATGCTATATGAGAATAACCAAAATCAGAATTTGTTTTGTATGTTACTGAATCACTCTTTTTGCTCTCACCACTAAAATCCAAAATTAGTAAAGAGATATTCCAGGAATAAAAATTATATAAAAAAATAATCCTAATTCTGAGTATGCCACTTAAATTTAACTTTAATGTGTCTGAAACCTGATGATAGGGTGAATTTCACATAAAACCCTTGCTGTACTCTGTGTTCCCTTTTTCCAGCTTGTGGCTTTTAGTCTCTACAAGCTATATAAGGAACCATGAGAGCATACTTTCACTATGCCATATCGGGGTCAGAGATTTCTGCTGCCAGCCTGAAACAATGAGGCTGAATGGATTTTCAAATATGACTCACATAAATGTTTCCTTTAACATGTCACCTATGAATGAGAAGCAATTACCACAATTATATTATACATATTTTCTACTATCCCTTTTAGTTATTTATATACATCTTTCTCTCTGTGTTTTAATACTAACTGTAGAAATCATGTCCAAATTACTATAGCTGCTGAGGCATCACCCATCAATGTGTGGGGATGTTTTAGCCAGCTGAGACTCTGCAAAGCAGGAAAGGGGCAAAAAAACAAAAAAAAACACACACAACAGAAAGTAAACTCTTTCAAGGTACAGAGCATCATAACGTGCTTTTCAGGTGAAAGAAAGCAAACCTTCATCTGGATAAATTGTCTTTTCAATTCAATATATAAAGTGCTGTCCCTTGTGTGTGCCCCTCCCCATTGTAGCATTACAACATGGTCATGGCAGCGGCGGCGGCTGCCTCGGCCTCAGAGGACCACGAGCTCCTTCTCAACCGCTTCCTGCCCTACAGCACCTCCTCGTCAGCCTCCCAGCTGTTTCTCGACCAATCGGGCACCCCCTCAGCCGCGTCGCTGGCGGCGCCGACCAACGGGTTGGGCAGCACAGGCGGCAGCAGCTTGGTCTCATCCGGCAGCCTCCGAGACACTCACTCCTCTTCGCACGCGCCCTCCCACCCCTCACACACACACACGGGGGTGGCGGCCAGTCGAAGCAGCGCCGAAGCAGCAGTTGCAGCCATTTACGGCGGGATACCCGACGTCATATCGCTGGACTGACCCGAGATTGGGGGGGGGGGGGCACTCTGGGCTTGGCTTAAATGCAGTAACAAACCTGACACATTGCTGACTGCAGGGTAATGTTTTTTGATCCAGAGATTAGACCGGCCCCAAGTCATCGAACTCTGTCGGCCATTTGGAGCCATAATGTGGAAACGGCTTGGAAAAGAGCACTAAATGTCTGAGGGGGTAACATCGATGGCCTCGGTGTTACTGACCTCAGATAAGAAATCAGTCTGGCGTTTTGGACCACCTTAGTTCTTTACTGGTACAAACTTGGCACAAACAGCAAAGATGCTGCCTGAGCTAAAACACAAGGTCGGAAGGTTCTTTGTTTTCTTTTTACAAAAACAAGGCGCAGCACCGTGTACAGAGAACAAAATCTATTTTCCTCTTTTACTTTTGTACGTCAGGAACATTTTCAGTGTGGTGAGCTGCTTCTGTCGCTGTTTCCAGGTGGAGGTCTGGACCTTGTATTCCTTCCTCAGAGAAAGGCTTCAGCACCTGCTGCCATGTTTTCTTTGTGGATCTCCCCCCTTCTTTTAAAATTTCCTTCCGCATCTCTGACAATAACCTGCGTTCTCTCCACGTTCCTCTTTTTCTCTTCGAGCTCATGTTCAGATTCATTGTGTATTTTTTCTCTATAATGAGGCTGAATTTACAGTTGATTCATATTGTAGTAGTTTTAATATTCTTTTAACTTATGTGTGATATTTAAGCAGTGAAATATGCATTCCCTTTCACTTTCAGGCTGATTCTGTGAGGGAGTGTGAAGTAGAAATCCTCCCACTCCTGGTTTTTTATTTTCACTCCTTGTAAAGAATCTGCCGGCGTACAGCATTTAAACCGTTAAGCTGTTTATAATAGCCAATTTAGACTTTTAGCTGGAAGAGTTTTTCTTTTCTTCTAATTTTTATTTTTTATTTTTTTTGCACAATGCCAAAAAGTAGGTACTAATGAAAGTGATCCGAGTGCTATTGAATGTGTGTGAGTGTTTTCAGTCCTCCGGGTTCAGTGTGTTGCTTTGGCTGACTCTTACAGAAAAAGGGTTTAACGATTAAGCTGTCGTAGCCTTTTATAGACACAGGCGTCCGCAGCATGTGACCAAGCTTCTAGCAGTGCCTGTTTTTTTTGTGCGTTTGTTTGAGGAAACCTTATAAGTAATGTCTTAAAACCTTCCAACTTCCACATCTAACATTTTAACTTATGACTAAAATCTTTACCCATCTAAAGGAGTTGAGTTTGGATAAAGCTCTTGTGGAGAAGTCTTGAAAAGTGAAAGCGTGCCGCTCGCAGGTCAACGTAGGCTCTGCTCAGAATTGGATGGTTTAAAAATGCATGGTCTGTCAGGAGGAAGTCTTTCTGTTAGAGCAAAGCGCTTTGCTGTTGGGCACTCACAAGAATGTACAATTTTAAAAACAACTCACACTTTCATTTATCTTTATCAAAACTTTGTTTGGAGAGAGCCACGGATATGATGCCCCCCTCCCCCTGTCCTGTCATCCTTTAAATGTTCCCAGTGTTTGGCATGAGCCTCTCTTTGACGTCCTGCTTCCAGGCCCCGGAGACGGGCAGTGCTTAATTATCTCAGAGATCAGCAGATAATGGGCTCTGACAGCGGCTGCTCCCATCACCTCACTTCTCCTGTCCCATTCCTTGATAACCGGACGGGATCTGACATTGACCCCCCCACCCCTCCCCTCCTCCACTTGGCATTTCTAACTTCATTCCCTGCTCTTCTTATGGGAACCAATTCCTGCCTCTCCAAATGACTCCGTCATCTGCTGGAACAAGTTCTGTTAGTGTATATCCTGTGTTGTGCAGTATTTTATTTATTTTGTATCCTTGTTCCTATATATTGTTTTTTTTTGTTTTTTTGTTTTTTTTTTTGCTCAGTGGCTGAAAGAGAGCGTGAGTCACTGTCATGTGGGAGCCAGTTGTGAAAAAGATTTTATTTAATATGCGTTTAATAATTATTTACCAGCAGCACGACTACTAAGGTGTTGTTGTGATGATTCCCCAGGGAAACAAATGCCACTGTGCATTTTCTCGGTAGCAGACTCTGGTAATCCTTTTAAGGGCACAAAACGAATGCTTAATTAATTCATGCATGATTAATTGTTTATTTGAATTCTTTTTTTTTTTCTTTTTTTTTTTTGCAATCCAGTAATGTAGAAAAGGAGTGCAGAAATAAAAACTGGCTTTTTGAGAGATGCAGGCGTGGAGGCTGCAGAAACAGAAACCCAGCAGATATATACATATTATCAGGTAGTTTTCTCAGACTCCCATCAGCCTCGGCTGCTTAGCAGATAACATCCAGAACAAAGATGGTAAACATTAAGCATGCCAGTAGGCTTGGGCTGGTTTCCAGTATAGAGGTATACCAGGGTTCCAAAACCACTATGATTTTCCATCACACCAGTCCTATGGTTTAATGTCCTTTTAATTAGAAAGTGCAGCGAGGAAGAGTCTGACCCCTTGAAGCAGGCTTCCCCACCCCCACCTGTAGCTGAGCACTGCCACTCCACTGGCTCATGGAAGGCTCCTGCACTTTTTCATATAAGAAAGACCAACTTGGCTATTTGGAAGTATTTTGTAGCTTCTCATAACAAGAGTCATGACCTGGAAACTAGCGCCACCTGTTGCTGTTTCCGTGTTAATGCTGTTTTGAAACTACAGTTGGAAAGTACAAGCAGCATGCAACTTTTATGATATTTGCTCTCTGTCGCTCATAAGAGACATGTTTCAGTGGCTGCTTTCCAAATCGCTTGCCCAAACAACAAACAAGCGCCGTTTCAGTTCGCAATTCAACTGTAACAATCGGGATAATTTAGAGTAAAGATCTCACAGCTAGGTATTCAGTTTGTGGGGGAGTCGGGGTAATTGGAAAAACAGTGGGATTAGATACAGAGAACGTCTAAGCGCCACGTAGCAAACACCCCCCGACACTAGAATCAGCCTACATCTTTAGGTGTTTTTAGGAAAAAATCCAATGACAAAAATATAAATCACTATCTTGACAAAACCAAAAGAAAAAAGTTTGACTTATATACTGAAATACAGCGACTATGCCGGAGTTTGTAGCTTTAGCTACAGAACCGAGTCTTACACGTTAGCATCACATTAGCCTCTAGATGGCTAACGGAGATCGACTCGCTTGTGTAATTCACATTATTACTGTAAGGCATACTGTGCAAACTATGTTCATCCCTCTCCAAACATTGAATAAATAGCTTTCTCAGGACTGTTTAACAACATCATGCCAGACCAAACACTATAACCCCGGTGAAATCATTGATTACTTTTACCTATCCATTAGCAGCACGGCTACATGACGTTCGTTCCAAAAGAACTCTCCAATGAGGAAAAGCCGGCCCAATATTTTCTCTCTCTCTCTCTCTCTCTCTCGTTCACTTTTTCTTTTTCTAGCTTCTTCTGATATGGGATTTCTCGGTCTCTTTGCTGGATCAGCTATCTCTACAGTCTAAACAGTGAGGCCGTATGACTCTGCCATAAAGCAGAACTCAGTCGTTACTTCCTGCAGTGGGTCGCCGCTCAAAAGTTCTATATTGCAGAAAAAAGCCAAGGACCCCTGTAAGGTGGTGATAACTCTAAAAGTGAACATAATAGATGATAACATTCCACCATAACTTTTGAAAAAAACATTATATTAAGGTGTAAAAGTTGCGGAGTATGCCTTTAAACGAGGTTAGTATTTCCCTAAAACATCTGCAGGATTTAATCCTATACTTGTCTACTTCCCCCTTGTGGAGGACTGAGGCAATAAAAGTGGCCTGTCCCAGTTTTTTTCCAGAGTTTCAAGATGTCTGCGAGCACTTTCTAGGAGCTTTTATGCTGAACAAAGTTGTTTTCTTTGGAGTGGTTACAGTCAGAGGTGGGTAGAGTACCCAAAAACCATACTCAAGTAAGAGTGGCACGACTTCATGTTTTTACTCAAGTAAAAAGTAGCCATCTAAGAAATGACTCCGTAAAAAGACTACTCAAGTACTGAATACCTGCTTTAATCGTAGCACCTGATATATTTGAAAATGAGGGAATCAGACAGACAAAAATATAAAGCAACAGGTGCATTCTGTTATTTTTAAAGACTAAAATAAAAAGAATATGCAAATAAATAAAATGATTATTGAAAAAACTAACTCGGGCAGAAGAAAATCAACATTCTGTCAGCATAAATGTTAAAAAACCAATGCATAAAGTAAATGTTACCAGTTGCTACCCACCTCTGGTTTCAGTGAAGTGAAACATAATCTTTAATTGGGACATGTGACACACACGAAAACAAAGAGACCATCTGTCTAAGCAAAGAGGAAACTCTCCTTTCTGGTCTGTCAAAAAAGTTAACATTGGAAAAACAGCAGAGAAAAAGACAAAGCACCACCATGCCTCCAGAAAAAATGACAGCACTGATCATGTAGTTTGGCCCTCCATCGAAGGTACGCATATGGCTAAATATATTTCACACAATCTAGTTAAAAAACGGAATGTATTGGAGGGGTGACATATGATAGCTTTTAAAAGTGGTAAATTTTTAGTGTGCCGTGTGTTTTTATAAAATTATTCAAATAGTGGTTTAAATTGGGAAATTATAAAAAAATATACAATGTTTAACAAAAATGTTTTCTTGAATTTGACAAATTAGCATTTCAGTTAAAAGAAATTCTTTTATGTCTTGCATTGAGCTTTAAAGGGTGAAGTCTAAGGATCAAAAAGGCAGTTAACACATGTTTTACACGACAATTCTAAGCACAGATATTATTTGTTTCTGCTTTAAAGCAAATAGATCATATATATATATATATATTTGTAAATAATATAGTGAAAACTGGCATTTTATTTAAGGTTCTCATTCCGGCCCATGCCTATAGGCCACACATCTGTAAACGTCATTCTTGCTTTTAGGTCAACCTTGTGCATTTTCATACCAGCTATGTCAGTTTACCTCATTTTCCCATCTTGCACCGGTTCAGGGCTTTTTGGTACGCTGGTCAGCAATGTAAAAAAAAAAAAACATTGAGAGGGTTTAAATACCTCTCGCCTGCTTTTAAATGCGACCTAAATAGCTGCTTGTAACAGCTTTCTGTTGTTGTTCGAACACTGAGATGCAGCCAACGTGTCCTCCTCTAGGATCCCTTTTAATAAATATAAAGACATCCTTTATCTCCATTTAACAATTTTTAATTTATCCTGATCATGTAAGTAAAAAAAAGATTTTTTTCCTAAATAAAACATTTTAAAACCAGCTTCACTGGCCTGGAAAGCAAAGCCGAATCCTGCAGGGGTTGCTCAGTTTCTTGAAGAACATCAAGGAGTCCGTAAATGATTCAAAGTTGATGTCAACTTATCATTCAGACTCATTAACAGCATGTGCCTTTATTATAAACCGTTACCAGATTTCTGCTGATCTTTTGGATTAAATATTATCATCAACCCACCCCCCCCCCCCCCCCCCCCCCACCCGTGTTGGGATACTTGACGAGACAGTCACTGTAACTGAAAGCATTTGATTGCGGCTTAATTTATTGAAGCTTCTGTCCTCACGCTTGTCATGCTGCTGAATTCATGACGGCCATGGCGTGCGAGAGCGAACCGTGTTGAATGTGTTTCTGTTGAAGTGCTCTAACATCACAAGGTTCTGTGTGGGATCACCAAAAACACAATAAAGTTGGATCTCCTCCTGGTCCCTCCTGTCCTGATGCATGTATGCTGCAGGGGACGAACGGTCGTTATTACTTGTATTTTTTTGGCTCTTTAACAGTGAACTCTGGAAAAGCAGCTCCTCTCTTCGGTCATCCTTAGCTTAACTTAAAGGGAAACGTGTTTTATGTTCTGTCAGTATGGGACCCTGAAAACTGAACGTTCAGATTCAAACGTGAAGCTGTTTGACATCCGTATGTCATGTATGCTTCTTTTTGTGTGTGTCACTTCAGAGCGAAAGGAATAAAATAATTTATATATTTTTTAGAAAATGAAAGCTGTAAAAGGAAAAAAAAGACGACTGTGGCCAATAAGAGTCTCACACAGCAGAAATGATCTCTGAAGACGGACTCGAGTCGACATCTGCACTCACTGCCTTATTAACAGGTTTCACAGCTTCAATCTGAGAAGAAGAAGAAAAAACTTGTTTTAATAAAAAAGACTTTTCATGGAGGAAAGGAAGAAGACGGTGTACAGTAGACCCATGTCATTTTGTACAAATATACCAAGTGAAAAAAAATATTTATTACCTGCATTGGAAGAAATTGTTTACTTATTGAATGTTACTTGTTTATGTAGAAAAGTAGATGTAATAAAATGCATTCTGCTACATATGTGTGTTTCCATTTATCTCTGCAGCTTCAGTGTTGAAGCCCTCTGCAGTACTGTACAGGGTGGCTGCATCATGTAGTAAAATGTGGAATTTGATTTAAGGATTTTCCAGACTTTATTCCTTGCTTCACAATCATCCCTTTCTTCCTTCCTTTCTTTATTTCCTTGTGTCAATCCTTCCTCCATTGACTTCTTCCTTCGATTCTTCTTTCTTTTCCTTTTTTGTATCCATCCTATCTTCTATGCTTTCTTTCTTTCCTTCTTCCCTCCATTCTTCCTTGTCTTTCCTGGCATTTTTACTTCCTTTCGTTAATTGTGTCTATCCTTACATCTTCTTGTCCTTCATTCCTTTCTCTTTCCAACTGTTCCTTCCTTTCTTGTCATTTTCCCTTCCTTCCTTCCTTCCCTTTAGTCTATTTTTCACAGATTTGATTTTGAAGGCCCTTCCGTTAGGAATATCTAGCATTAATTTTTAGTGAATTTTGTATTTTGAATGTAAAGGACTGAAAATCCTGGACTTGGAGTTGAGTCCTGAAAAGTCTTAGATTTTGAGATAAATGTGTATGAATCCTCGCTGTTGGTTGGCCACTGGGTAGCAGCAGCGAGTTGATCGTGAACTTTCATCTTATTTTGAGGGGAACAAACTCAGTTACGCATCCAGTGCGCGTCTTACCGACTTCAGATACGACACGTATAATAATTTGATGTCATGTATCCATTAGATGTAAACAAGATCATTCATTAATTGTTTGATCTTCATGGAGAATGAACACTTGGCGCTCGTTTGCGCACAAACCTGATGGATGCAATCTGGATACTGCTCGCCAATGAGCGTCTAACCCCACCCATGGTCTAAAAGAGAGAGAAAGAGGCGGAGGGTGGAACTGTCCTGTCACCAGGAGCCGCAGGCTGTCATATTAGAAGATTGTGCGTCTTCAAGAGGAGATGAGAAGTTGGGATTGCAGCTGTCTAAGGTCCAGCTCTGTTTGGGAATAAATGTCCAGGCGTTTAAATGAAAGCACAAATGCTGACAGTATGAGTGAGGTAAATGACAGCGTTTATCTGAACAGGTCACTGGGGCCGGACCTCTTCAGCAAAGTGGAGGACATCGACGTGTCGGCTGATGGAAGTCCGGTCCTTAGATTCCTTATCTGCCTCGTCTACTCTGTGGTGTGCGCCGCTGGTCTGGTCGGCAACCTGCTGGTCCTCTTCTTCATCAGGGTCAAACAGGAGCGCAGGATGTCCAGGGTGAACTTCTTTGTGCTCAACCTGGCGGTGACGGACCTGCAGTTCGTCCTCACCCTGCCTTTCTGGGCCGTAGACAATGCCATGGACTTCAGCTGGCCGTTCGGAGACGCGATGTGCAAGATCATCCTGTCGGTCACCGTCATGAACATGTACGCCAGCGTCTTCTTCCTCACCGCCATGAGTGTGACCCGCTACTGGTCGCTGGCCTCGGCTCTGAAGAACCGGACAGTGCAGAGGTCCTGCTCCGCCAAATGGGTCTGCGCGGTTATTTGGACTCTGGCGACTCTGGCCACCGCACCGACGTCGATTTTCTCAACAGTCACCGACGTGACGGGAGAGAAGCTGTGCCTGCTGAGGTTTCCGGGCGGACAGTACTGGTTAGCAGTGTATCACATCCAGAAAATAGTGGTAGGCTTTGTTTTACCCATGTCCATCGTCTCAGTCAGCTACTTCATGCTGCTGCGCATCATCCGCAGGCGGAGCATGAAAACCAGCAACCCCAAACGGAGGTCCCAGGTTACCAAGTCCATCACTATCGTCATGTTGTCCTTCTTCCTCTGCTGGATGCCGAACCACGCCATCACCCTGTGGAGTGTCCTGGTCAAACTGAACTTTGCCAACTGGAACAGTGCGTATTACATAGTCCACACGTACGTGTTCCCGCTCACCGTGTGTCTGGCGCACACCAACAGCTGCCTGAACCCGATCATTTACTGCCTCATGCGGAAGGAGTTTAGGGACAAACTGCGGGATCTGGTCCGCAGGACATAGTGGTTTTAAAGGCTTCGGGAGCGGTTTAATGATGCGCGTAATATGTTTGGCAAACTGTAACCAAGGCGCACTGGATGCGCACGACTGTAAAGCGCAAATCGGAAACCATCATCACGCTTCTTGTCCTAAATTGCGTTGCAGGTTTCTATTATAACAATGTTCTGGCTCGTTTGGAGCTACATGAATGTGTTGCGTTAAATTATGAAGAAATCCAATGTTATATTTCTTAGTGAATATGCGTGCGTCACATTTAGTCCACGGGTCGTGCGTAAAAGCGCATCACAATCATCTGTATTTTTGTGTTTTGGGCATTATTGGGCTGATTATGTGTGGTCAGTCGCTTTCTATATTTATATGTGAATGTTTTTTACTATAAGTGCATTACTAGAAAGCTGATGGAGCCATGTACAACAATCTTTTCTAGAAAAAGAGAGGTGAAAATGATTGTTGTAAATAGGCATTAAAACCTTGTGTGTGTGCCAATAAAATATAGCCAGTTCAGAAGAATATTACTGTCCAAGTGTCTTAAAGGGTGATGACAATAAAATGAATTGTAGTTTAATTAAAGTCTGATCTGATAAAAAACGGCGGACAAAATAATAGTGAAACAGTGCTGTGGGGCTCAAATATACGCACCATGCAGAAGAAATAGACTTGCACATGGGCACCGAGGTCTCCCTCCGTGTTACCCATCACAGGAAATTAGCTACATGTACGCGCAAAATGCGCGCAGGATTAGTTAACTGTTGACTCAACTGAATGTGAAATGAACTGAGTTGGTTACAAAGGGACCAATTACCAATACAGGCGCATTTTGTGCTGGATTTCTTTTTAAAGGGCTTCACTTTGTTAAAAAACCTTTAGTTACCTTGACTGACAACTGCATATGAGCCCCTTTCTTCATTTACCTTGGAGATTTTTCTGGCCCATCTGAATTGAAAAAAAGAAATTAGATGGACATGAAAAAGCATTAAAGTACTGATGTCCTCCCACTCAGGTTGCTTGTTACCCTTCTTTGTATATTAGCCCTTTCAAGTGTAAAAATGATCTTTGCAAATTAATGTTCTGTCTAATCTGATCCTATTAAAGGGACTCACTTTGGGGACATGCATTACTTTTGAAAGATTTGACGTAAATCTTGTCTAGATGGTAAATACATGATGACTCTCCAAGTGCACACACTGGAACTGAAATAATTAAGCAGGCACAACATTATTTAATGTTAATAAAATATGACCATCTCTTAGTGCCTGGGGTGGATGAGAGTTATCAATTGAAGAGCGGTGTCTACAAAAGTGTTCATGCCCTTTTCTTTTTTTCCCCACATTTGTCACATTACAGCCACATACTTCAATATGGTTTATTGTTTTATGACTTGATGATGTTGAAGTGGAGAGAAATTAATGTTTTTTTTATTTGATTTGATTTTTTGACAAATTAAAGAAAATAAAATGAATGGCATTAATTTATATCAAAACAACTTTGTTCAAACACCTTTCAGTGTAAATACAATCACAAGCCTTTTTAGGGTTTATGTCTGCCAGTTTTGCAACCATGGAGACAGCGTTCCATAGTTTTTGCAATGCAGCCACATTTCAGTCAGATTTTATAAAAACAAGCTGTACAAAATAATCTTCAAGCCTTGCTACTGATTATCAAATGAACTTAGGGCTTGCCTTTATCTGGACCTTTCTAACACACAAGAATGCTGATCTTAACCATTCCATAGCTCTGGCCGTGTGTTTAGAGTCGCTGTCTTGCAGGAATGTGAGCCTCTTCTCCAGCCTCAGGTAATCTGCTGCCTCCAACAGGTTTTTTTTTTCCAGGATTGGCCTTTTTTTATCATCCATCTTCTCATCAACTCTGACCAGTTTCCCTGCCCTGCTGAGTAAAATAATCCCCATGATGCTACCAGCACCATTTTTCACTGTGGTGATGAAACATATTCATGTCATGTGAAGGGTTATTTTTCTGCCAATTTCGGCCTCGTCTGACCACATTACCTTCTTTTACAATAGATGTTTGTGGCATCCACTCCAAGGCTTCTGGCAGACCGCAGACAGGAGTTCATGTTGTTTTCTCTCAAATTAAGGCATTCTTCCAGCCCCCCCCCCCCCCCCCCCCCCCCCCCACCTGGGGCATGGATCTCTGCAGCTCCTCCAGAGTTACCATGGGTGTCTTGGCTGCTTCTGACCTGTCAGGTTAGGCGAAAATGTTTGTATGCAGTTTACATTTTTAGTTGATGACTAGAACAGAGCTCTGTGAGATGATCAGAGCTTCTGATGGTGTTTTCTAACCTAACCCTGTTCTAAAATTTTCTACAACTGTCTGCTATCTTCCTTGGTCTTCGTGATGATGTTTGTTTACTGATGTTCTCCAACAAACATCTGAGGGCTTCAAATAGCAGCTGTTTTTATATAGAGATTAAGTTACATACAGATGGACTCTGTTTACCGTGACTTCTGAAGCCAGCTGGTTCCAATAGATTTTATATCGGGCTATCAGAATCAAAGGGGTTGAGTACAAATGCATGCTGCACACGCAATTGTATTTGCAGCTGCCATCCAAAACAAGATGATGAATGAAGTCAACGTGGAGGGAAATGATCAGGAAGGTTCTGCTTGTGCAGGCCACCAACCCCTCCTATTGGACCACAATCGTGTGCTAAAATCCTAAACCATCTACCCTTTCTTTCAACCTTTTCTTCCGGGGAGTCTTACATTCAGCTGAAAATAAATAATCAGCTTTAGTTGGTTTCTGAAGGTCCTTAGAATGTTTTTCTTCAGACAATAACTTATTTTCGTTTCTTTACTAACGTCATAGTTGCTTTCCCTTTTCTTAAGCTACGTAAAACTGACCCATGAATCGTTCATAAGCCAAACAGCCAGACAGTATTTTTTTGTGTTTGTGTTTGATAGCAGCCTGTCATAAATCCCATCTAATTGTTTTTAGATCAATCTGTGAAAAACGACAAAGATTTCAAGTTTGACAAGCACCGATAATTTTCTTGTCTCCTTAAACATGAGATTAGGTAAGTTAGAAAAAAAGAAGAAATGGAATCAAAGTTTTAGGTTTGGTAAAAATAGAGGAAAGAAAAAGTCAAATTAAGAATGAAAACAATGGAAAAATCTGGAGTTCATCACATCAGACAGAAAATTGGACCAAAAATCAGAATCTGTGTCCAAATATTTGAATACAGCTATCATTTGTTCTCTCTCCTTGCACTGACAAGGACACGAGGAGAAGATCAGTGAATGTGAATGGGCCCTCAGTTAAACAGTAAAGGGACACTGTTATGTTTTGAGCTGCAAAAATGATGGAAATATGAAGGCAGAAAAGACCCATCAGATTTTAATCCTCTCAACCATCTGGAAACTGACTGATTGCCAAGAGCTTAATTTTTGTGCATACTGCTCTCAGATGCACTGTCATTAGAATAAAAGCATATCCAGACCAGAAGATAAAACAACAAACATCTACAACTTACCCAACGCCTTGGTGAGTGTGTTTCTGGAGTAGCACAGGATCATCTTGATGCAGAGCAGTGAAACCCGAAATCCAGTGGAGGGCTATGAATGTCGTCTACGAAGTTTTAAGACTTTTTCCTTAAGTAAATCACCAGAAAGATCACCTGAGAAAGTCCAGATATGGTTCCAAGATCAAGGTGATCACAGCAAGAACTGAACTGATAAATTACATCATTGCACAAGGTGACACAAGCAAAATATAGTGTTCGCTTCTTTTATAACAGGCAAATATAGATGGAAAACCAATGAGATGGACAAAGTGAAACAGAAACGTAAACAGATTAGTTCTAGCTAAAGTTCTGAAGGCAATCATTATTATCATCTTCTTCAGCATTCACATCTCCCGTATCCATCACGACTGGAGGACGTCGGGACCAGACTCTGTTATAAACTTGTCAAATTGAGCTCAATGCAACTGAAACGTCACTGGGACGCTTCAGAAATGACACAAGCCGATTGTCCACCATTGTGCTTCCTAATGCCAGCTGTTGCTGTTGTGATGTAATCCTCCTAAATGCACACAAAGTAAGAATTAGTCTTTTTCAGATAACTTAAAAAAAAGTGGAATTTTTTGAAATCCGGTGGAAGCCGAAATCCATAGTTAATTACCTGCCTGATGAAAATGTGTTAGTGGAAAAATACACCACTTTCTGTTTTGTTTCTCAGACAAAGTAGTTACGAAATCAAATAAGCCTCTAAGCTTTTTCAAACTACCAAATAAAGTGGCAAAAACAGCATTTTCTCTGCCTCCTAAACGTATCCGCTGACTCAGAAAGAAAGTGATGTGTTGAACCACTGGTCCCTGAAGCAAAACAACGTAGGTTCAGGTTTTCCTTAGTCTTTCTGTGGATATGCCTCTTGTTTAGATCATGCACAAATAATTTTTTATCACTTAATTGTTGTGGCTGCAGATCAATTTTGGTCTTATATATCCAATTGTATTTTAGCTCATTATCATCACACATTTTCTCAACAGCTGTACCTGTTTCCAGTTTTCCTAAAAAAAACACAAAAAACAAATTGGAACATAAAAAGGAGGACGCGTGAAACCTCACATATTTATCAACCTCACATATTTATCAACCTCCAAAAGAGGCTTTATACGTGTCCAATATGAGTGTTATAAAAAGTAAAGAGGAAAACAACAAAAACAGGATCCAGCACCCTACATTCATGTAGCTGTAGTAGGAGCCTGCTTTGTTTGGGTCACGACCTAAATCCACTACTACATCGGCTTAGTAAGGCTAAGCAGGCAATTTCGCCTCATAAATCCAACCTCAGAAAGCACTATGTGTGTTTTTTTTCGGGGGTTTTAACCAATTTTTTATCCAATGGCAGGTCTGCTCTGTATATAGGCAGTTAACATATAGGTTCAGGCTGGGGCTTAATGAGCTACCCTCTCTGTTGTGAGCACCACACAGTGATAAGATGGAATGACCTTTAAAGAGCATCATAATCATGTTTTATTCTGTTGGAAATTTAAATGTGTTGTCAAGAAAGTAACCCACAGATCTGCTTCAGAGTTCAGTTATTATTGGCACTATGAAAACAATCTTTTGATGACTGTCAACTCTTTTTCTAAGGACTGTTTGCTTTTTTTATTTTCAAGAAAAAGCACAGCAGTTCTTCATGTCTCGTGATAATTCAAGTGAACACAATTTCTTATGAAAAACAACCTTTTTTTTAAACCGTTTATAAGGTTTTGAGTTGAAACTCGGAGGAAATAGTCACATGTTCCATGTGAGTCCTTGCTCATGGCTTATCTGAATAACAGCTTTGGCCTTCTACAGAAGAAATAAGAACATTTACTTCAAAAGTTTGCAAGCACCAAGCTTTTTATGATGTGGACATTGATTTGAGGTCAGACTGTGGACCGCTCAGTCATCACGTTTGTGGCAGTACACTCAGAGAGAAGCGAAACTCAACTTATTTGGTGAGGATTCGCCTCCCTTTTAAGATTATTAGATGGCGTACATTTAAAAACTTACATCTCAGCAACTCCAGGACTTCTGCAATCATGCTTTTAGAATGGATGAAAAATGATTTAGGAAAATAAATCCAGCATATCAACAGAGTCATCAACGTGTTCCAAATGTGAAGCACGGTGGTGGAGGAGTAATGATTCGGGTTAATTTAGCAGCCACAGGAGCTGGGCACCTTAGCCATGAACTTCTCAGAATTGGAAACTATTCAACAGAGAAAGTGGAGGCCATCTGTCTGACAGATAAAGCTTTGCTCTGCTCGCCAGCACGTCTGCAATACAGTGGCTGAAAAACAGAAGTGCTGCACTGGTCCAGTCAAAGTCCAAGTTCCATCCTGAGTAGAGTCCTGCGGTGGGACCTTTAGAGAGCTTTCACTGGTGCTTGCAGACGCCAATAAACTAAAATTTTAAGAAGAGTGAGCCAAAATTCCTCCATTAAGATGAGATGAAGATTAAATCATATAGAAGATTGCTCCTCATATTGTTGCTGCTTAGTGTTGAACACCCTGCTCTGCTCTGTTTGTACCGACAGGGTGTACATAAACTTTTTTACAATTTCTTTTTGCTATCCATGTAAATGTCTGTACAGAGCTGCTGTTGGGTTATTCAAACTCCATTTGGGTTGGTGTACGTCTGTGAGAAATAAGTGTAACTCTGTGATGCAATGTCCTGTGAAGTGGGGGAAACTTGGAGCTGGGGGGCTAAGCTGACACCCAGGTGTATAAGGCCAAGTTTCATACTTCAGCAGCAGTGGACAGGAAGTAATTCTGCATGTTTTTTTGCTTTTTTTTCTTCCAATTTTTGTAACCATTTACTTTTATACATAATGCTTTGATATATAGAACAGAGGGTGGAGCAGTGGCAAAGTGTTTTCAGGCTGACTGAACAAAGAAAACGGAAACTCATCCAGACTGTCGGAGATGATGCTGAGGAAAGTCGGACGTAATTCTTGCTCCCACATATTGGACCTCAGATGTTGCCTCATGAAGGGAGAAACGGTCACGAGGAAGTTGAAAGATAAGTTCTCTTCTTGACTGCTTTGATCTGAGGACCAAAAGCCATCGAGAAAATCTGGGGTTACACATTAAGATGAAGTCTTGCAGTCCTCTCTTGTAGAAAGTACATGTGTAGGAGCATCTGTACTGTACACGATTCAGAGAAGGCTGAAGAAACAGAAATCCAGCTCTTCAGAGTAAAACTGATCCTTGTGTTTTTTGAGAATGAGAAAAGATTGGCATGACCTGAAGAACATCATCCTCTCACAGTCCAGCACGGAGGTGGAAACAATATGCTTAGGGGTGGTTTTTCTATTTCACAGTACTGAGGATGACAATGCAAGTGGTCTTACAGAATAAAAATCATAAGAGCAATTTTTTCTCGCCAGAACACCGAGGCTGGATCTTAGATGGGTTGTCCAGCATTACCATGGCCCAAAACGTAACACCAAAGTAACAAAGGAATGACTAAAGGAAAATCAATCCATCAAGGGTGTTTCGACCTCAATCCTACAGAAAATGGGAAGGAGGAGCCGGAGCTTTTAATTGCTAACTCTAACGGATAACGTTTTTCCTTACATGAGTCCAAACCAGCTGACCGAATATGAAACACATTGTCGTGTTGCGCATGGCTTCAATAATTCTTTGTCTTTTTTTGGGAATCAAGCACCTGTTTTGCCCAGGCACATGCTAATCAATTCACGATCCAATTTCCCCCACCCCACTGTAAATATCGGAACTTGATACAAATGATACAAATAAGTTCATGATATGTCTTCTACCTGAGCACTAAAGGATAACCCCCCTCAAACATTCAAGGTAAAGATTCTCAGGAGCATCTCTTCAATGCCCGGTCAAGTCTTGAAAATAGCATTTTTTGACATTTTGATAAGTGTCTCCCGTGTTTGCAGCTGCTTTAATCAGGACGAGGTGCACAGGTCTCTTAAAGGTCATCTCCTGAGTCTTGGAGGGCACTGACATTTAGACAAAACAATAAAAACGTTGATGAGGTCAGCTCGCAGGACATTGAAAATGTGTGTTTGCTCACTGTGGCAGAAAGAGAATTAAGAAAAGAAAAACTACAAAGAAAAAAAATGCTGGAACTGTTGCTGTGCAAAGCGGAGCCATAAGTAATCTCCAGATATTCTCTGTAGTTAGTGACACATGACTGCTGGGGTTCCACAATATTAAGAACAAGACAACAAAGAGGAACATGCAGTAAAAGAAGCAGCAAACATCTCTCTCCCTTTCAGACCAATGTTTCTCTAAACCGTATATTTTAATGCCTTCAGATATCTCCAAAGTAAAATCTGACAAGTTCTGGATTTGGTTCTCGAGTTCCTTGAAAGAAGTAATTTCTGTTGCACGTAATAGTCTCTCATTTTGGTGTATTTTAGCTTCCAAATTAGGACCGTGTTGGAGAAAAAAAAGCACTGGAGGTATTAGATATTTGCTAAAATGTAAAACCTGATTCAGAACTCAGTGACCCCCCAGAGAAGGCTCATTTCAGCTGATTAAATCCAAGATCTCGCTCTTTCACGCATGATGCTCTCATCATCTGTACTTTAAATGCTGCTGACCCCTGCTGCAGCACAAGATGACAGTGACGGATTGCAAAACCTGTAAAACCCGAGCAGAGACCCTGAGGTTCTTGAATCAGACGCTCTGCTGTCCTCAACCACCCCTTGAGATCCTGTCCAAGTATCCCACAAATACAATTATATATAGATATTATGAAAAAGGGCCGCTTGGTTGTCTACATCCAAAATATTGAAATAAAAACTGGGAAAAGTGGAAAAAGCTGGAGGGAAGCATGGCTGACAGAAAGAGCACTGAGTTCTCTGAGCTTGGAAGTTGGGGCTGGATGTCATACAGGGAAGAAGAATAATAAGCAGAGATGAATGTAACGGCATATGGTGGTGAGATTGACCGCGTTTTCACTTTTGCATTCAGACACTGTGTTGGTAGCAAAGCAGTGGAACTGATGGGGAGACTGATGACTTCAACCCACCTATCTGTACTTTAACAATCAGGTTGAAATGGTTTCAGGCACATGAGTGAGGGGAAGCGGATGGGGAGGGAACATCAGCATGAAAACCTTTCTTTCAACATGCAACTCGGTCATCTCATACAGCACTCGCTATATTACACCATCAAACTGGATACATGTGTGCTTCTGCTCCAAATGTGGCAACATCACCAAAGCATCTATGCTTTACTAAAACCTGCAGAAACTTAACTGATAAGGATTTACATTTTGCATGCAGGGATTTTTATTCGTCTCAAAGGCAAGAAAACTCATGTCAAACTGCTGTTTGCAGATTTCTATCTGCTTATAAAACAATTACTATCTATAAATAATTTCTATGGTTAGAGTTGGAAATCTCCAAAGAGTGCATAGGTGCATGTCAGTGGAAATGTGATAATCCACAGGATCTCCCTCAGGGTTCCTTCCTTTTGATCTGTTCTCTACAGCTACAGGTACAGTAATCCTGAAATCTGATGATGACTGTGTGTTCTTCTGAGTGATGAGGCTCAGTCATGAACCAGTTGTCTGTGAATTTGTTGACTGAGCACGGCTATCAAGGGACTTGTTCATATCGACGGAACATTTTATTTGTTGAAACATAATGGGTGCACAGCAGATCTCACTGAGAATCTATCCTTTTTGACTCCACCCCACCCCCGACCTACACTCTTTTTTTTCAGCTCTTCCCCTCTGACTCTACCGTCTATTTGGTGCAGAAGTTACAGAAACTCCACCACAAGTATACTATTTAATATTGCAAATGCTTTTATTCCTTATTTATCTATTTGCATGTGTTTATTTTACTTCCTGCAAAACCAGTTGCCCTTCAGGGACATGAATGAAGTCCCAGCTGGTCAGGCAGATGGCTGCTGTCAGATTTTTTTCCCCCCAAGCTCCTAGTTATAAATTCAAAAGAACCCCCTTTAGCGGCAAAAGTCTGAGGTATTATAGAAGCCCTCGGTCCAAACAATACGGCTGCCATGTACTGTATAGGAAATATCTGAGTTTTGCAAAAAGTATTTAGCTCCACAACAGTCAGTAATTCCCACTGGTTTTCCAACATCATTCACAGATTCAAAATTCATGAAGTCATCAAATTGGGTAATAAATGGGTCTGATTGTCTTTTTAAGTGCTTTGAGGTAACAAATGTTTATATATATTTTCAATAAGTTACAATAATACTGAAAAATTAATTTATTTGAGTAACCTAATTCACTGAATAATTCACACAATATAGACTGATGTTTTTAAGCCTTTCATTCTGTTAATTTGGATGATTTTCAGCTTCCAGGTAATGAAAAAACAACATTTTATATTAGAATAGTACATCAGACCAATAAAAAAACATAAGTCAGAAATGTGGGTTGAATGAAAAGTACATTTAATACCGCCCTAAAGGCTCCTTACTGGCACTTTAATTCTGACAAATTAGCTTCATTGGAACGCATTGTGGTGGAAAATTGTTATGCAATTAGGAATTAAGTGTATATTCTCTGTTTAGTGAATCCATCTAGGGTAAAATGACAAGCTTATTATTCCAGGTTAGTTTTACGAGAAAGATATATGTGTCAGGTCACCAGAGAGACAGACGCCGGGGCAGTAAGATAACAGTCTGGCCTTCGGATGAGCTGCTTTATGCGTTGCTATGACTCGTATGAAGCAGTCACTCTGGAAGCGGGGCGTGAAGGTTGGAGAAGGTGTCTACAGAGATAAACAGTGATTGCTGAATACTATTTAAGCGGTAAGTTAGAAAGGTTGGTTAGGGTGATGCACGAGTAACTCTGTCCCCTCCATGGTCTGGCCAGACATGTTTGAATTAAATACTTAAATGCCTTCTTGGACTCAAGTCTTCTTTATTATGGAAACCCTGTGATACTTTTTTTGCCATAACAGCATATTCTAATTCATTGAATATGACTGTGAACAAACTTAACTGAACGGAGTTTAGTTGAATGGAACTGTTCATAAAAACGGTATTTTTACAAAAGAAACTGCAACCACCCCCCTCATTGTTTGACTTGAAGATTATGAGTCAGTGATTCATTTAGAAATTTTATTTAATCTTGCATTTGACCACGGGTTTATTTATCCCAAAGGGAAATGAGCTCATATCATCTAAGTATCTTTAAAGAGTCTTTGTTGACGGTGATGCTGTGGACAGGAAGGATATCCAGTAGCAGTCAGTCTTGCAACAGATATAAAGAGGCCTCTGACTCAAAACTGTTGCTGTATGTCATGACTGTCATGACATGTGTCGGCTTCTTATCATAATGTGCTCTGCTACTCACTTCCTGCTCAGAGAGGTGGGGGCGCCAAACTCCAAAACCCCAGCGGGAACTGTTTCAAAATAAGACCCAGAACTGAGAGACAGAGAGTAAAAACAACACAAACAGATATCTGTTTCAAAAGGACGCACCTGCAGATGGGAGCCAGACAAGATCTGACTCGCTGTTCTACAAGGCTGTACCATTTTTATTTCCAAAAGAACAAAGAACATATCACATGACTCCTCTCTCCTCCTTCTACATCTTGACAGGTCATTTATTTTCTCCAGGTCTCCTAACCGTACCATGAGTACCATTTACTGGGTTGTAACATGAACTAGAGTTATAGCTGATCCTCCCTGCTTTCAGTTCATATCTTTACTCAAGAGTTTGTTTACTTAAAACCTTAAACCCTATAAAATACTGGTAACAGAGTCATGTTTTACTACCCTGAATAATATAAACAGGCCTATTACTTCTAAAGCTTAAAAAAATATAATTAAAACATATGTACTGCATAATAAAAAATAGCCCCAAAAAAGTAGAATACAACAAATCCCTCTTTCAATCTATTTTTCAAATAGATTGACCACTCCTCTGTACTTCTCCTTCAGGCTCCATGTGAGGGAGTAACAGATATTGACCTTGCACATTATCACCAACAGCTTTTTCAATACACTTTGTGAGCAAAGAACGTATACAAGGAATACAACAACATCCACATAACACCATAGTTGACACAAATACTGCTAAAGAAACCATTATAGACATTGCCAGAGTCTTCCCTTTACCAAACATATTATTTAACAAATCGTCCCTCTTTCTAACCTGATTATTTAAAATGAGAAGAGTGTCTGTTTTTTTTTTTGTTTTTTTTATCTTTACCTTTAAGCAATATTTTTTTCTAATTATTATTGTTTTTTTATGTTTTAACCTAATTCTCAATATTCTTTTAGTAAAAAGCAAACTCTAGCAATTGTCACCAACCCCAAAAACATCCTACAAAAACCACATCATAATGAAAAAAGGATAAGTAAAACAAAAATTAGTAGTCAGTCAACCTGATTATACTTTAAACACTCCTTAAAATGTTTTATCTTATTACTAAAAAAGTTTTATAAAACCGTAAATACTGAATATAAGAAAAAAATCTTACAAATCGACTACTTAAAAATTCTTTGACACCCTCTTAGGCAGTGTCTAGCAATCTGCACCTGTAAATAAAAATTGGTTAAACAACCTGTAAAATACAAGAAAAATGATTAATAAGTGTTCAGTCTTTATTATTTTGTTCTCTAGTCTTCGCTCTTGTTTATTTCTCTGGCAGCAGGTGGCTACCAGAGTGATGAAATGATTCAGTACAGTGGACTCTTTATTTTTTCCCAAAGTTACTGTCTTTTCTGCAGATCGCCCTCACTGAAATGACAGTTACTTCATTAACTGAACATTTCCCCCAATAAACACAAATGCACAGACAGGCCCCGCCTCCAATAGCTTCCCCCACCGATTGTGAGGTGGTCAAAACCTGCTGTGAAATGTGTTTGATTTCTTGCTATCTTTTCTCTTCGGTACAATCCCTCTTCGAGAAAAGCAAGTCCAAATTGCTTATCTCGCCCAATTTTTTTTTTGCACATATAGATTACACTGGATGATTACAGCAACTTCAACCAATCTTCTGGGTGGGTCAGGCCCCGCCTCCTGGCTTCGGCAGTCGACACCGCCTAGTCAGAACCGACACCACCCGCTTCAAAGAGATTCTCCCAGGTCAGCAGAGAGCTGCTGCAGCGTGAGGGACAGGAGGGGGGTCGGGGGCCGGAAGGAAGGAGGAGACCAGGCCCTTCAGATGCTGATGATCACTGCGAGGGTCCGGGTCAGGGTGCGATGAAACCTGTGGTTCTCTGCCAGCTGTAACTTTAAAGTTGAATTATACCGCTCGATGACGCCCTATTTCCCCACGCGTCAACGGTGTCAGCCTTGCTGTGACCCCTACACTTAAGAACAGCGAGGTTAGCTGGTAACTGTACAACATCCAAAAGCTCCATAATATCTGCATGATGGTGTACAGGTTTACCAGTAGCAGTAACAAAACCTGCTCTCTTCCACTGTGGTAATTCATAATGTATAACAGAAAACCCGTAGTTCGAATCAGTGTAAATCGTGACGTCTTTATCTCTTCCCCATTTGCATGCTTCAATTAGAGCCCTTATCTCAGCACGCTGTGCGCTCTGCTTGCCGTCCAGCTTCCCTGAAACGACAGTCTGTAGTGAATCTCCATTCTGCTCAACAACTGCAAAACCTGATCTCAACTGGCCCTGTCCATCTCTGAAACAACAACCATCTGTATAGAGCACAAAACCTGTAGATAAGGGATCAGACCGTAAATCAGGACGTATTTTTTGAGCAACAGAATTCAGCCTGACACAGTCATGCTGCTCCCCAGAGGCGGTGATTTGGTCAGCCATGTTTATTCCTTCATGCGTAAAAATAATGTTTGGTGCCTCCAAAACTCTGCTAATCCGCTGCTGACGCAAAGTAGAAAGAGTAAACGTCTCAGAATTAACCAATGCCATGACTCCATGAGATGTCAAAATATGAAGTGGATAACCCCTGACAATGTGTGATGTTTTTTCCACTAGATGTGCAATTCCTGCTGCATGTCTCGTGCAAGGTGGCTGTCTCATTTCAATAGCTTGCAGCTTTATGCTAAGATACATAAGAATGTATCTCTGACCACCTTTTTTCTGAAAGAAAATCCCATTAACCACCCCATCTGTTTCTGATGTGTTAAGAAAAAATGGACATGTATAGTCAGGAGTGGCTAAATCAGCTGCTTGTGCTAGAGCCTGTTTCAACTTAATAAATGCCTCCTCAGCTGGTATGTCCCATTCTAATTTAGCATGCAGATTTTTCATACCATGAGCATTTACAAGAGCCCTGAGTGGTGTGGTAAGGTTTGTGTAATTAGGCACATAATGTCTGGAAAAATTTGTCAGTCCCAGAAATGACAGCATTGATTTAACAGTGAGAGGTTTAGAATGGGCCAAAATAGCATTCTTGTGGGTGTCCGTCAGTCCAGCCCCTTGAGCGGTCACCCTTCGCCCCAGGAACTGGACTTCCTGCCTGACCAACTGAAGCTTATCGCGGGAGACTTTGAATCCCTCTTTTCCCAAATGTTGCAACACAACTAGAGTCGCTGCTATGCACTTTTCAACAGTAGGGGATGCTAAAAGTAAATCGTCCACATATTGGGTCAGTACACAGCCTGGAGGGAACTGTACAGTGCTTAATGACTGCTTCAACACCTGATTAAAAATACCTGGAGATAAAGCAAAACCCTGCGGAAGCCTACTATAACGTAGCTTCCTGCCCCTGAATGTAAATGAAAAAATATCCCTGACAGAAGGATGGAGCGGTAAACAGAAAAATGCATTAGCCAAATCTATGCAGGTAAACCATTTTAAATCAGGAGTCAGTGATGCCAGAGCTGTATACGGATTCGGTGTAGAAATGGGAGGGGTTCTAAGGGCCACATTAAAGGCACGCAAATCATGTGCCATTCTGTATTTACCAGTACCTTGTTTTTCCACAGGAAGAATAGGGGTGTTATATGAAGAGTTTGATGGTTCTAAAACTCCAGCTTCAAGTAAGCCTGCAATAGTGTCTGCAATACCTTCCTCAGCCTGAGGTTTATGTGGGTACTGAGAACGCCAGATTGGATCAGAATGTTTCATCTCAAATGTGATGGGTGTGGTTTGCCCTAGACCAACATCAGTGGGACCATCTGACCACAAAGAGTCAGGCACGACCTTTAAGGCCTCCACTGCATCAGGATGATCTGTTTTTTTTCTGCCATGATTTCTAGAAATCTGCAAATGTTCCAGAATGGTAGTATCAGAGAGCTGCGTGTCTATTTTGTACATCTGAGTAGAAGGAGAAAAAGAGACTGAAGGTATCTGGGTATGAACCCAATCCCTTAATTCAACTCCCCTCTTAACCATTCCCCCCAAATCTTTAGCTTGATGTTTCGGATGCAACAAAAGCGATATGTGTGGAAGCGCTTCAGCTTCCATCATATACCACTTATGCTGCTCTGAAGTCAGATCAGCATACAGTGCCACACCCTCCTTCCCCACAAAGCATGGACCCGAAGCCACAGACCAACTTTGGCCTTCAAGTTCTGTTTCAAATTGTTCCTGATATAAAGTAGGATCGCTTCTCTCATAGAGGAAGGTCACATGGAACGGGTCAGGCGGTGGAACAAAAGGCTGGAGTTCAAGCAGCCAAGGCTTCCAGCATCTCAGAAAGTCAGCCGCAGAAGATTCATGTGCAGACATCGTAGTCAATCTGGCCCAGAAAATATCAGCCACTTGTGAAGTGTCATCCTTCAGCAAAAATTGACCACTCATGGTATCACAGCAATGCGTATGTCCATTCGGAAAAGTCACCATAAGTCCATCGGGAGTACATAGGATAGTAGCACCAAGTTTGATAAGCAGATCTCTGCCTAACAAGTTGACAGGCGTGGTTTGAGCAATGACAAAAGGATGTGATAGTCTTTGATCTCCCACTGAAACAGGCAATGGTTGAGTTATAGGGAGAGTCATTGGAGCCCCAGAGATTCCGATCACAGACACTGTGTTCCCAGAAAAATTGACGTCTGGTAAAACTCTGTCCAACGTGCTGAAAGTAGCACCAGTGTCAACAAGGAATGGCAATGAATGTCCATGTACGTCTATTGTGAGCATCGGATCCCCCTTTGTCCTGCTCACTCTGTGGGCATTGTCAATACTGAGGCCCACTCTGTCCTCCTGGATAGGAGGGAGGAGCCATATGCTGATTCGGAGCCATATGTAGAGGTGGCTGACCGGGAGGTATAGCGCCCCCTTGTGGGTGTGGGCACTCCCTCACCCAGTGTTCATTGGAGCCACACCTGTGACAACCGTTAGCACCTGGCTGCCCTCTCCCCATGCCTCTAAAATCCCCAAACCTGGCCCTGCCACGTGACCTGCCACGAGGCTGCCATGTCCTATAAGGAGCAGTAAATGGCGGATTCGGCGCAGCTCCAGCATACATCACAGGAAAAGAAGGCAGCACTGTTGCTGATCCAACAGTAGGTGCTGCTTCAGCCACCATCTGCTTCACTTTTTTAGACTGATACAAGTCAGTCAATTTATTCTGAGCCTCTTTTAACTGTAGTTTTAACAAAGCAGTCTCCATTTTCTTATTCTCCTCAGCGTCCTTTAACCCAGAATCTTGCACGTCTTGTAAATAATATGTTACGTGTCTTTCCCATGTAGGCTGATCATAAATGTGTGAATCAGGATTCCGTTTCATTAATGTAGCAACAGACTCTGGCATGCCTGCTAAAACTGCTTCTCTAAACCAAATCCGATTATTTCCCGGATCTCGAGGGTGTTCTCCAGTAACTGCAACCCATTTATCTTTACATTTTGCCATATGTTCTGCGGGAGTAACATCAGTTGACCAGGGAAATTTCAAAATTTTAGACGCAGGCGGAGTAGGATATTTTCTTCTGACCCACTCGGCAAGATCATGTGCATGATGCGTGAATGGGGCTTCATCAAGTACACATGCTAACTGGCACTGGAGCATCATCTCATAATCTGTCACTGTCAACATTCTACCCATAATAGCTTTCCAATCCCCCACCGCTAGAGTTTGCCCTGAAGTCAGCTGATTTAATTTATTTATCCAACAGTTTCCTCCACCAGTCAAAGCAGGGAGTTGCAGAATGATGGCAGATATGTCAGCCATCTTCCATGGTTTGTAAATTACTGAACCATCTGATGCTCCCACTAAAGGAAGCATTAAATCAGGGCCTCCACTTGCCCCCAATGGCAACTTAGATCTGGTATTCATAAATGGTCCCTCACTCCCCTTGTCCCCCAACGTCTGCATATTTTTGACCTGTAGAACCGCTGCACATTCATCACGTTGACTGGGGCTGGCACTCCCTGAAAGGTCTGCAGCTTGACCCCTTACCACAGATGCTAATCTTTCCTGATTCTGCAGCACCCCATCCATCTGTCGCTGAACTTTAGTTAACCTGTGTTCGTGCTGCTCCATCTCATCCATCAATTTAGCATTATACGCCAAAAACAATTTATCGGTGCATTCTAATTTGTTGCTAACTAAATTTAGTAGCTATCGCTTTTCCTCCCCAGAACACATTCTGTGAGAGACTTCTCTTATAATCCCCTCGGGCACCATGACGAGCCCACCTGGCCGTCATAAGGCCCTGGAACTGGTTTTTATCTTTTTTACCGGGCTTATCAACTAAAACAGAATATAATTTAGAAATGTATATTAACAATTGGGCATCTAAAGTACTCCAGTTTTGTCCCTGTGGAGCACGGAGTAATTTATATTCGGCTGCCATTGAATATTCGTAACAAAAATCCAAAATGGATTAAAATTTAACAAAGTAGGTTATTTGTATTAACTCTATAAATTATTTATTTTAATTGATAAACTATCAATTCGTAGGCCCAAATTTATCCCAATATTAATGCAGTTAACAGTAAAGGCAGGCACAGTTTTTATTTATTTAATTTATTTCTTTTTATAGTGAAGGAGTTTATATATTATTTATTCATGCAACATTAACCTTAATAATGTTTTAGGCAAAGCCGAAACGAAGGAAAGCTAAAAAGGTTTATAACGCACTGTTTATCTTATCATTAATTTATTTATATACGGAGATTATTGCCGTTTCATCTAAAAATCAAAGAATTCCTAATAGAGTCCGGCCTGTGCCAAAACTCGGGACACACACTTCGGTGAAACACACGAAAAAATAGAATTCTCCCAACATAAAGCAATTTTTATTTATCATTAAAACATTATACCGAAAGAAATACGTTTAAAACTCGCTTTGCAACACAAAATCGTCAACAGTTGTTTGCTCCCAAAAAAAAAAAAAAAAAAAAACTCCGCCAGACTGACAGATCAAAGTCCGGCCCAATAAAACTTCCGTGTCACACCGCGGAATGAATACGCCGGTGCACAGATGGCTAATTCTTCACTACGATGCTAAACCTAACAAACCGTACTCATAAGTAAACCAACCAAAGACGAGAACAAAATGCCTCCAACAAAACCACACTTCGCCATCAATACTCGAATGACTGTTTAACCGAGCCAAATAAATACAGTTCGGAAGCTAAGCTACCAAAGATTAGCTGTCATCATGAGCAACCTAGCTCAACCGGAAGCCAAACGTGACCGCTCCGTTATCATAAAAAGTTA
The DNA here is from genome assembly GCA_963556495.2 of Valencia hispanica. Classification (NCBI taxonomy): domain Eukaryota; kingdom Metazoa; phylum Chordata; class Actinopteri; order Cyprinodontiformes; family Valenciidae; genus Valencia; species Valencia hispanica. Next base: position 20,356,777 of record OY747701.1, on the reverse strand, counting down.
TTTTATATATATTCTATAGAGTTTACTACCAGTTATCCATAATAACAGTCCTATATATATGTGTTAGACAATGCTTTAGACGTGTTTACGTAGTTGCACAAGGTTGAACGCCTTTATTTCCAGGCGAAACTCATCCAAACTGTGCGTTAGCCGTAAGCTAACTTATGGTGGTACTTTAGCTGACTGAAAATGATATTCCCTTATTCCTCTACAATGTCAAGCTTCCACGCTTATTGTCTATACAAGAAGCGCGGGCATTGTCTAGGCGTTTAAGATTCGCAGAGGAATTATGGTTTTAGATTCAGTCGGTTAGTTCCCCTAAATGAGAAGTTTATATGAGGCCGGAGTGCAAAAAGCTACCTGGTAGCCTTTCTTTTCCGTCACCTCGACTTCCCCAATCACACACACATTCATCCGAGAAAGAAAGAAAGAACAACAATTTTTACAATCTCATCAAACACTAACCTCTACCGGAGCCACCTAAAGCCGGACCTTTAAACACAATCCAATTCACGTGGCTCAAACGTGCGTTTGGAAGATACGCCGGCCTCTTCAAGGGAATCCGTCTCGACAACAGAGAGCACATAGGCTCTGCTGCTGTCTCTTCCGCTTGCCAGCCTCGGAGGATTCCGACAGCGTCCCATCGGAAGTGAGCGGCCAACTCTCAAGCCTCTGGTCCGTACTTTGGTCGGCCCTCAACCGAAAGAACAACACGTCAACATTAAATGGAGAACGTTTAAATCGATCAATACCTATTAGTTTGGTGTTAGCGCTTTTCCAGATTGATACAAAACCACCCGGGTGTTGATTAGCAAGGATCAATCCAGTCGCTCTCCGATTCTCTGTTGAACTCAAAGAAAAAACACAAAATCACTATAAATGCCACAAACACATGTATCAATCAGTTATGCCACACTCATTACTCACACTCAATCTCTCCCAGCCCTGAGAAAACTCAAAACCAAATCAAATGCCCGCATCCTCCACCCTTTTGTCGGCTTCTTATCATAATGTGCTCTGCAACTCACTTCCTGCTCAGAGAGGTGGGGGCGCCGAACTCCAAAACCCCGGCGGGAACTGTTTCAAAATAAGACCCAGAACTGAGAGACAGAGAGTAAAAACAACACAAACAGATATCTGTTTCAAAAGGACGCACCTGCAGATGGGAGCCAGACAAGATCTGACTCGCTGTTCTACAAGGCTGTACCATTTTTATTTCCAAAAGAACAAAGAACATATCACATGACTCCTCTCTCCTCCTTCTACATCTTGACAGGTCATTTATTTTCTCCAGGTCTCCTAACCGTACCATGAGTACCATTTACTGGGTTGTAACATGAACTAGAGTTATAGCTGATCCTCCCTGCTTTCAGTTCATATCTTTACTCAAGAGTTTGTTTACTTAAAACCTTAAACCCTATAAAATACTGGTAACAGAGTCATGTTTTACTACCCTGAATAATATAAACAGGCCTATTACTTCTAAAGCTTAAAAAAAATATAATTAAAACATATGTACTGCATAATAAAAAATAGCCCCAAAAAAGTAGAATACAACACATGCTAACAGCTCAGTATCTGGGGAGCAAAGACAATATTCCACAGTAACATTTCCTGGATAGCACCATCACTCGTTGGGAAGCACTGCTAGTCCACCTCATTTGCTATTGCCGGTCCTCTTTAAATCTATGTTTGGTTCTTATGGTTTTGAAAGTTGGGCAGAGAGACGTAGTAAAAAAAGTAAGAGCAAAAATTCTTCCAGCAGCACAACAGATGAAACCAGAGGAAATACAGTGGGGCAAAAAAGTATTTGGCAGCCACCGATTGTGCTAGTTTTCCCACTTAAAAAGATCAGAGAGGTCTGTCATTTTCATCATTGGTACACTTCAACTGTGAGCGAACGAATGTAAATAAATAAAAAAAACAGGAAATTACATTGTATGATTTTTTTAAAGAATTTATTTGTACAATGTTACAGAAAATAAGTATTTGGTCAATAACAAAAGTTCATCTTAATACTTTGTAATGTAACCTTGGTTGACAATGACTGAGGTCAAACCTTTCCTGTAAGTCTTTACCAGGTTTGCACACACTGTAGCAGGTCAAGGGAGATTGTCAGTGAGCTTGTATTTATTCCATTTTCTAATAATTGCTCCAATCTTATCCAGTCTTTTATACAGATAAGGAGTTCAAACAGGTGCCATTAATACAGGTAACTAGTGGAGGATAGAAGAGCGTCTTAAAACGCAACTCACCCCCCATACCAGAGTCTTACTCCACCCACATTTCCTGTTTAAAAATGCACCAAAAGGAGAGACCAATGGATGCATGGGGGGAGAGGGCTGGGCTGTTAAACAGCTCAAACGCTTGCTTGGTATTCCAACTCACTACGCAGACGTAGCCAAGACTCAGCTGCTTTAATATGCTTAAGCAGCAGTGCAACTGACATCACATGTACCAGTTAACATTACATATCACAGCAGAGCTAATAGCGATGGATGATTCAAATTCAATTGTAGTGACGTTTAACCTAAAGAGGGCACCACACGGATGGATTGTGGCAGAAAAACAATATTTTAAATAAGATGCACTAAAATGCCAAAGTGATGACTACACATGTAGACAGCACAATTAGACACTCATTTATACAGTTTGTGAGCAAAAAAAAGTTGATTTGGCTGACTTGCTCTTTAAAGAAGAAATAACAGGTCTGTGAGGGCCAGAATTATTGCTTGTTTATAGGTGCTAAATACCTATAAATGCCTAAATACCTACCTATAATAAACTCTTTAAAAATCCTATAATGTGATATCATGGATTTTTAAAAACATTTTGTCTCTTACAGTAGAAGTGTACCTGTGATGAAGATCAGAAACCTCTCTCATCTTTTTAAATGGGACAACTTGCATCATCAGTGGCTGCTTCATACTGTATTACAGAACCCACAAAATTACAGACCTCTCTCATCTTTTAAGTGGTGACTGCCAAATGCTTTTTTGCCCCACTGTAAATGTCCAAACCTGCAATATCTCAACCAAAAAACCCTAGGCAAAAAATCTAGAAAAAGAACAAGTCAGAACTAAGGTAACAGAGCTACTCCAACTTGCTGCGACTATGAGTGCTGCAATTCTAGAACCTAAAATTATGTTTCTGGTAGCTACAATGAGGTCTTTCTTGCCAGCTTCTCAAAAACACCTTTGGACTCCATTTTTGCCTATTGGAATTTGGCTCTTTTTCTGAAATGCTGTGTTATTTTTACAGCAGATACAGCAGAAATCACTACAACAAGAAAGTCCACAGAATGTTTTCCCAAAAGTCTAGGGGATCGTCAACATGCTTTTTAGAAAATGTAAGATAGACCTGTATTGACAGCGTTGTTCTTTCACCATGGAACCCTCCCCAATGCTGTCATTTTGCACAGTTTAACTATCTGTTATATTTAAATTATGAAGACTGACCTTGAGTGAGGCAAGAGAGGCCTGGGGTGCTTTAGATGTTGTTCTGTCTTTCATTGTGACCACCTGGGTGAGTCTTTGATGAAATCTTGGAGTCATTTTGGTTTGGTTCGCCACTGCTGGAATGTTCGCCGCTGCTCCACGTTTGCTCCATATTTGAATGATTGTTCTTGCTGTGGTTCACTGGACCGCCAAATCCTAAGAAATGGCATTCCAGACTGATAGATGTCAGCGCCTCTCATCAGTTCTTGAATTTGTTTAGATCGTAGAATGACACAGTATGTTGCTTTTTGGTTTCTTGTAGCCTCTTCCTTGTTTGTCAGGCAGGTTGTATTCAAATAATTTCTTGATTCAACAGGCCAAGCAGATATAAGGCATTGGTGTGAGTGTTGAAATTGAAACAAAAATGTGGTTACTCTGTGTTCATTTATGACAAAACAAGGGGGAAAAATTACTTTGTCACATTGGGCAAGTTTGGTTTGGATTTTCCCCCTAATAAATTAACCTATCATTAGAAATCTTCATATTTACTGTGGCTATCTTTGTCTTGTATCAACATTTATTTGACAATCCCAATAATGTAGGTGTGTCAAGAAGACAAGAAGTAAGATGACAAATCCTTTTTTCAATATAGGATTTATATATTATAAAAAGCTGTGAGAAACTCTCGGGAATAGTTAGAAGTTATCCTTCACTGAACAAGCTGTGTCTGCATCTCTGTTATGTTGCTTTGTGCTCCACAGCAGAGGAATTGAAGCTGACTCAGTCCGCTACCCAACTGCACTGTTTAAATCATCTTTCCTTACTAGCTCTGATGCTCTTCCTCCAGACTTGTCGACGGGCACAGTGAAACCCTCGATGAAACAGTGGGTCAGTGCAGTCTCACATACAATCAGGCAGAAAGAACACTTGTCACTTCATTACTCGCTAAAGTCCACACGACAGCCAAAATCCAATTCAATTCACAGTCGCTGCCAACTGAGCTACTGCTGGAATAACTTACTCTTCAATCTCAATCACAGTCTTATCCTTGTCCTAAGGCAGCCTAGGTTCGGACTATTCTTGGTGTTGGTTTCACTGGGCAGGAACAAAGGAGAACATCTCTCTCTCTCTACACTGAAAAATCTCTAAATTAGGTCGCTGAAGTAAGGCTGAAAAAGCTCTAAATCACCCTAAAAAGATGTACATTCTATGGTGAGAACATATTTGGCCAAAATAACATGTAGTAAAAACTGAATTCAATAATGTGAAATAAAACAAGACTTTTAAAGTTGAAGAGTTAGGGTACTACCTTGCACATTTTAAGATGTGGTTCTCTTCGTTTTACAGTGAAAAGTATGGACCTATGTTTTGGGCTGGTGAGAGGCGGTCCTGTAATTTCCAAATGTTAAACTGTGAAACAGAAAGGGCAGGAAGCAGCTGCAAAGCATGAACCTGTAAGCTTCCATCTTTCAGCACAGACACTGACTCAGACTGAACCCATTTTCTTTGGTACTGTTAAAGAAAATGTTTTACTGTTTTGATACCTTTGGGTTATTTTCTGCTCTTTGTGACAGAGACCCTTTCATCTAAATACTTCCTTCTCAGCAGAAACTGTGCGGTGTCACTCTTAAAAGGCACTTGGAAGCTTTCAGTTCTGGAGCATCTTGAAGGGTAACTTCGGGGCAGCACTTTTACATCTTTGCAGGTTTTATACTATGTTTACTTTTGCTGTTTGATTTTCCCTTTTCTTTGAAAGTACAATTACTATGAGAGTTTAGGGATTTATCAGATATATCTGGAACCTTTCTCACTACGAAGGTTTAGATCTAGGATATCCACTCTGGTCCACAGTAAGCTGGCTGTTTTTTCTTTGCACACATTCTATATATATTTGTGCGAAGTCAGACGTCCCACTCAGAAAGTTGGGAAATTTTTCTAACAGTGACTTCGACATCCAACATGGCCGCTCCTCGCATCAACAATAGTAGCTATGGTGGAAACATGTTGATTTTACAAGACACACGTTAAAGAGTGTGTCTAAAATCAATGCTACATGTAGTGCCTGCAACTCTAAACGGAACAAATTAAAAGTGGTCTTTCCATGTGGAAAGTACAGCTTAAAACAATGTTTGTAAGAAGTACCACGAATAACAGCTACTTGGGCATCACCATGTTGGAATCCCAATTTCTCCAACTACATTAACTGGAACTGAACAGTTGGGAATTGATTTCTCAGATCCGACTTCCAACTTTGGACGTAAACGAAACGCAGCGATAAAAAGGCATGTGACACATTTGGTTGATTGTTTTATTTGATTGTTCAGATGTAATGCCGTTTTTGACTGAAAGCTAGACTGTTGCTTTTAGTATATATTTATATGAATATATTTAATATATGGCGTTAGAAGCAATGCATATTTCAGCCCTTGGTTTACCGAGATTTGCAAGTTACTTTCCCGGATGTGTCAGTTTACTTTCCTGGAACTAATTTGTCTTCCTGGTTATTTTCCCAGAATCTATTGATTGCATTCTCAGTCCCTACACATTACTTTTCTGAATCTTACTGGTTAATTTTTCTGCAGGTGATGCATTACTTTCTTGAAAGTCACAGGTTGCTTTCTTGGACTCTAAAATATTTTGCCACACTATGAAGGGTGACTTAAAGGTTACTTGGGTATTACTGGTTTGACGTTGTTGCAATTTACAGATTACATTCCTGGGATTTCTGAAATACATACCTGTAGTGTTACTTTCTGGAATTTATCGGTTTCTTTGCCAAAAGTTGCTAATTTCTTCACTATGGGTTACCGGTTTCCTCATCTTTTATTACATTCTCAAAATGTGTAGGTTACTTGTGTAGGAAACTAATTTATTCTATTTGCAGAACTAATAAGTTAACATATCTGGTTTTACTTATTACTTTTCTATCAATTTTAGGTTACTTTCATGGAATGTAAAAAATGATTGTTCTGCTTCTTTTAGGTTATTTCCCTGGATTTTACAGGTTACTCCATTATAGGTTACAGGTTAATTTCCCATAATTTACAGGGACTGGGCAGTATTATGGTATCTTTTGCATCTTTTTAGGATAGCCTCCTTGTAAACTGGCACTTTACCTGTAAGTTCCTAGAAACTATCCTAAACCCTGTTATTAACAGGAAATGCCCTTTAAGTTCCTGTAGCAAGTTGTTAAATTCTGGTAAGGTATCCAACAGGTTTGAGGAAGGTAACCATTTCTATCCAAACTAACATTAATTGTTGCTAGAATTTCTTTATTATAAAAAATGTCTTATGACGAGGTTTTATTATTTGTAAATAAAATAAAGGCAGAATTTATGAGAAAATTAGAAATATGCAGTTGCAGGTTAAAAACAAATATTTTAAGTATCCAATTGAAGTAAATTTTGTACACTTTTTGTTCCCCAGAACCCTAAGAATTTTCTTTTCTGGTTCCCTTCACTTTGTATGACAGATTTTCATACTCTAATGTTTCCCATGCAGGACTTCCTTAATAACCTCCCCGGAGGAATTGCATAAAGAGAACGCTTTCTATGTCTGCTTACTTTACGTCTCCATCCACAGATAAGCACGATTATGGGGCTGAAAAGATGTTTATTGCACTTGAAAGAGCAATTCATTTCAAGCTGTATATCCGATCCTCAAGGGATTTTAAAATCATCCGCAGCTGGCTTTTTTGTCTGTATCTTTTTTGTCCTAAAGTAAAAGCTATATCTTTGGGCAGATTTTTCCATCATCATTCTGAACACATGCCTTAATTTGAGCGTTTCTTATGCAGGCCGTGGATTCTCAGCAGATTGTGTCTATTTCAGAGACAGCTGGAGACAAACGCATGAATGACCACTTGATCCATTTGGATCAAGCCACTACTATTTAGAAGAAATAACACAGATGTGAGTCACAATTTGTCTTGCGTGATAATGTGACAGCTTAATTACTTTAGGGTTCATGAGAAATTTATGTTACCAGAAAAAGCTGAGAAACTGTGATGTAATAAATAAACGTGTAGGTCATCTTTCTTTAGGGTGCCGAAACCAAAAGGTTAAATTATTCCTTTAGCCTTACATACACTGCTTAATTGCCAGGCCAGCTTTTCTCTGTTCAGACACTCATCGCCCATGTAAAAGGAGGAACACTATTTGGCCAAATCAGATGCAATCACGGGGACACCATAAAAGGAAAAGTATGTTCATAAAATTCAGGGTACACGGGAATCTTTTTTTATGATTTATGAGGTAATTATCCAGCTAATGGAGTTTCTCTAGCACTCTATGGCCACATCCTTAAATTGCGCTTTTAAGCATTTAGTTTTTCAGGCTTAGTCAGTGGGAGACAAATTCAAAAATGTCATAACTGATGGATTTTTCTTTGCATAGTTACCAAATAATTTCAAGTAAAAAGGCAAACAATCAAATAAATTATTTGTAGGAGCAGTTATCTATGAATTAAAAATGTTGATGTAAATCTGGTGATCAATATAAACAATAACCTGAAAAGTTAGTTGTGAATTACCACATTGGCTACTTATGTATTTTTATACATTCTAGAAAAAACTAAATGACCATTTTTATCTATCTATCTATCTATCTATCTATCTATCTATCTATCTATCTATCTATCTATCTATCTATCTATCTATCTATCTATCTATCTATCTATCTATCTATCTATCTATCTATCTATCTATCTATCTATCTATCTATCTATCTATCTATCTATCTATCTATCTATCTATCTATCTATCTATCTATCTATCTATCTATCTATCTATCTATCTATCTATCTATCTATCTATCTATCTAATCCACCTGGATTTAACTAAGCAAATACGTACAAGCCTTCTATTGGGCGATTATCTTTCAGCCTGCAACAAGTTATTTAACTCCAACTGGTGCAATGAGTTGCTTCTCATTTCATAAACAACCATGTTGAAAGACACTTGTCGTGGTCGTGGAAAAGATGTTGGTGTGTTTGAGAAGGGTCAAATCATTGGCATGTATCAAGCAGAGAAAAGCAAAGAAAAAAGGGGATTGCAAAAACTACTAAAATTGGGTTAAGAACTGTCCAACGCATTATTAAAAAGGGGAAGCGGGGACCCATCATCTTCGAGGAAGAAATGTGGCCGGAAAAAAATCGTGAATGATCATGATTGGTGATCACTTAAATGTTTGGTGAAATCAAATCGAAGAAAAACAACAGTAGAACTCAGGGCTATGTTTAATAGTGAAAGTAAGAGCATTTCCACACGCACAATGCAAAGGGAAATCAAGGGATTGGAACTGAACAGCTGTCTTGCCGTAAGAAAACCACTAATCAGTGAGGCAAACTGGAAAAAAAGGCTTCAATTTGCTAGGGAGCATAAAGATTGGACTCCGGAGCAATGGAAGACTTTCATGTGGTCTGAGTCCAGATTTACCCTGTTCCAGAGTGATGGGGGCATCAGGGTAAGAAGAGAGGCAGATGAAGTGATGCACCCAACATGCCTAGTGTCTACTGTACAAGCCAGTGGGGGCAGTACCATGATCTGGAGTTGGTGCAGTTGGTCAGGTCTAGGTTCAGCAACAGTATGTGCTCTAAGAATGAGGTCAGCTGACTACCTGAATATACTGATTGATCTGGTTATTCCATCAATGGGTTTTATCTTCCCTGATGGCACAGGCATATTCCAAGATGACAATGCCAGGATTCATCGGGCTCAAATTGTGAAAGAGTGGTTCTTGGAGCATGAGACATCGTTTTCAAACATGGATTGGCCACCACAGAGTCCAGACCTTAAATATTAGAGTTTGTGACCTTCTTTTGTGGTGACTGTTTTTTTATTTTATTTGGCCAGGCAGTGTATACAGTATATGTATGTTACATTAAGGCTGGAGGACTACTGTGTGTGTGTGTGTGGGGGGGGGGGGGGTGTATCATCAAGAAGGCCCCAAAAAGTCCAAAAAAGGACTGAAGCTCATCCAAAATGCTGAATCAAAAGTTGTTAGTAAATTAATGGAGAGATTTCTCCAATTTTAGATCAAAATAGAATTTTAAATAGCCTTTTTACATGTGAGGCTATCCATTATCAAGCTCCATTATACAGTCAAGAATTGTTTGTTCAACATGTTCCTTTGCTCCTCTCTTGTGGAACCAGCCCCCTAAATATTGTCTATGAGGCAGATATTCTGTCTACTTTTAAGACTAAGCATTGCGATTTCTTTTCCTTTTTCATTAAAATGTTAGAGAAGTTACTGACCACTCCTTACTTTCTCTGCTTCTTTTCTTCTACTACTCTCCAATTATGCATTATTTCCAGTTAATGCTGACATTCACTTGGTGATCTCAGTTTTTTTCTTCTTCATACACATACAGTGTAAACCCACATGTGTTGAATTCATTAGCTCCATCAGCATTATTAGCCTACAGCTCACGTGTGTAGACCTTTAAAATAGAGTCTATGATGAACAATAGTTTGTCGGAGTTTTAGGTTTAGCCCGTGAACGCACCACGGCTTCGACGCTCCACGGTGATCAGGTGACCCGCAGCAGTAAAGCTGATCTCTGGCTTCTTCCTCGATGTCGGAGGAGACTGTGTCTGGAAGAAATGGGCTCTGGCAATGCTCGAGTTTGATCACTCAGAGATCCGATCAGCTGAGTCTGTGAATGGCGCCAAAACAGGACCCTAAACCGAAATTTCAAGAAGGTTGGTGTGGACAAATGACACGGATGGTGGCTGTGAATGTCTGGATGAGGAAGGGGGCGGGTTTGTTATTGTTGTTTATTCTGCTGCAGCTGCTCCTCAGAAAGGGACAGAAGGGCTTCGCTGCAGCTTGTGGTATAAATATTCTGAATACAATCTTCCACATGGTGAAAGTTAGTTGTGAATCGTTTGAAAACGGAGCCATTTTAGCATCGATTCCAGGCGAATGGTGTGTGTGTGGTATTGGGGGGGGGGGGGGAGGTGTCACAACATATATGCATTAATCAGCTGGCACAGAACTGCAGCATAATTCAGTGAAAGGAAAATCCCGTTTTCAAGCGTTCTCGCAGTCATACATGTTTGTTTAGCTTGTGTGTGCAATGATTTTCTTTCCTTTCCAGGTGAAAGAGTCCTGTGCTTTCATGGGCCACTGCTCTATGAGGCAAAGGTTTGATTCCCTCATGGGGTTTTGGGTGTTATTATCCTTTCCTGAACCTTAAAAACAAATGTCAGACATGCACCAACTGAACAAAAATGTGTGGTTTGTTTGTTTTTCTTGCTTTCCAGTGTGTCAAAATCAACGTAAAGGACAAGCAGATCAAATACTTCATTCACTACAGCGGCTGGAACAAAAAGTGAGCAGCTTGCTTTGCAGCCTGGTATTTTCCTCTAACACCTGCTGCTGTTTCACTGTATTTATTTATTTTATCAATCAGAGTGGTTGTGTTTCACGACGCCTATCCTATTTCTTTCTTTCTTTTTATTTTTTTTGCAGCTGGGATGAATGGGTTCCTGAAAGCAGAGTTCTCAAATATGTGGACAGCAACCTTGCAAAACAAAGAGAGCTTCAAAAGGCCAATCAGTGAGTTGCTGTGTTTGTGCACAGATATGAGTTTGTGGGGTTTATGGGACATCTCTTTATGAAAGAGAATTCCTGATGTGACTAATTCAGCAGTTTTCTGTCGTATTATACAGCATCTATTTGTACACCGCTGACCTTGTACAAGGTCCTCCAGTGTGTTTAACAGAGGACATGAGGTGCTTTTTCCACATATTCCTTGTGTTGTTTTTTTTTTTTCTACAGCTCACCCAGCTGTAGTGTCTGTAGCCAGTGAAGACGTATATTGGCTTTTGCGACCAGTCAGTCGCATGGTTTAAAAGTCTAAACAACACTTAGAAATTGTTTTCAATGAGAAGAGTTGGCTATATCTTTGAAAACTCACAGCTGCGTGGGAAATCAGCGACTTCACTTGTGATTTTAGAATGGCCAGATGGAGCCACCGTGCTCGATGTAGGTGACGGCGTAATAAACTTGGTTCCTCATCCAGCCTTGTTAGTTCCAAATCCAGCTGTTTTATTAACTACTGCTTGGACTGGACAGGTGTAGACTAGTAGCTATATTTTGTGGCCATTTTCTGATTTGTGTAGATCAACACAAATCTGCCTCATTTAAATGGCTTGTTTTATTTTTTGTCTTTCCCATTTTTAAGAGCGGCTTAACAGGGAGTCATCGATTACAATTAAAAAGTCTCTTGACACAGTGTAACTTACAAAAATACATAAGTTGGATTTACTTGTACTTGTTAAGGAATAAAATGTGTGTCAGAGAGGATTTTTGTTTCGGTTTTACATGATGCCGCTGAAATAAAACATGAATTAATTCTGGGTCTTTTTATAGGTCTGTACCAATAAGTATAGAGGAGGATGCACATATTTGTAGATGTTTGCTGAAACATTTGACAGTAATTTGCTCGATTAAAGCAATGTAAGACGATTCCTAATATCTACTTCTGTTTTTTTTCTTTTTCTTTTCAAGGGATCATTATGTTGAGGGAAAGATGAGGGGTTTCGCACCAAGCAAGAAGATTGCTGCTGTGCAGCAAAAAAATGTTGATCTGTAAGTTCACGTAAATAAGTTTATTTTGGTTTTTATGTCATATTTCCCTGTATGTGTGTTGGTCCATACTACAAAAACACTGCTATATTACTATACTAATAGAATCTAACTAAAATAAGCAAGATAGGAAGTCAAGTTCTAGGTCAAGAAAAATAGGTTTAGTTGCTTTTTATTTTAGCAGTTCAAAACATCTCTGTGCAGTAAAGACTTAAGACTACAGGATGTTGACAGGATGATCTTCTGCACTGTTGGGTTCCCCTTGATTTTCTTTATGGATTTTCTTATTACTGTATCTAAAAAGCCTCATCATAGTTGATCATAGTTTTACAAAATATCAGTATTGTCGTTACATTATTAATGTATGCTGTAAGAATATCCCAACTGAATGTGTGGATGCAATGTTTTGTTAGCTATTACTCCATTAAGACTCTGAATGTCCATATAAACTCAGCAAAAAAAGAAACGTCCTCTGACTTTCAACTGTTTTCACTTTCAGTAAACTTAATGTGTGTAGATATTTGCATGAATACAAAAAGAGTCAACACCATAAGACAAACTAAAAATGTTTCACAGACATGTGACTAACAGAAATAGAATAATTTGTCCTTGAATGAAGGGAGGCTCAAAATCAAAAGTACCAGTCAGTATCTGGTGTGGCCACCAGCTGCTTGAAGTACTGCAGTGCATCTCCTCCTCATGGACTGGACCAGATTTGTCAGTTCTTGCTGTGAGATGTTACCCTACTTTTCCACCAAGGCACTTGCAAGTTCCTGGACATTTCTGGGGGGAATGGCCCTAGCTCTCACCCTGCGATCCAACAGGTCCCAGACGTGCTCAATGGGATTGAGATCCGGGCTCTTCGCTGACCATGGCAGAACACTGACATTGCTGTCATGCAGAAACTCACGCACAGAACGAGCAGTATGGCTGGTGGCATTGTCCTGCTGGAGGATCATGTCCGGATGAGCATGCATAAAGGGTACCACATGAGGGAGGAGGATGTCTTCCCTGTACCGCAAGGCATTGAGATTGCCTGCAGTGACAACAAGCTCAGTCCGATGGTGATGTGATTTACCGCCCCAGACCATGGCGGACCCCCCACCTCCAAATCGATCCCGCTCCAGGGTACAGGCCTCGGTGTAACGCTCATTCCTTCGACGATAAACACGAATCCGTCCATCACCCCTGGTGAGACAAAACCATGACTCATCAGTGAAGAGCACTTTTTGCCACTCCTGTCTGGTCCAGCGAAGGTGGGTTTGTGCCCATAGGCGGCGTTGTTGCTGGTGATGTCTGGTAAGGACCTGCCTTACAACAGGCCTACAAGCCCTCAGTCCAGCCTATTGCGGACAGTCTGAGCACTGATGGAGGGATTGTGTGTTCCTGGTGTGACTCGGGCAGTTGTTGTGGCCATCCTGTACCCGTCACGCAGGTGTGATATTCGGATGTACCGATCCTGTGCAGGTGTTGTTACACGTGGTCTTCCACTGCTAGGATGATCAGCTGTCCTTAGTGTCTCCCTGTAGCGCTGTCTTAGGCGTCTCACAGTGCGGACATGGTTATTTATTGCCCTAGCCACATCAGCAGTCCTCATGTCTCCCTGCAGCATGCCTAATGCACGTTCACGTAGATGAGCAGGGACCATGGACATCTTTCTTTGGGTGTTTTTCACAGCCAGTAGACAAGTCTCTTTAATGTCCTGCGTTTTTAGAACTGTGACCTTAAATGCCTACTTTCTGTAATCTGTTAAGGTCTTAACAACAATTCCACTGGTGCATGTTAATTAATTGATTATGGTTAATTGAACATGCATGGAAAACATTGTTTAAACCCTTTACAATGAAGATCTGTAAAGTTATTTGGATTTTTACAACATTATTGTTGAAATACACAGTCCTGAAAAAGGGAGGTTTCTTTTTTTGCTGAGTTTACATGCATTTGGTCAGTTGGATGAATTCTCTTTGGTGTCACTGCCCACACTTCACACAGATGAATGTGGTCTCGGGTCAAATAGAGTGAGGGGGGCATCATGGTGACAGAAGAGAAAGAGTGAGGAAAACACGGGTTAATAGCACCAAATGTCATGATCTCAATATTTTGAAAAAAATACGGAACTTGCACATTATACACTATATTGTGCATTATAGAATATAATACGGACTGTTTCTTAAAAGTGTTCTTCCATTTTTCTAATTCGGATTATTTAAGTTAGTACAGAGAAGTCAGTAGTCACTCGAAAGCAAAAGAAAAGAGCAAACCTGTAGAAAAGGATGGGCTTAAATCGGGCTTAAATTTGCGGAGTAAATCACCTATTTCTTCTAATATTTGTTGAAGTAAGTATCAGAGGTACCAGAAACTAAACTGTTGAAAAATAACCAGAAGGACTTCCTCATAAAAAATATTTAGATTTTTTTAAGCCTTTTTCTAAGCCTGACAAAAGTGATGTATGGAACAATTATGGATTTTAACTCAGTAGTAAAGGAAATAATAAAGATTTGTGTGCTAAATCCAGCTTTTGTTTAATATTAAAACATACATCTATATTGAAAGTGGCATGCTGACTGTCTTTCGTGCAAATATTTTATCTGTTTTAGGAAGGTTAAAAAGGCAAAGCAGAAAAGTGAGTACAATATTTTGACATATTTGACTTTTCATTTTGATCAGCTTTCATATAGATATTTTATTTTATATAGTACATGTGTATTTTTTGTAATAATGTAATCTTTTCTCTTTTTTGGGGGATACATAAGCATTTCAAAATGTTTAGATAAATGCCATTAAGATTATTTTAGGTAAAGTTCTCCAAAACTGTTTACATGTTAGATTTAAACAAAATTCAACTATGTCATAGTTTATTTAATCAGGAGTCTGTGCTTCTGAAGACGCAGGAAATGTGTGAAAGCAACAAGCAACACAAAATTAACGTAGGAAATAGCACAATGAGATTCTGTAAACCAGAGAAACTGTTTACAATCAACGGTGACGTAATATTGATTGTACCTACGTTTACACACACTTTGTGTGGTGGTTTTGTTGTCCAGTCCCCGGGCCGGGTGAAGGCACCAGCAGTGGAGAAACGCCCCAGGCACCACGGAAGAAACGAGCTCGGGTTGACCCAACTGTCGAGTGTGTACGTATCATCACTTATTGAAAATCTTATTGGGTTTATGACTTTTTACTCTGAGCATCATGTAAATTTTATCAATCTGTAAAGCTAAACACTTGTTTAAGCGTTGTTCTTCTGGTTCTTCACAGCTAAAAGCAAACGCATCTTTTTCTCTAAGCCTTTGTCCATTATGCCACAATAATATTAATCTATAGGGTCACACATTTGTAATAAAAATTTAGCTAGTATCATTATTAGCTTGGAGAGCTGCTTTAGATTATTGAGGTTTGCAGACATATTTTTAGCTCTCTTGACATACCACCAAAGCATTTCAGTCAGTTCAATGGGGTCATTTTAGCATTTTTAACATATTTTCTACAGAATTTCTGCTGTGGATTTGCTTCAAGGTTTGTTTTATTGCACTACACCTTTTAACTAAGCTTCACTTGTTGGAGAGATATCCAGCTGTGCTCGAAAGGTCCCCCTGCTTAAGCCAGCACATGTCCAGGCCTGTCTAAAGTTTCCAAAGACCATCTGGATGATCCAGAGGAAGATTGGGAGAAAGTCATGTGGTCAGATGAGACCAAAATAGAACTCTTTGGTATAAATGGCACTCTCCATGTTTGAAGGGGGAATATGCTGAGTTGCATCCCAAGAACACCATACGCACTGTGAAGCATGGGGGTGGGAACATTATGCTTTGGGGCTGCTGTTCTGCAAAGGGGACAGGAGGACAGATCTGTATTAAGGAAAGGATGAAATGGGCCACTTATTTTGAGATTTTGGGCAAAAACCTTCTTCCATCAGTGAGAGCATTGAAGATGAAACACGGCTGAGTGTTCCAGCATGACAATGATCCCAAACACATCGCCTGGGCAACGAAGGAGTGGCTACGTAAAAAGCATTTCAAGGTTCTGGAGTGGCCTAGCCAGTCTCCAAACCTCCATACAATAG
Organism: Valencia hispanica; assembly: GCA_963556495.2. Taxonomy (NCBI): domain Eukaryota; kingdom Metazoa; phylum Chordata; class Actinopteri; order Cyprinodontiformes; family Valenciidae; genus Valencia; species Valencia hispanica. Next base: position 20,340,687 of record OY747701.1, on the reverse strand, counting down.
AGAATCTGTGGAGGGAGTTGAAAGTCCGTGTTGCCCAGCAACAGCCCCAAACCATCACAGCTCTAGAGAAGATCTGCATGGAGGAATGGGCCAAAATACCAGCTACAGTGTGTGCAAACCTGGTAAAGACCTACAGGAAACGTTTGACCTCTGACATTGCCAACCAAGGTTACATTACAAAGTATTAAGGTGAACTTTTGTCATTGACCAAATACTTATTTTCTGCACTATTATACAATGAAATTCTTTAAAAATAATACAATGTGATTTCCTGGATATTTTAACTGTCTCTCACAGTTAAAATGTAACTATGATGAAAATTACAGACCTCCATCTTTTTAAGAGGGCCCATTTGTACAATCAGTGGCTGCCAAATACTTTTTTGCCCCACTGTACATCCCATTCTAGAGTAAATGGCTCTAGTTAACGCTTATCTGATATGATTGCTGATGTCTTTCTATCTTGGCATGGTTAACAGACACTGAATTCTCCCAAATAGTAAAGAGATATATATTTTGCTCTTAGCTAACATTATTGATCAGTTAGTCAAATAAATGCTTTCATCTTTTTATTTTTAAGGAACAATTTTTGGCTTTTCTTACCCCTCCTCTTCATTTTCATTTTGTTTTTTCTCATAAATAATGATGCAAATTCATATGAGATGTTTTGTTCATCATCTGATGTATTTATCCAGTTTTAGGGCTGAGTAAAAGAAAATGTTTTTTGTTGCTATTTTTTTTTAACCTTACATGTTTTTCATTTGGAAAAGCCCGGACTGGTGATGTGACTTAAGATCCTGCCAAAAATGTATAATCTCAACTTTTTTAAAGATGAGAGGAAAAACAGAAAATGCCATAGTTTAACAGGTCAATTGACTTTTTTTCTTTTATTAATGTCATTGCCATTTCTTATTCTAGTGAAACTGTGCCTTTATATGGCTGAAGTTTATTGTGGGTGTTCGTTAGTTGAATTGTGTGGGCTTTTGGTGTTGCTTGCTGTAAGAAACCATTTTATTTTCTCAGGTGAAAAATAGGTTTATTTTGCTCATATAAAAGGAGAAACGGATCATGCGATCCTTCCGGGGTGAAAGTTGGTGTAAAGGATAAATCTGCTCTGTTTTATTTTGCTGTATTTAGTTTAAATCTAGGGATGCACTGTAATACCAGTAAATTAGCTCCAAGTGCTGCACAAAAATACCCTATAGATACGATGTGTTTTTGTCCAGGAGGAAATGTTTGCAAACCGTGTGGAGGTGAAGGTGAAGATTCCTGAGGAGCTGAAACCTTGGCTGGTGGACGACTGGGACCTTATCACACGACAGAAACAGGTGCGAAGGGAAAAAAATCACACCCGCAAAAAAATCCCATAACAAGTTTCCTGTCTTACACTTTCGGCTCAGGAGTTAACTGGCTGTGCAGTGAGAAAAATATCAAGGTTTAAAAAAAAAAGATAAGGATGCTGTCTAGCTACTATTATCTATCTGAGAGAAATTGAGGGATATAATTACCAAACCTTTAACAAATAAAGCAGGGAGTGGATTATAGCTGAAGCCTGGACAGATCTGCTGTTTCTAATACTGTTTTTGATTACAGCCAAGTCCACAGGGCTCTAAGCTTATCCCACAGGTCGTCTCGGGAATCGTGTTAAGATGATACAAAATAACAATCTGACTTTGATCTAAAAAGTACAGAAAGTGTACTTTCTTAATATCAGATGGTGTTGCATGTTGAAAAGTGTCTCACCAGTTCTCATCAGCTCTGAAAACGGGGCTTACCTCAACCTAAAATAAGTATTACACTTTTTTTTTTTTATCATGACCAACTGGAAGCATGAAAACCAAAACACAGCTTCCATGTTTCAATAAGAATTTAGAGTTTATGTTGCACCCTGGTAATGCTAATCAAACTGATCATCATGAAGTGTGAACATCTCTATAGAGTAGAACCTTTGTCGGTGGATGGGTTTGTTTAAGTACAATGTTTAGAAGGAAATACACGGGATAATCTTAAGAGAATGCTGTCCTTATTGCCCATCAATCCAAGAAGGGTTATACTGGAAGACCATTCCCAAACAGTTTAGGGTCCATCTTTCTGCTCTGAGAGATCGTTCAAGTGGGAAACATTAGAGGCAGTTGCCAATTTTCCCAGAAGTACATGTTTCACCAAGTTCAGCTCTAGGTCAGACTGTGCCGTTGCCAGTGACTCCCTAACAACCTAAGAGCTCCATCCCCGATTCAACAGCCCATGATGGGATTTTAAATGCTAAAGTTCTTGACCGTGCAGTGGAGGAAAAAAGAGGCAGTTTAGCAGTACGACTTTACAATTTTCATCATTAAACAAATTTTTTTCGGAACAGTGTCCTTTGGAGGCATAAGACACGGCAAAGGGAATATGCTAATTCATCGGTCTGACAGTTTAGGTAAACAGGGTTGGAAAAGTGTGAAATTTGATTTCAGTATTCTCAAGGTTTGGATAAATCTGGAAAATATTTGTATTTCCAAGCTAAATACAAAGCTAATGTTGTTATTATATTGTCTAGACATTGAGTCCTTCCTTCCTATCTACCTCCCTTTTTGTTCTTTCTTTCCTTTCTTGTGTCCTTCCCTTTTTTCCCCATTTTTTTCCTTCCTTGCCAGCCTGTTCATCCTCCTCACATCCTTCCTTCCTTGTCTTTTTCTTCTTCCTTTTTTCCATGTGACCTTTTCTTTCCTCTTTTTTGTCCTTCTCTTTTTCCTTCCTCATCTTTCCTTCCTTAATTTTTTTCGTTTATAAGTTATAAAGAAAATGCAAAAACAAAACAATCAAGGTTCACCCTGAAAGAGTGAGATTCTTCGGAAATATTACAATTCCCCTTCAAAATGAAACATGAATAAAGCTGCGTGTGGTAACCTTTAGTATCGGAGAAAAAATGATTTTTTTTCTTACTTCCAGTTGTTTCATTTGCCTGCCAAGAAGAACGTGGAGGTGATTTTGGAGGACTATGCAAACTACAAGAAATCAAAAGGAAACTCTGACAACAAGTAAGACGCCCCCTTGATTTCTGTGAATGTCAAAGACAGAAGACAGTAATGTCCTGTCACTTACATGTCCAGCCTTGCTTCATGTGTCCACCTCATTTCACCGTCTGTCACATAATGTGGTTTCCACATTATCGTCTTTACTTTTCTTCTCTGAATGGCTTTATGAGCAGTTTTATTGCTTTTTGAAGCATTTTACACCAGAGGGGGTTTCCTTGTGCTCGTCATGTGCAGTTGCCTCAACTAAAATTGCACTTCTTGCAGGTTAAATTTAAAATGCTATAACTAAAATATTTTCTTCTTCTCAGCTTGTTTACTATACAGTTTTAAAAAGCACTGGTGTATTTTAATTTTTTCTAGATCTTTTAATAAAATGGCATGAGCAAAATTAATATTAAACGTGGTGTTTTTGTGAGCATAAAAGAGTTAGTTGTTCAGATTACTTATTCTCTTGAGGGCTGCAATTCTTCTGAAACTCTACCTGCTTGCTTTTAAGGTGCTGCTTGGTACAACTAAAAGCTCGAATTCTCTGTGTTTTTCCTGCAGGGAGTACGCCGTGAACGAGGTGGTTGCCGGGATTCGGGAGTACTTCAATGTCATGCTGGGCACTCAGCTGCTGTACAAGTTCGAGAGGCCACAGTACGCTGACGTCCTGTCTGACCACCCCGACGTGCCGATGTCTCAGGTTTACGGAGCCCCACACTTGTTGCGTCTGTTTGGTGGGTGTAAATGAAAAACACGGAAAGAAACACAATTAATATCATCGCAAGACATTACATTTCAGAGAGACACACAGGCCTACGCTAATATTTATTTTAGATCAGGTGACTAGTTTGTTTGAAGCTCAACTGCCTTTCTAGTAATGGCCTGTTTATCTTTGCAGAAAAAAAGCATCTCTGCTGTATCATCAAAACTCATTGAAGGAATCATCTTGGATCTCTGTAACGCAGCATATTAAAATAATAGCCATGTCTTGCGAATAGTATTTTACTTTACTGGGTACTTGAACCCACATATGAAATTAGTCTTGTGAAAGTAGACTGATCCACTGTTTAAGTTTTTTGCTATGAGATGAAATTAATCTTTCTGTAAACGCAAAGTGAATCTGAATGTGCTGTTTTTGTATGATCAAAGATAACACTGACAAGGTTTAAAAAAAGTAAAAAATTAATGTGGTCACACAGCACTTCCAGAACTGTAGGCAACTATTTTCCTGTACTGAATGCTCTGTTATAAATGTGGTTTGTTTCGATCGTGTCATTTTTTAAAATCACTTCTCACCTTAATTTGAATAATAATAATAATAATAATAGCTAGAAAAGCACTCGGAGAGCGCAGACCTCTGCCCAGACAGTGATCCGGATAACCTCTAAAATCAAATAGCTTGTTCCTGGTCCCACTGTGGACATTTCCTGAAGACTTCACCAAAATCTGTCCATACCTTTTTGATTTATGTTGCTTAATGACAAATAAACACTGGTGAAACCATAACCTCTTTGGCGGAGGCATTAACTGTCAGTGAGCTGTTTATCAGGTTTTTTTTAATCACATTATTATTCAAACATACAGAATTCATACAATTTGGATCATAAAATTACTTAATAATTTGAGCTGCAGGAACCTTTATGTGACAGAAAGGTTTCTTTTTTATTATTATTTTAGGTTAAAAAAAATAAAAATTACATGAATGCTTTTAGCAATTCTGTCTAAACTGAGCATCACCCGCACTTCACTTCTATAAACATAAGAAGGAATTTGTTTCTTCCACATTAGACTGAAATCTTGCCTGTCAGAAGGTCACAGAACATTTGTAATAAAATAAAATAGCTTTGCTTTGTATACAACCATGTAGCTGCTGTCGTGCATGAAGTAGAAGTTTAAGATTGTGCAACCTATTCTATTAAAAATATATATTTTTTTTTCAGTTGTTTGATACATGATCCATTGCATTTATAAATCCTCATTTGGGAGTTATTTAATGTACTAACTAGCAAATTGCATGTTTCAGTTCCAAACCAGAAAAAATAATAGTAACACGTAGCTAATTTAACATTTGAATGTAAGAGTCATACATAGACATACTGAATGATATAAGTATGTATTTTTAGTATTCATTCATTTATTCCATATTTTCCAGCTATTTTGTACCATAAAATAATTTAAACTTTCACTGTCTCATCAGAAAGACACTTCAGAGCAATTAGCTGGACTTGAGCAGTTGATCATGTTCCCTGGCTTTGATCGAAAAGCCCAGCGGATTTTAAAATAATAATAACCCTAATTTTTATCTTACAAATGGATAAGCAAATAAAATGGGATATATAACATTTTTAGGATTAAATTGACATTTTTTGTTCCATTTAATCTGTTCCTATTCCCGATTTAACATATTTAACATAATATGTTTGACTAGTTTTAGGCATTGTTATGATAAGAATTAAATAAATATGATGACAAACAAATTTTCTTGGATCCTCCTCTAACAGTTCGCATCGGAGCCATGTTGGCGTACACTTTACTGGACGAGAAGAGTCTGGCTCTGCTCCTCAGTTACCTCCAAGATTTCCTCAAGTAAGCTACGACTCCCAGCACTGCACAAGAGACTCCATGTCATGTTTGGCTTATTCTCCAATTACCTGTTCCTTTCTTCCACTTTCATATTAGTGCAGCCACGCTTAGCGAAAATACTTTGAAACGAAGGCCATGAAATCAATTTTTCTACTCAGGAAACAAATTATTTTTTGCTCCGAATGGCTCTGCCTATTTCTGCAAATTACTGCAGATGGAGCTGCTGCTTGGATATTTGAGACAAAATATGTTGAGTATGTTTTTCATTGCACACGTTTAATTTATTTCGATAACTTGTATGAGTTCTGAATAAAAACGACGATATGCACAGCATAAAAACACAGCCAGTTATTGTACTAACATTAGGTCTGAGAGTTTAATAATCAAGCATCGTTTTGGGCGGATTTCATCGATCGCTTTCTACGAGCTGTCTGTTAAAACCTATTCCATCCTGCTCCACTGGTGACAAATAGTCTCACTGTTTCTGCAGGTACCTGGTGAAGAACTCGGCCACCCTCTTTAGTGCCAGCGACTACGAGGTCGCCCCCCCTGAGTACCACCGCAAAGCTGTGTGAGAGCTCTCGGAAACACAGCACTCTGAGCGAGACACATCACCACCCTGTCAGGCCACAAGTAAAAATAACCATTAGTTCACTTTGGAGTGAAGATTCGGATGAGCTTTTTCACTTCAGCTGTCATGTTTCATCCAAAAAGATCTTGGGAGCTGGTGACAATTCGCGGGGAAGCATATATAACCTACTTTTGATATTGCTCTGTTTAAAAAGACAAAATAAATTGTTTCACAGTCATTTCAACAACCAGCTTTATCATGCTTGTGTACATTTCAGCTGAGGTTCTTGTTACTATTGCATGCTTGTAATTATTTATGCTTCTTTGGCCACATGAGGTACGGCTCAATGCTGATATACAAGGTTAGCAGCCAAACAGTAAAAATGTTTATATGTTGTGCATTTATATCAATTTGTAAAAAAAGGAAAAAGTTGTTAAAAATGTCTATACTGTTTGCTGTGTCTGTAAAGTGTACATCTTTAAATGATTTAATGTTGTTATTGTTCTTTAAAGGAGTATAAAGTTAAATATCGCCCACTGAACCGACTCACAGAAACTTCTTCCTGCTTTGGCACATGTCAAACCTCCAAGGGTTGCTTTTGTAATAAAAAAAAGCTGGTTTTATATGCATCTGATTCAACAGTTTGCTGAAAAAGTTATTTTTTTATTGCACACGTGAGTTTATAAAAAAATTTAAAAAAATAAATAACTTCACGATGTGTAAAAGTCAATAATTGTTTGTTACCATTTCAAATGTAAACATTTTCATGAAAGGTTGATCTGTCGTCTGTTTAACTTACCCATGTTTAACAAAAGTGGCCACATTTGTTCTGTAAATAACCTGTGATAAAAACTAAACAAGTAATGATAAATAAAGTATTGAATAATAATTGCAGTATGCAACACCAGTCTGGTTCTTGTTAGAACTCGGCACAGTTGGAAGCAGAAGGCTTACAATAAACAACCTGCTGAACCCCAGATTATTGTCATGAACTATCCTGCAAAACACAATAATTTCCTTTTAAAGAAAATGTCCTGGAAATGAAGAAGGGAGAGTAAAAGATGCATACGATAATGTTAGTTTTAAATTGAGTAGATGGGAGGTGGATTTGGTGTTGAAAGGGTTAAAGCTTGATCCATTGAGTTAAAATCCTTCCCTTAAAGAAAAAGCCCACCATGCAGTTAGGTGAGTAAAGCTCGATAGGCAACACAACGCAAGGGGGCAGCATTTACCTCTAGGTTCGTCTGATTCCCTCAAAAACTGTTGATCCTATTTCCTTGGAGATTTCTCCAGGAGTTACAAGCAAACCAAACAAGATATAAAGAGATGTGCATAGCTTGTGCAGCAAATGTGGAAAACTGTAGATGAATGTGTTCTAAAAGAGAATATCAGCTACTCTGCATTGACATAGATGTTTAGAGCTTTACAGCATATTTAGCTAACTAAAATGTGTTACAAGTGTGTAACGCTGAACATCTGCTGTTTTATTTGTTTGTAACTCAAACGCAAAAGGTTTGGAAACATTAAGTCCATCATTTCCCTTATTTTAAACTATCTGTTAAGGAGTTAACTGGCAAACTATCAATTGTTTTTGAATTTATATTGCTAGAACGCCTGGTTAGACACATTTACTATGAGGGTATCATTTCCTAAAATGTGCTAAAGTCCAAAATTCTCCTGCTATTTTTTCTTATTTTGAGCTTCAAATGGTGTCAGATATGTGCCAGTCACAGGTATGGTAGGTGCCTGATTGAGAGCTAATTGATAGGAGTTGTGTGCATGGCTCCTGCAACTTTGTTGAGTTTGTGTGTGCTTCAAGCATCAGCATACCACAACATTGTCCCGTCAAGGCAAGGTAAAGCCTGCGCAATAGGGAAACTAGAAGCTGGTGTTCCTGCAGAGTGGCAGCATTTGGTGTCATCCCTGGTTCCATTTCAAAACTTATGACCAGGCTTTGTGAGACTGGTGCAGTTGTTCTCGTGGAAAGCCCAAAAACACATTGAGATTTGCACAACTCTACTACAGACACATCTCTAATCACACGGTAAGCAGCCGACTGCACAAGGCTGCTAGGAAGCCTGCATGTCCTTCAGAATCTGTCTTTTTTGTGCAGGTTTCCATAGCACTTACAGGGGAACTTATGGGATAAATTAAGGTTCTGACTGCAGAAGCTGGATGGCAAAACAGAGAGAATTCTACATGCACTTTGGTGCACAGATTGTGTGACAATGTGGTGTGGGGCAGACAAAACTGAATTTGATGCATTGACAGCAATCTTAATGTAATGAGATATCGGAAAGAGATTATCGAATCAAATGGGCAGTGTGTGTTTTTATTGTTTGCCTTACTACCCTGGGAAAGAGCAATCATCCAGTTCACCTAGCATCTCTAAAAGTGATTACTACCAGAGCAATATTACAGTAGATTTATGCACATTTTTACCCACACATTTACTGTGTTGCTTATTCCAAGGACGCGAGATCTTTTTACGTTGTAGCCCACCTCATAGTGAAGGTGACTAATCAGGCTTTCCAACCAAATGAAATACAACATTCAAAGGAGGAAATGATGGCCTGGAATAGCATTGGGCTGTTTTTCTTTTTTTGGATTTTTATATATGATAAAATGTAAACACGTCTTGATTAACATTAGAATTTTAGAATCATCTTAGTCTTTATTATCCAAATGGTATGCTACTATGAACTTTTTTTTTTTAAATCCAACAAAAATAGATTTTTTATCCCTTTCTAATTATAAAAAAAATTGATTCATTGCTTTATTTACATGCATATTTTTCTTCACCTTATGCAAAACCGTAAAACATCACATTTTAGCATAAGGGAATGAAAAAAAAAGACACGATGAAAACTATTCCTCAAAAACATATGTTGAATCTAAGTGGATCGTTCAAATAAAAATGATGGATTTTGATGGTTCTTTTTAATTTAAAAGGACTTTAGAAAAACATGAAGAATAGGAAAACCATGAAAAAGCTAAAGTCACCCCCCAAAATAAACAACCTGCTCAAACTTAATGCTATAAGCATTGACATAACCAAAATTATCCAGAAATTAAAGATCATAAAGCAAAAAAGTAAAAACATTTACCATCATCTAATAAAGTAGCAAAATTATTTACGTTTTAACATAGTTGATAAATCAGACATTTGGACTTCCCTCCTTTATAAAGCTCAAAATTTTGTGTAATGTATTTTATGTATAATATTTTGTAAAACGTATTCTTATAGAGCTATCTTCATGTCCAATACTTCAAAAAAGCTCTTTCACAATTCATGTGAATACATGTTATACAATATAGGCTTATTTATTTGCAAGGCTTCTTAAACTGCTTAATTTTATTTACATAAAGTTATTGTATTTTAACACAAAACAAGCATTGTTATAGTTCTGTTTTTATTGTAAAGTATTGTCAAATTCCTACTTATGTGTTCATAAAACATATTTGTACATGCTTTACTTGGACAAAGGCCCTGACAACAGACAAAATAGCTTTTACTTTTACTTTGGGTAAATTACGCAATATAATCCCAAACATGTTATTTTGTATCGGTGGTAATACACAACTCTTAGTATTCTGTTTGATGTTCGATTGGTTTGAAGTGAAATGATCCCATGCATCGTCATGTGCGGGTGATTACAGTATTCCAGGTGTTTCTGTGTCAGGTAAACCTGTTGGAGTTTTTTTTTTCTTCCTTGTTTTGTCCCAGGACGTCTCCAACGTCTCCCAACGGCACTCACACGGGAAAGTCCCGCCCCCTCTAAATTCCTATTGGATGAACTGCGAGCTGCCGCGCTTGCTCTCGTTCTGATTGGACAAGCCGATTGCCAATCAAAGTAAAACCGGAGTTTACAGTTAAAAGCGTCAGGTGAAACTCGGATAGAGAAGACGAGGGAACAGATGAAAATCTAACTTTACTGGGTCGGGACGTTCAGGTCAGTCTGTGTCGTATTTAGCGACCTCTGCGGTGGAGGATACTTTTATATCACAAACCAGCGCGTTACAACATGAAGAGCCTCAAGTATCGACTGAAAAAGCACGAAGTTACAATCACAGTAAGTTGAATATTGTTCTTTGCTGTGTTTTGCTAATTTCCCTCCTTTTATCGCTGAACTCAGGTCAGTTTTGAGCTGAACAATGCTACTCCTGTCAGGGGTGGTGTTTCTTCACCAGCGGTTATTATTTGTAACCCTGTGCCCCCGCTCCTCCTCCCAGCGACCACATTGTCCGCGGTCACGTTCCCACGGTGGTTGTACTCCGTTTGGGGAAAACACTTTATCAAGCACCTGCAGTTCCAAACGAGATGCGGATGTGGAGCGGTACATTTTCTAAACGGGCCGCACGGATTTGGGTCAGCGTATCTTTGACCTGTAGACTCTTTCCACGCCGCTGGACCATGCAGTTGTTAATCACAAACAAATGTGGTTATAACAGGTCAAATCAATGCGCCAAAGTGTGTGCTGGTTATCGCCGAAACGTTCAGGACTCAGCGGCTCCAATTGTTTGGACAAAGCTACTGTCTCTTTGGGATTTTGCCCTTTATTGAACACGCCAACAATAAGAAGAGAGTCCTGTTTAGTGTGGACCACTAGTTAGAACAATCCACTATTGAGTAGTGTTGTTAATTTATTTATATATATATATATATATATATATATATATATATATATATATATATATGTGTATATATATATATATATATATATGTGTGTGTGTGTGTTTGTTTTCCTGTTAACAAAAATGGAATAAGGGAATAGCAGAACTCCATGATGCTGGAACTTCTTTACTTCCACTCTTTCTCCAATATGAAAAGTACTTAGTACTATTTCACATAGGCCGTGTCTTTGTCATACTCCAATATATTTCAAATTGACTTGTGTACAGATGGCAAAATAATACCTAAATGTAAAGCGGAAATAACAGGTAGGATTATCGACGACTTACAGATGCTAAGATCAGACTTTTTCTGGCCTATACTGATTTACAGTGGCGGTTCTAGACTAAATTTACCAGGGAGGGGGTGAGGGCAGTGTTTTTATTTTTTGTTTTATTTATTTAATTTATTTCATTGCGGCACAGAACAAAAGAATGAACAAAAAGAACAGGGCGATATTTAATCGTTTAATATATTGAGTGAGCCATGGGTTTCAGAGCCCTGATCCATCAGAAGGAAAACTGTGATCCTGTCTCAATACGGCTGAAGCTAAAAGTGCAGCTCCTTCATTTTTAATTCATTGTTGAAGATAAAACAATGAAGTTGGTCCAAGGGACCATTTAGCTACGGTTTCTGTGCCAGCCAGCACATATCATAAGAAATTGGTTTATTATGATCTTTTCAGTACAGGGGCCATAACAGTGGTCAGCTCCTTGATCTACAGGGGTACTAGCTCATGTTGGCCCCTGTCCAGAGCTGTCTAGGAATATAACATGAAAAAGAGGTTAAATGGTGACGCAGGTTCTTTGATGGAGCTAATAGTTTTTAATCTAACTAAAAAATGAAGGATGCTACGCAGATGAAACGTTAAAGTTTGTAGCTTTTGCATTTCTAGACCAAAACTGGTTGGATTTATGAATGCATTTATTTTATTCATTAAATGAATTTCAAAACAATATATTCTTTTTTTTGTATTTGACCTTCAGATAGCCATGATTAGAGGAAATTGGCCAATTCCCATCTCTGGACAATTGATCGGTCCGTTTCGCTGTAACTTAAAGGGGCTATATGCAAATTTTTCCCCAAAATTAACGTAACAATAGCCTTTTTATTTGACCATTTATGACTCAAACATCACCTGATGAGCACACTGACACCTTTTCAGCTCACAGTGGGTGCACCTATAAGCCTGTATCAGATTTTTTCTTTTTTTTGTCGGGTCGGATTTTCCCCCGCTGTCTGCGGATGTAACTCCACATAAGACTTAAAAAGTTGAACCCCTGACAAGTGCCCGAAAAAGATCGAAGATTGAGAGTGACCGGCGTAGGAGCGCTCGCAGAAAGGAAGAGCAGTTCCGTTTTTTTGGCAACGGGTGTCAGTCGCGAGTTTAAATTTCAGAAAAGTGCATATAGCCCCTTTTAATAGATCAGTTTTGTCTGAATAAAGTTAATGCGATCAGGATCATTTCCAGTACAGTCGGATTGAAATCCAGTCACATACAATTAAACTCTATCCCTCTGCAAGACATTGCGATCAGATTTAGTAAATCTTACTGCGACAGTTAGAGGTTGTCTTTCAGAGGAAACCAGCAGATTTCATCAAATCTTGACTTTGCTGCTCTGCCTCATTCTGAACAATCGCGCGGCAACAGGGGAGAAGAACAACTCTCATGTAGCAGGAAGAAACCTTCAACCCAGTGTGGACCGGAGGAGAAAGCACGATTATTGTCGGCAATAAAGGCGGATAACTCATAAACGAAGAACAAAGAGAGTGTTTGCTCAAATACTAAACAGCATGTAAGCATATTTACAGTTAAATATCATCCGCTTGTGAAATGATCCAGTTTAATACCGACTACGCCACAAAACTGATTCAGAAACTACACTGAGCGACTCATTTAGACTATTTTTCTGCACCAGTAAGTTTTAGGTGTGACACGAAATCCTGACATTCCTGCAGCATTTGTAGTAAATGGCTAATAGGGCTCCAAGGCACCATGGATACACACAAGTCCCACCGGGAATGTTGCTCCCCTTGCCTACCTAAGATATGTCCCTGTGCAATGAGCTGAAGCTGATGCACAATCAGATGTCTATTTTTACTTGTGATCCATAAAACAATTGAATTTATTCTTTACTATTTAGGCGTGGCCTCTAAATTTGACCCAAAAGACAGTCATTAGGATTCTGCACAGTCCAGCTTGAAGTGGGTGTCTTGGCACTGCACACTGCTTCCTCTGTCCAGCAATTACCATGAAAAAAGATACAGAGCCAATAGGATCTTTGTGTGTTAAAGTGTCAGGCCTCCTTCTGTTTTAAAAGGGGGGGGGGGGTTAAACATTTTTTTTATTGAATCTGCAGTGATTGCTGCCTGAGAGAAATACAGAAGATCCCCTTTAAAAAAATCAAGAGGAAAAAGAAAACCAACTTATTTCCCAGCAGTATTTTATAGTGACCTCAGAAGAAGTTCACAGTAAGCTGTGTTGAGGAAACAGACGTGACATTTCGCTCAGGTCGACATTTTATTCCCCCTCCTTGAAGGCCAGATAGCAAAAGGGAAAACTCAAGCACACGGACAGAAGTGAAGGTCCCTTTTTTTTTTTTTACATGTGAAAAAAAGAGATGTTGCACCTTATTGAAAATGGATGTGCTGCCAGCTGTAAAGAGCATAGTTGTCATACAATGCAATGTGACTCATCCTTTCTGTTCTCGTCTGTCCATGTACATCAAGGCAGTAAAACAACCTTGAAGTTGACAAAAATTATGAAAACGGATCTCACAGTTATTTCCTCATGACTTTTGAAACGTATAAAACTATTCCTCCTGAGAAGATGATTTATTATGAAAGCATCAGCGTTTTTGGACTGGGAGTGGTTGAGCTAATGGCAGAGAAACTCGGAGGAGTTGTTGTTATGTTGTTGGAGTTCAGGCTAATGCATTTGGTCATTAATTTACTTGTGTACCTATCTGAACCTTCACATCACTTTTTCACTAACGTTTTATTCCTTTTGAACCACTGTGTTCAAGTAATGTTTTGGTAAGACCCTATTTCAGCTAAGGAATGCTAGCTATGCCCTTATACGCCTTTTTTAAGGGAGCTAAAAAAATCCAAGCTGAATATCTAGCAGTGTGAGTATGAAATGCCAAGGTATTCTTTTCATACCAGCTGGGGATTTGATAGAATGAGAGCTTGTTGGTTTCTGTTCTCTCAGGTTACTGTTTTTCTTTTGTGTGAGGCCTTTTATTCTAGAAAGCCTCTCATGTGTTTTGTCATTTGGATCTGCTCTATTTTTGTGATGGAAACATTTCTTGCTTGGAAAAAAGTTAAAGATCAATGCAAATATTGTTTTGATATGGTTTCTTTGTGGTTTTTAGATACGCATCGAAAGTACCTATGATTAGAAACCATTTGTTCAGTACTTTCAGATACTGTAACAGAATGTCTTGAAGCATCTTGTTTTCATTCTTTTGTTGAAATGAAAATTGACCTGTGCATATTTCTTAGTAGCATGGGAAGAAGATGCAAAGATTGGAATGTTGTGATGTAGATTAGGATTATATTTCTGGCTCTGGTTTGGGCTGACATTCCTCAAAAACACTCCAGGCTTCCAGAAAAGCAGTAAGAATTCCCACACGTAGAGCAAATATTTAGGCACCCAACCCAGGTGTGTTTAACAATGATTTAAGTTTATAAAGCAAATGTATTTTTCTCTTCAAATTGACACACTCTTAGTTGAGTCAATATCTACCCTGGTATTTTTTTCCCCCTACATTAATCTCAGCTTCTCTCACTGGTCTATCTTACCAGAGACGGAGCTTTACTGCATATTGGGACTGGACAATACGAGGAAAATATTGTTACCTCCACCAAGGAGGTTAGGTTTCGCCAGAGTTTGTCTGTTTGTTAGCCAACAACATAATTCAAAAAGTTATAGGTGGATCTTAATGGAATTTTCAGGAAATGTCCACAATAGGACCAAGAAACAAGTGAATATTATTATAATAACAATAATAATAATGTGATTTATCTCTCCCCCATCATTCTACCCACCAGTTTTAGCATCTAAGTCTCTAAGATCTATGACAGGTGTGGGAATTGCATTGTAAAAATCCAAGCAACATAGCCAGACTGCATTTATGGTATATGGAAATATAAAAACCCACCAAATATTGCATCTAAGCAGCCCTTTGCTGTAATATTTTACAGGTTAGACATTGCAATGACAAATGGGATTTAAATATTCTTTTTTTTTTTTTTGACCTGAGTGGCCTTTATTGACAGTGGACAGAGTTTTTGAAGGGGGAGAGAGGTGGGGAGGACATGCGGCAAAGGTCACCTGGGACGGGACTCCAACCTGGGACGGCCGCGTCGAGGACTGAAGCCGCTGCACATGGGGCGCCCGCTCTAACCACTGCGCCACGCGATGCCCCACAAATGGGATTTAATACATTGTGCAGCTATTGTGTTATGGGTTATAAATAAGGTTAGTTTGGCTTGAAGCGATGAGTAATTCAACTTCAAATATCATCAGACGGTAGATGATGTGCGCATATGCAGGAGAGGTTCTGAGGTTGAATTTGCTGTTTCGCTTTGAGATGAGTCTACGTCGGTTCGCAACCTGCTTGTTTCAGTCAACGTCCGCATTGTCGTTTCAGGAAATCCTCTGTTTTATTCGTGCAGCGGAGCCAAAGAGACCTAAACCTCTCCGTTGTGCAAACTGGTTTGTTCAATGTCTTTGTGACAGGAATAATATGCTCATCTGTCACCAGTTGTACAGCTTTGGTGAAATGATGTCAGCTTATGGGAGAAGCATGGCTTATTTTATTTTTTTCTTCTTCTTCTCACACTGTAATCATCCAGGATTTGTGTTGCTTTCTTCTAGTTGGTATTCATCGTTGTAAATTGTTCTTTATTTAGCAGACTTGTAGAGTCTGGTTTGGAGTGGTTGTGATGGAGATCTGGTTCTAATCGTGTAAAACCATGGCTTGACTGGACCCAAGTAGGGCTGTAAGCTAAACTCTTCTCAGCTTTAGTGGTGCTTAGCTACTCCTGGCAGCCATGTAGCGACAGAAACCTGTGTATGTACAGAGTACATATTTTTGGTACATGTTAGCACATAGAGTTGTAAGGTTGTGGTGGGATGTGTATGCAATATCATTTCTTTGGTTCAAATTAAAAAAATATATTTTCCCAGAAAGGTCTTTCAGCAAACCATTTATCAATAACACCAAAGCCTGCCTCCATTCTGTCTTGGGAATGTGTTGGACTCTGTAATGCTTAGACTATGGGATAGGGGTAATAAGTTGCAGAATTAGAGTTATTGTGAAATAATGTGTTTGGGTAAGAGAGAGCAGGAGAGAGTGGGCTGCAGTAAAATGTTCAATAGCCACACCCCATGTGGATTGCTGGCATTCGGGTAAATAACCTAAGAGACATTTGAGCTCTGTACTGGTCTGAGTGTGTGGTGATAAGCAGCATCAAGAGTATTGTTGTCTAATATCATTTTCATACATTTTCTTACAAGTGTAGCTAGGGCTGGGCGATATCGCCTCAAATCTATATTGCGTTATAATCGGAGGCATGTGCAGTAACGATATTTATTGAGATATATATATGATAAATTATTGTTTTTGAACATTCTCACATACTGGATACATTACAGCAGAACAAGGACTCTGAAAAAGTATAGGCTAGAAAGCCATTTGAAGAATGTTTTATTGTGCAAAATGTATTTTTTTTAAATTACAAAACCTTTCAAGTTATTTTTAAGGTGTTACAAATCCTTGTCCAAACAATGCAACACAAACATTTTCATAACCTGAATAAAGATTAAGGTAAAATACAATGTGCGGAAACATAAAATTCAAACTGTTTTGTACTGAAGTGCAAAATGTAAAAAGAAAATTAACATTTCTTCCTGTTTTCCTGACTACTTATTTGTGAATTTAACACATAAGTATAATTAGCACAAAAATTAAGCTGCACATATTTGAACTAAAAACACTTCAGCAGGTTTCATTTCCATAAAATAACACATTAAAAACCTTTGTGTGTCATTTTACGGAAATGACAAATTTCCGTGAAATAACACATTGATAACACATTAATACAATTTGCACAAAAATGAAGTTGCACATATTTGAACTGAGAACACTTCAAACAGGGTTTCTTTTCTGTTAAATAAAAAAACCAAAATTTTAGTGTAAATACGAACACTGAACATCAGCATTGATCCCCCTTGTGTAACGGTCGGTACAAAGTAGGTCCATCTTGATGACATCATCAACAAGCACAATCACAATAGGCCGGTGCTAAATTTGTCACTTCTACCTCATACCATTTATATTGCTCACTACTACACGTAGCTCAAGATACTTTGAATAATTTGGTCATTGCTGATCTTTTAACATCTTTAGAAGATGTCTCTTGGGAGTTTACCTTTCGTTAGATCGGTTAGGACTGTGGTTTAACTTCTAATCAAAGACGATATCATGAAAACCTGATTCATGATATTTTCATTTCTTTTCCTATCAACGTAAACGCACTCCATGTGAATATCAAGTAGGGCTGCGCGATAAAACGACTTTATCGATTAATCGAATTTCCTGTTTTATGAAGATTTCATTTTTTGATGAATCGAGAAAATCTTAAAAAAGTTTCACCAATGCACTCCAAGGGTTTCAGTAGTTCAAAGTGATGGGAAGGTCTACCTTCATGTTTTACAGTGTGCATTTATTTGGACTTTGAATTCAGGTGAACTCCCAGAAAGGATGATTAGAATAAAAGCCAGTTTTAAAAATGTATAAAATTTCTTTTCAGGATCACACAAATTGTAAATTTTATTTTTAAGCCATATCGCCTGGCCCTAATATCAAGTTAACGCCGTGCTCTCTGTCTCCCAATGACTTTAGCTGTTAACGGTACATTATGTTTGCTCTGAAAATATGTCCGACCCTGTGGTTCTTGGAGTGGGTTGCGAACCGCCAGGCTGTACACACCCACATGTTTTTATGTTTCGCCATCATGGCAGTTTCACATGCTGCCACTCTGATGATCAGCTGATTCTAACAACATGGGGCGGCAGTGTCTGCAGAGGAAGATGAAGTTGTTAGAAGTGTGCTGGGGAGAGTTGAGTGTTAAAACACAATAGACGGAGCATGAAAATATGTCTGGCCAACTTGCATAGCAGAAACATAGATGTACTTGTACTTTTTGTGCAAATGAGTACAGCTTGTACAATGAGTGCTTTTTGTCAGAAGTGTAACTGTAAAGTTACGAGATAAGCTCAGTTCTGCACTAAAAGCTCTACTGTTACTCATCTGATTCACCTAGTTATGATCCAACAGCCTGTTTAGTCCCATTTGGAAAGAGAACATGAAAAACTAAGTTTATACTACTTTGCTTTTTTGCTTTGGATGAGTAATAAAAAGTACTTTTCTCTACCATATCTCAGGAGTTATATGATGGAAAAGTTGTAAAGAATAGCTTTATTTAAAAAAAACAAACCACACATTAAGACTGTACACTGCTAGTTAAATCTGAGACGCAACTCGATATATAATACAGTAAAGGTTGAAGAATAATGCTGCGTTCACACTGCCCAAAATGTCAACGCCTAGAAAGGCAAGATTACATGTTAGGTCTATGGTTGAGGCCGTCAGAGTCTCTGCGGTGCTTTGTGTGCTTTGGCCACGGCAATTTTTGAAACTTTTGCTGCCTTCAAAGCGGCAAAAGCCCGCAACGCAGAAGTTAAGCTAGCTGAACAGTCGGCGTCGTCCCCTGAGAGTCATCCAATCAGAGCGTCTCACTGTATGGAATCTCATCCATACAGGAGCAAATGGTTAAACTCTCCAAACTCGGAACTCCTCTCAAGGATGGGGTGTTTCCACAAATGGCGCTGATGCGCCCGACGACGTTGTCGAGCTTTACTTAACAAATAAAGCCAAGCCATTCTCTCGATATGATCCGCCATTGTTTAAAACATCCGGCAACAGAGGAAGCTCCACTTTTTCTTTTCTATTTTTTTTTCTTTTTTTGCCAGCTTCAGGCTTAAAAATGTATAGGCTTCAAACTAGTCCCTTTGTGGGCGTTTTTTGACGGCGACAAAGCGTGTGGTGTGAACACTGCATAAGACTGGCTGTGCTGGTAAAACAGCACATACTGGATTGATTGCTTAATCCTTTATTAACTCCTTTCATTACACTCCACTGGTGTGTCTGTTCCTCAGAAGCTTCTCATCAGCTCAGCGTTCAAGCTGACTATCTGAAAACTAAAAACAAGTTGGTTATTGAATTGCTTTTACGGATTTAAAACCTTGCTGGGTCTAAGTGATCTGAAGGTCTCATCCCGACTCTGGTTCACTCATGCAGTTTATGATGTATGCAAGAGTAACTATTTCTGAAACAATGTTTCTGTTTACTTTGCTCGTTCTTGGTGCATACTTTCTGTCTTCTCCCACATTGATGTGAAATGTAAGACTGTCTTTCACTGTTTTACAGAACAGGTTGCATAGTTGATGGCATGGCGCTGGGGGACAACGGAGCCAGATGATGGATGTGTTATGTGATGGCTGGACCAACTCCAGCTTCAGAGCTGTTTTTATTTTTGTTTTGTTTTCTGTTTGAGGAGGACAGGGTTTATAGAAGGAAATATTCTTCCTGGATGTTTTGCACAATGACCTGGTGCTGAATGAGAACCGATTTTATAGTTTGTGAAACCTGTTTTTTTTACCCTAGTTTAGATTACTGCTTCAGTTCACAACATTAAGTCTTGCAACTTTACTTCACAATAGGGGACATGTGTTTTTTATTGTTTTATAAAAAGGCCCAAATGACACATTTTCAAATGCAGTTTGTTACCTGAACTGGATGTCACTGGAGATGTTACAATAGACAATATTGTCATGATTCAAAGCCGCAGCAGCTACTTTAATCTGCATTTGGCAAATTGCAGAATCAGGGATTTTGTTTATTCTGGCACTTTCACTAATGTTATTACAACAAATGCTAGCCTAGAGTTCCTGATTAATATTCCCTAAACCAATTCTATCAATCCCGCAAGCCTTAAGTTTCTTTTCCTTAGCGACAATGCAAACTTATGTACTACCTAAGGTACGTTAAAAAAGGGGTCTAAATACAGCCATGTTTCCTAATGTTAACGGTGGAATCCAATACTTTTTTATCTTTTTGAATGAATGTATCTTTAGTTATTTGGGAATACATCCAAAAAAATCCTTCTACACATCCAACTCTGTCATTGCTTTTTTGGCTTTTTGTCCCACTTTGCTCCGCCACCTTCCTCCTGTTGCATGTCGAGGCTTTTAGAACGTGTGGCCCCGCCTACTCTTTGGAGACTTTGGTAATGGGTTGCCGTGGTTGCTCCTTCAATTTTTACCCCAAAAATGTACAGGAGTTTGCTTTTAGTTTTTTTAGACACCCTTTTAGAGCAGGACAGCAGGGTTGTGAAGGATATGATGCATCCTTTCATACGTGGACATCTTGTTTTGCCTGGCTGTACGAACGTCTGCATGCAGAGATAAATAAACGTTCATGTTGTGACAAGCCTTTTAGTTTATCACTACTTTCTTCTATTCGAAAGAGACGTACCATTTTTAGGAAAGTTGCTTATTTACAAATGTTCAAAGCTGTAATTGTAAAAGTAGATGAGAAGTGTGTTTTCATGATGATATTTCTTTATGTCTGCCTGTGAAGGGTTGTTTGGTTTGCAGTCTCTTAAACCTATAAGGGATCTCCCAAACTTGTGAAACCTTAAAGACTCTCAGTACGTTTCAGGCTTTAATTTTGCATCACCCAAATGGCCACCTTAAATCTCTGCCCGCAGGGGCGAGGTTTGATGAAATCCTCTTTTAGCCCCCTCCCCCTTTGACATATGTCTGCTCTTTGGGGCTCAGATTATACAGATTTACTCCTCATTTATGTTAATCTGTTCTCTGATTGAAGGTCTGTTCAGGTCACAAACTGAGACACCCGGGTGACAAAATGACAGTATTGTTTCTCCTTGCTGGATTACAGAGTATAGATTGTTGACCAACTCTTTGAACAGGGTGCGCTGGCCCAGTTTCTTTTGTTTGTGGTCTGAACCCAAAACAACCAGGTATTCATATAGCCTGTAATTATTCTGAAACGCATTCAATATTATTTAATTCTTCATTTATTTTAGTTAATATTCAGCCCAAACAATCTGAATAAAGAATCTCCATGGTGCCATCACACATGGAGCAGATGAAAACATGTACTAAATATGAACATTTTACCAGCAGTCTCACAACTTTCTCATGGTCTATAGACGTAAATTGCGCACCTGCTTGTGCATAAGAGAGGCTGAATCCGCTCCGGTCGCACACTGGAATAACAAGGGCCACTTCTTTCTCAACTTTCTTATTGCCTCAGCAGGAGGAAATAGCGTTGCATTGAGTACGGTGTCCAGGTCTGAGATGATGATGCTCAGAGGCTCTCATAAGAATCTTTTTTGATTGATTCAGTTTCCTAATCTCTGTGCTTAAAGTTGAAAATGACTGTGCGTCTGCATCAAGTGGTCAGTGGCGTAAATTGTAAACTTTCACAATGAAGGACGGCTGTTAGTTTGGTTCCACAGGTGTTTCTGATTATTGTACTGACTGATGAATAGAGGTTGTGTCATAATAAAGTGACAGCAAAAGCTCATCACACAAACACTCTTCAGATGGTGTTCCTATTCCTTTTTGTGAATGCACTCACTACCTGATGGAGTAGTGGAGAGGTTGATCCGCCCGTCAGAAAGTGAACTTTTGTGTGATGTCCTGCTTCATTTTCTCACTCGATTTTCCTGCCGCACTTTAACAACGGCCTTTACATTTTTCCATTAGGCTACAGTTTTAAAAAACCGATCAAAGACAGAAAATAACACAATCCCGAAAGGATTGTAAATCATATTACAATGAATCATGTCCCTTTTATTTATTTGAAACATTGTACATCTGAAATTAATATAATGCAGAGATCTCTGTGCAGAAATAAAATATTGTCCACAGTCCCTGGCTTAATCTGCGCTCTCCGTTCCTGAATCACAAATTCAGTCGCAGAAAAATCTCTCTGGCAGCGCAGGATAGCGGGAACATTCTGCTGTCAGCGCAAAGCTGGGGGAATATTCTCCCATGTTCTCTCCACGAACACTATATATCAACACCATCTCTTTAGGAGTCGTAAACAAACAAAAGTATTAGATTAATATTTTTAACCTGCAGTAAAGAAACTTCAGTTAGAGCCATGAAATGTAATTGATGTATTTTTCCATCTTGAAACGGGTACCAGCGGCACCGCAGGACTCTGCTCTGAGCGTGTTTGCATACGGACCAGTCTTTTAAAACCTTGATGTATCCACTGCAAAGAATGCTGCAGCATCTGCACAGAAAGAAATCATGACTGTATGAGAAAGTGCAATGGAGTCATTTAAATAATAGTCCGTTCAGATACTGATTATGTGGAAATTGTGCTGGGAGCACAAGTAGATGTTAGATCTGCGCTGGTAGGAAATTCCGCATCAGGTTTAGAAAAGTGGTCGGGACATGTCCCTGGTGTCCCCGACTAAAATGAGCCTATATGCTTCTGGAAACACGAGATCTAACTGGTCAGTCAGTGGAAGTGGAGCTTGTAGTAGCGATCCTGTCGCTGTCAGTGTCGCATCGCAGTCCACGAGCCCCACCACGGTACCGCCGCCACACGCTGTCAACACTCCTGCTGAACACTGCAGGTACAGCTGCCGGCAGCAACACATGCTTGTGTTGAACTAGACAACCCAGTGATTCCTTTATCATAGTATTCAAAACGATTCTGCTCAAAATGTTCCGAAGAGAGGAGGAGGAGGAGGGAGCCCACTACTCACAGGTGCTTCTAACCTGTTTCACCCACTTAGACAGTAACTCTGGGTCTTTGGGAAACTTAAATAAACTGACACAGTCCTTGTGTGTATTTGAGCAAAATCCCCCAACACAACGCGAAGGCATTGCGATCACTTTTCTTTGTCAAAAATAGAAAATAGCGGTCCCAGTCACAGCTGAAAAGCCGCTGTCAAATGTGCCAACAAACAGAATGGGTTCTCTCGCTAATATCACTTCCGGCTTTCTGCTCGTTCAGTGCGCAGTGATACAGTAGTAAAATGCTAGTCACCGCAGCGTTTTTTTTGCTCTCAGTAGGATTATACAAGGCGTGTTTATGACTTTGACATAGTCCATTGGGTTCAGATTTCTTCATTTTATTTTATGTTTAAAAATGTCAACTTCGTGTCATGAGGTCTTTAATATCACCTCCTGTTTTAAGTTGGCACTGACTTAAACCGATCAACTTTTGACTAAAGTAGCATTTAACTGAATGTGTGAAAAGGACATTTTTAATGTGTTGTCATGAGTATATAAAATAGCTGACTCTCTACACACTCTGCTATGTTATCAATGACGGCAATAAATTGAAGTCTATAGACATTGTCTCTGTAATAATCAATATTATTTTAGCTGCAGAAATGTAAGAATGGTTTTAATTTTAAAGAAAATTAAATAATGTTAAACACTGTTGTTAAACTATACTATTTTTTTTTTTTTTATCACCGTGAACATTTTATGCTGGATCATTTCAACCTTTGAGAACTTGAGAACCTGCAATGTTTGGGAGTGAAGAACACATTCTATGCGCCATGTGGGGAGGGAGCTTCATTTGGAGGAAAACGGCTTCAACTTTTGCTGAACAGTTTAAGCAAATAAAAGTTAATTTGTAAAAAAAATATAGAGTTGACTGAAATTTTTTTTATGTAGACCAATTTTTATTGTCAACCTCATCGACTACGTCAGCTAACCCTAGCATCTCTGTAAGGTATTTTGATTTATATATCAGGGCATCAATGGACCAAACTGTAAGCGAGGATCAGATCAGCACAAGCATGCATTAGGCTGAATGTTGTTTTGGCTGAGCAGTAAGTGGCAGTCGAGCAACGTATGATTTTTTTTTTTTTTTAGGATTAAGGTCTGGCTCCACGGGAGCTGCCATGAGGTCATCTCGGCAGTGTTGCCCATCTCTGTTCCCATGCTGTGCCAGCTCTGGGCTGCATGGAGCTCAGAGCTCCGCCACGTCCGAGTCACCAGGGAACACAAACCTGCTTGTTGTGATAAAGTTGTCGTGTTTTCCTGATAGTTTTATTAGATTTTTAGGGCATCATACACTGAGGCAGACTGGGTAATATGAGCCATCGGTGTTTGTTGTATTGGCTAGAGAGAGAGATAACTAATGTTGGGGGAAGGGGACGTCAGATAGGGGACTGAGTTTATTGACAGACTTTGGGTGGGCTTGGGCTGACATCAGCTGTTTCACGCTCTCACACAAACTTTGCACATACAGCCAGTCATGCTGGCCAACAGGAGCACAAAGATTTTGCTGATGTGGAACAAAGTGGCTCAGATAAAGCCTCTTTAAAACATGCTCTCTCTGTTTGCATGCTTTCTTTCTTCTCTCTCCAGATTATTCATTAAGAGTCTCTAACCTGTGAAAAAATGTTAAGCCAGCAAGTAACAAAACTAAATTGTCCAGAGATGCTTAGTTTAAGTAACAGTGTTGCCTTTTTTGTCAGTAGCCTGCAGTTTAACTTAAGTCTTTTTTCAACCCAGTGTATTTGCTGCATTCTAACTGCAAAGTACCACAAAAACTAATTTCTGTTTCAGCCCGTTTTCCTCTGCTACTTCTATTTTCCATCTAGAAGCGAGCATCTGGGAAAAATGCTAAACTGGACCTGGTATGCTTTTCAGGATGGCGTTTAGAGGGCTCCTTACATTTGTTTTCCACTTTTCTGTTTCAGTCCTTATGTATTTATCCTCTATAGTATCCTGAAAAAAAACGCTTTCCAAAAACTCTGAAGTCGTGCTGCAGGAATAACTATTATTGCTCCTACTGAATTACATCCATTTGCTGAGAGTAGGGTGATGAAGTGCAACAAACCAAAGAGTAAACAAAGACAAAAAAAAAAAGGGAATTCACAACAAAATGTGAAACTGTGATTGTTACAGAGCATTTAGTCTAAGGAACAAGTAAAATGGACTCCTAAGCCTGTTGAAATGTTTAACATTAACAGATTTGGAGAGATTTCTGGTGAAGGGCATTTCCTCAATCAAAAAAAGCGCTCTGCCAGCCTGCTTTGGAGGGGAAATTGCAGCCGCTGTGATAACAATGGAGTGAATTAAATCTATCAAACATTAATCTGTGAATGTTTTTACAGCAGTTATGGTCTAGACACAAACTTGACCTGCAACCCAACGTGAAATATGACCAGACTGTGAATTCGGACTTCATTTTACTGAATAGGCTTTCACGGCATTGCTGTTCCCCATCAAATGTTTTTCTGCACAATATATCAAATCGCATTCATCACAAGATCAACGTCTCCACCTGCTTGGATGCACTATTTGGTTGGATTTTAGATTTTAAGTTCCATGGATGCAATTTCATTTTAATAATAATTTTGGACTATTAGACTGTCACTGTCCCTGATGCTCACAGTTGAAATATATTTGTGGTCCGGATGCTAAATACTGTTGTGGACATTGTGATGATGGAAGAGGTTGAAAACCAACAGAAAAATGTGGAATAATCCTAAAAATTTTTTTTTATATTTAACAACAGTATCACAACTTAATATTTCCTGCTATCTAGCAGACCTGCTCTGTGTCTTAGAGCTTAGTGTTAATGCAAAGTACTTTATCTCCAGTTTTCTAGAACTCAAACACAGGAACATCAGGTCTAACCACCCTCAGGGTGGATCAGTAACTGTTCTGCTTTTTCTCAGCACTGATGCTCAACAGTAAACATACATTTCATATTCACGCCTAACACGTTATATCATGTTTGTGCCTCTTGGAGAAGGCAATTCGGTTTCTAAAATTCAATGTAGCATTTTAGGGTGTTGGCTCCCTTGCTGTGTTTTTAATGCATGAAAATAAAATTTTCTCAAACGACTAAAGTTCTGTTTATTAAGCACCTATTGTCTCCATAAACAAACCAGTTGTTAAATGTTACTAGGTAGTCTTTTTGAAACTTTCAACCTGATGCACCTTCTCTAAATAGTATAACGGCGGGACGTCACTACTTTATTCAGAATTGTACATCTTTGCCTGATGTTTGTGATAGAAAATCAAAAAATTAGAGGAAGGTTTAAAACATTGCATGAGTCAGTATAAGGAAACATTGTTATATTTAAAGTAAATGTTTGCTCAAGACATTTTGAGATTTGGAAGGACTTTTGTTTTTCTTTTTTGGAGGACCTTCCTAGTTAGATGCTGGTCAGAAGAAAGGAAGCCTGTGTTAGACTTATCAGACAGGCAAGTCCAGATCTGCTTTATAAATTCCAGGATTTTAAGGAATCTCATTGATTTCCAAGAATATTCTTTCAAAACCTTTTGATTTATTGTAGCAAATTTCTTTGTTCTTTTGCCCCCAAGAGAATTCGTAATCAATCTGTTTGTATTCATCAGTGTATAAAATACATTTGCCAATGGGCTTTGTGTTGCATGGTTGGGAATAGTACTGTAGTCTACCAAGGCATAGAGCTAGAGAGAAAATATCCAGTGTTCGCGTCACATACCTTGATGTCCTGCATCTGATGTGATTGCTGGCTGTAGAAGTATCATGTCCCAGCATGCCCAAATATTTGCTTGTGTAACCAAACGTAGGCTAAAGATTGTTTTTCTGTTACTCCGCTGTAGTCTCATCATTTTCTTGTGATGAGCTCACACCATCAGCCTTCATTCTTCAGAAAACCGTTTAGCCGTGTAAGATAACACTATCACATGTGTAAACATGAATGGTAGACATGACAATTTCTTGTCCTTTTGCCTTGCATACCCTTCATGAAAAGGGAACTTCAAGTAGTGTTTTGTATTTTACCTCTTTAAGGTAGTCATGTTGTTTCAAACATTGTTTCCCCCCCCCCATCTGTGAAAGGATATTTTTCCCGTCTGCCTTTTTATTGCCTCCAGCTCTGTCTGCTTCATCATTGTTTTATTTTATTTCTACATCACCAACCCAGCTGGGGCAATAGAATCAGCAGCCAGCTACATCCAAAACCAATTATCCTGCAAGTTTATTCCTTCTAGATGGGAACATTGTTCTTTCATTGTTAATTATAAGAAAGTGTGACCTGAACTATAACCTACAATCTCTTGCAAAAGTTAAAGAAGCAATGTCTTTATACAGCAGAACATGTCCATCGATTAGGACAATTTTATAATAAAAATGTTTATTTCAAATAGTTAAAAAACGTTATATCTTCTCTAAAGTAGGGCATTTAAACATTGCTCATTAAATGTGATCTAAAAATTAAATGGTCCATCATATTATAAGAATATAAGTTTGTACACAGATCTGGGTCATAAAGTATAAAATGTAGGTATTACATGGCTTTAAAATAAACTGTGTATAAAACGTTTACTGACTGTATCAGGTCTTGTAAATGTATCATAGTAGTACCAACCACAAGTGCGTCACAAAGTTGTTGTGTAGAGTGCCTCTGGAAAGTTTTCAGTACTTCATTTCTTCCACATGTTATGCTACAACCTTTATTCTGGAATTAATAATTGTTTTTTTCCCCCTCAAAACTCTGACAATTTCTGAATCGTAGCAGATTGAACTTGCAGTAAGCATACAATAACCTTCTTGTCTTGTTTATACTGAGGCGTAGGGCAGGGCGATATAGCCTCCAATCTATGTTGCGATATAATCTGAAGCATGTTGTGGTAACAATATTTATTGCAATATATTCTTTTCGTTTAACATTCTCAAATTCCAGATATTTTGCAGCAGAACAACTTCAAAAAAGTTTAGAAGGCCATTTGAAGAACATTAAATTTTTTCCCCAAAATAAACGTAACAATAGCCTTCATTTATGACTCAAACATCTCCTGATGAACATACTGACACCTTGTCAGCTCACAGTGGGTGCACTATAAGCCTGTATCGGATTTTCCCGCGCTGTCTGCAGATGTGACGTCAAGCGCGTTCATGTTAAATGTTTCAGATCACTCTGCCACTACCGGTAGTCAGGACTCGCAAGCAGTTAAATGGATTGTGCGAATACACAGAAGAGACCCAGGACAACTCTGACACCAACAGTTACTCCACATAAGACTAAAAAAGTTAAACCCCTGACAAGTGCCCGAAAAAGATCGAAGATTGAGAGCGACTGGCGTACGAGCAGAAAGGAAGAGCAGTTCTGGTTTTTTTGGCCACAGGTGTCAGTCGCGAGTTTAAATATCAGAAAATTGCATATAGCCCCTTTAATTGAGCAAAATGCATAAGAAAAATAATTCTCTTTTCTTTTTTTTTACTGAGTGTAACTGTAGAGAAACTGTCCCATCATTCTAAACACTCCAACATGTTTCATACTTTAACACATCCAGTTTTATTTCTAGATGTAGTTGATCCACTGGAACAAAGAATGTGTTAACGACTTAAAATTTAAGTTGTTGCAGCCCATTTGATTAATCTGTTTCGATAAGCAAGAGATTGTATGCAGAATGCTGGTGCCAGTGGTTTGTACAGATAAATAATTAAGTATTATCAGGTTCTGAATTGTATTTCAATTCAGGAGGGCATGACAGAAAATAATTGAGAACCACTGGTTTAATCAGAAGTTTAGCAGGTTTCTTTTTTGTAAAATAGAAACTTAGAAACTACATTTTTAACTTGCCAAATCTAACATCAGTATTTATCCTCCTTGCGTACCTGCTACAAAGTAGGTAGCCACAGCTTGATGACCTAATCAGAATACGCAGTCACGATAGGCCGGTACCTAATACCATTTATATTGCCCACTGCTACTCAGACCACCTTCACTGGAGAGCTGGCAGGGCAAAGTTTATGGTGTTTTGGGCAACTGGAAAGCTGATCTCCTGCCTTGGTTCCGGAAGTAAAGAAAAAATAGCTCGGAAAAACTTTGCCCTCTGGGTCACAAGTCATCCAAAATTGTGTGACCTAGCAGATGGATGGATGAATGGTCTCCATTTAGGGTCTGTGGGCAACCCAAGTTAGAAATTCTCTTGAGAATCACCAGGGATCTCCCAGTTGGACAAATACAGTAAAACCAGGTCATAAAACTGACCCATGTTGCCATTGACCCAAGTCAGCTGTTGCCGTCAGGTTTTTGTCTGTATCATTTATCTCACTATATGTTTTAATTGGCTTCTCGTTTTGGCAATGTTTAAAGTGCCCAAGTCCTGGAGAACAGACATGAATCAAATGGCTTAATTTCATCATCAGCCCTTAGTCATACAGCAGCGGCCTGGTAACGATTTTTTAATTTAATTTGGGAGTGTTGGAGAATGGATGCTGCTAAAGGCCGGTTCACACTGTGCGTTTTTCGGCCGTCTCAAAAGACTGCTTCATGCCACACTGTGTGAGCTCCACCAAGTTTTAGAGCTGTCACGCTTAACGGCCCAAGATTGAGTCAAACTACACGACGTCTCGCTCTCACTCCCATTTTCATTGGTCAATGGTAGACCGGGGTGGTAGGATTTCTCACACTGCCTGAAGGCTGCCGAGAGCTGGTTTTGGTCATACGAGCACTAAATAAGCTGTCAGGGAGCACGTCACACTGCACGGCCATATAGCTGTGAATCACACTCATCGTTTTTCATCACGATTCTTTTCACAACGAAAGAAAAGGTCTAGGACGGTTGAAACCACACAGTGTGATCCCAGCTTGAGGCCGGTTCACACAGCAAGATTTTTAAATTGTCATAAGATTTTCAGAATCTGAGACACCACTCACATAGGAATGAAAAAAATTAGGAATATAAAGCTTTGTTCCTACAGTGTGTGGTGTGCGGCAATGACTATAGAATTCAATTTAGTTTATTTATATAGCGGCCATTGACAACACGTGTCATCTCAAGGCACTTAACAAGAAAACTCACTTCAGTTTGAGCATACATACATTCCGATTAATTAGGGATGTGTTTTGATAAAGATCTGGCCATACGATATGAATCACAATACAGGGGAGACGATGCAATATATTCACTCAAGAGTAAGACTATATATTGTGATTTTTAGATGTAGTTTATCCACTGGAACAAAGAAGGTGAAAACAGCCACCAACCAACGGTCATACTTTTAATTTTATTGCAAAAGTTACCGTCTTCATTAATGGTTCCATTCAAATTCTAAGGAGGAAAAATATCGATACAATATTGTGATATAAAATATCGCAATATATCCGTATCAATTTTCTTACATCCCTGTAATTAATCCTTTGCTTCATTATTCCAATCAGATTTCTAAGGAAACCTAGCATTGAGTCATCGATACACCACACACATACAGATGTCACTCGTTTTGATTTTGGAAAACCCTCACTCTGTGCAATGTGCTTGCGTCACCTGTATTTCGTCTTGGTTTGGCAGGTTAGATGCTTCCAAGGCGAATCACTGCTCGTCACCTCACTTTCTGATTGATTACACACCATATTCAACAGACTGCATGCTCGTTTGTCCTCGGAACACACCACACACTGCCGATATCGGGCCAAGACAATCCAAGATGTTGAATATCCCTGGTTTGCGATTGCCGTCTATCTGAGCAAACTAGAGCGCATGGCAGAAATATCGGATAAAATTATCTTTAGGGCCATCATGATAATCCGGGTATCCTTAAGATTGTCGGGAGGGGAGAAGCATATCAGAAATCGGCGTAATTATCTTGCTGTGTGAACCTGTCTTAAAAGGTATAGAACAGTATATTTCATGGATTGGACTTCAGTACCCCAGTGGGGTTTTCAATTTCTTTGAGAATCAGCACCTCCAAATCCGAGGCCATGGTCTTGAGCCGGAAAAGGGTGGGGTACCATCTCCGGGTCGGGGATGAGGTCCTTCCCCAAGTGGAGGAGTTTAAGTGTCTGGGGGTCTTGTTCACGAATGAGGGAAAAATGGAGCGGGAGAGCGATAGATGGATTGGTAGGGCATCTGCAGTTATGCGGGTGCTGTACCGGTCTGTCGTGGTGAAGAGATTTGCCGGTCGATCTACGTTCCTACCCTCACCTATGGTCACGAACTCTGGGTGGTGACAGAAAGAACGAGATCACGGATACAAGCGGCTGAAATGAGTTTCCTTCGTAGAATGTCTGGGCTCTCCCTTAGAGATAGGGTGAGAAGCTCAGTCATCTGGAGGGGGCTCAGAGTAGAGCCGCTGCTTCTCCACATCGAGAGGAGTCAGTTGAGGTGGCTCGGGCATCTGGTCAGGATGCCTCCTGGACGCCTCCCTGGTGAGGTGTTTCAGGCATGTCCCACCGGGATGAGGCCCAGGGGAAGACCCAGGACACGCTGGCCTGGCCTGGGAACGCCTTGGGATTCCTCCCGAGGAGCTGGAACAAGTGGCTGGGGAGAGGGAAGTCTTGGTCTCTTTGCTCAGGCTGCTGCCCCTGCGACCCGACCCCGGATAAGCAGCAGAAAATGGATGGATGGACTTCAGTACCCCTGTGGGGTTTTCTTTTTTTTAACGTTTGTTTTTAGTTTTGAAAATTACCCAGATCAGTTTTACTTTAGGTCTATGTTTCAATTGAATTTAAATGTTTTCTTTCAAGACAATCAGATGTGTGTTGTTCATTAGGGATGTGTATTGTAAAAATCTGGCAATATGTATCCCGATACAGTGGAGACGATATAATGTATTGCAATACAATGAGGAAAGCTTGGTTTATACTTCTGCGTCGCGTTAGTCGCATAGGTTACTCCGTAACCGCCGCACCCACTGCTGTATCCATACTTCTGCGTAGGGCTGAAAGCGTCGTGTTGCTGTTTCATTTCCAGACCTGCAGGTGGCAGTAGGCTGGTATCGGTCGGCAAACTCCACAGGGCGGAGTTTTTCTGATGGTTTGCCTATGTTTGCTTCAGTTCCGGCAAGTATTTCCTGTTTTAGAACAACGATGGCAGCCGACTTGGTGCAGTGTCTCAACGAGATTGTGGAAGCAGACGAACAAATTATCCTTCTTTTGAACACTTTGCAACGCAAATATGGCAGCTTCCGCATACATTCAGCAACAAAACCCAAACATCCGGAAATACGTAATCTCACTGGCCAATCACAAGGGAGTACTTCCGCGTCTCTGCGTTGCGTTGCCGGGCTGCACATCAGGTCCGAGGAGGTGTGCGTCAAGCCTCTGCGGACCTACGCAGAGGCTACGGCGGTTACGGCGTACCCTACGCGAGGGACACGGCGCAGACGTATAAACCGGCCTTAAGACTATATATTGTGATTGTTTTTTGGATATTTTTTTTTTTACTGAGTTTAACTGTAGAGAAACTGTCACTGCATTCTAAACACTCAAACCTGTTTCATACTTTAACACATCTAGTTTTATTACTAGATCTAGTTGATCCACTAGAACAAAGAAGGTGAAAACAGCCAACTATCGGTCATATTTTTTTATTTTACTACAAAAATTACTGTCTTCATTAATGGTTCCATTCAAATTCTAAAAATAAAAAAGTTCATACTTTGCCTCTGAATATCGATACAATATCAGAAATAAAATATATATATATATATATATATATATATATATATATATATATATATATATATATATATATATATATATATATATATATATATATATATATATATATATATATATATATATATATATATATATATATTCTTACATCCCTAGTGTCGTTTATTTGTTCCTTTTGATAAATATATGCGTTGTGGTGGGAAAAAATTACGTTTGGTCAAGGATAATTATGTCTACAAATCACAATTTGAGCAAGATGGAGAGTCATTCATCCCTACCAAATGCAGAACAAGACATTGTGGGAGCACAAAACCTACTTTGCTACAACAGGATAGTATGTGACAGCTCCCTAAGGTTGCTTATGGGCAGCGTAGTCAGAGGAAGAGGGTCCAGGGGGGTATTCCATCAAGCAGGCTAAAGGCAAAGCCAAGCTTAAATGGCCAAGTCTAGCTAATGAGTGAGAGTTCGGTTCCTTCAAAGAGGCTGAGATTAGCCCCAATTCAGTAACCATGGAAACCATGACTCTGGCTAGGCCTCAACCATGGCTAAGCCAGAACTGTGGCTCAGGTTTCCTTTCCATCAATCTGAGCCTCAACCCTGTTCCACCAAGGTGGCAAATGTGAATGCCAGCCAATTAACCATGGTGACTTATGCTGCCGGCATTGAAAATAAAAGATTGAATATGTACACCAAACCAATTAGATGTAAATGCCCTCCAATCTCCACCCCCACACATCCTCCTTGCCTCCTATTGGCTGGCAAAGCCAAAGCCCCCCCTCGATCCCTACTATCTTGGGCCCCTTATTTATCCCAAGGGCCAGGATCTCAGCTGGTGTGAGCTCCCCCGGCGGCGGTCCCCCACCAGTACCCATGGATGCAGTCTGCTTTCTGGTGGCTGCAAGACCTGTATATATTCATAGCTGCACATCTATTTTGAATGATACATTTCACATTACATTATGGAACACTTACCATTGCTAAGAATGTTCCTATATTTGATTTTGACCTGGTAGCCGGTCCTCCTCTGGCTACTGAGATTGCTTCTGTTGCGACATAACCATGAGGGACACACACCATGTCTGCCCTATAGCACATTTCATACATAGAGGCAATTTCAGGAGATCATTCATTTGATGTAATAAGGGTTAGTGCCTCCGATTGATAGGAGGTAGATGATTGATTTGCTGTCACCTGCATTCACTTAGTTACTGTAACAGAGGTCCTCATCTCCATTGAATTGCTTGATTTGCTAAATGATTCTAGATAATTAATAATGCAGGAAATAAATTACAGCTATCCCATCGATTTGCATAATCAGTTGATAAATGTGATGAATATAATTTTCTAACATTACTACTAGGGCTGCCAAATGATAAAATATGTAGAATTTCACAAATTGCAGTGAAACAATAATGCTATTTCAATTATGTTCATATGAATGTTACTTACTAGGGCTGTCTTGTTCTTTGAATCAGAATCAGCTTTAATGGCCAAGTATGACACATACAAGGAATTTGACTCCGACAACTTTTCTCTCCAGTACAGAACTTAAATAAGTGAAATAAAGAAATAAATACAAATAAATAATAAAGGATAATATATACACCAAACCGGGGTTATTTTACAGTGAGTATGTGCAGAGTTATAGTTTATTGTTATGTGAATGGACTCACACTCTGTGACTACACAGAGTTCATCAGAGCGACAGCCTGGGGGAGAAAACTGTTCTTGTGTCGGGTGGTTTTGGCGTACAACGCTCTGTAACGCCGGCCTGACGGGAGGAACCAGATTGTGGCCAGGGTGTGAGGGGTCTGTGGTGATTTTTCTGGCCTGCTTCCCGACCCTGGACTGGTACAGGTCCTGAATGGAGGGAAGATCAGTACCTATGATCCTCTCTGAGGATTTGGGGATTTTCCTTTTCATTTTAGGGATTTGGTTGCATTAATAGGTCCACATAATTGATTAGTTTAAAACAAAAAGCATCAAGAAATCAATTGGTAGATTATTGTCTACATATATTTTGGCCCTTTGATGGGGGATTTATATAACATGATGATGCTGAAATACTTAATTTTCTTTATCACTTACGCGTTCAGCCTGTCGGCAATATTCTGCCACGCCACATCCCTCGCTTTATTGATTGCTGTGGTATTGCCCTTTTTTCAGATTATGTGGCTGTAATCCTCATACCTCCATGTTTGTTTCGCTGCGGAGAACATTTCTGCACGCTCTTTTCCCTTGCTTTTCGGCATTTTGGACAGTTCTCGTTCTCGACTGGTATGGGCTTTTTATTTTTCCTGTGG
Source organism: Valencia hispanica (assembly GCA_963556495.2). Lineage (NCBI taxonomy): Eukaryota > Metazoa > Chordata > Actinopteri > Cyprinodontiformes > Valenciidae > Valencia > Valencia hispanica. The sequence continues at coordinate 20,306,017 of OY747701.1, read as the reverse complement.
GCGTGCACAAGTTGAGGCTTAGCAGGTGAGGCTTGACTCATGAAGTGGAGCCAGCTGATTTCACTTGATGGAACGATTTGGAGCTAGATTGGGAAGTGGAGTTTAGTCAAGCTTCAAGCTTACACCCAAGTCTGGCAATTCTTAGCTACGTTGATGGAATACCCCCCAGATGTAAAGGCAGCAGCATAATGGCTTTCTGTCATGACTATGGCAATAAGGACAAGTAGAGCCATAATACTGCAATGATCAAGAAATTTAGATTAAGAAGAGATGAAGAAAATATACATGCCATTATGTAGACACATGACTGGGTAATGTATATGAGGGCTGAGAACGATCTGTTCTTCGTATGTGATTATAAGACAGAGTTATGCAATTGTAAACAGAGCAGCATATATGTATGCGTGTGGCTCTGTTATGCAGCTGCTTTGTTTACAATTGCTTCACTTAGTCTTGTTATATGAACTGAAGTTGTTGTTGTTCTGTCCACCACCAGAGGGTGTAGCAGTCTCTGCTTCTACTTGCAGTCCAGGTTAATAGCTCTATTGTATAGCTGTCTGTGGCTACTGCTTCATGTGCATACCAAAACCTGACACCTGGTCTTGGACATCAATGTGCACCCTACCTGATCTAAAAAAGGACTTTCTCTCTGTAGCATCGACTTACCTGTCCCTTACTGACAGACTGAATGCAAGCCTGCTAGATCTAGTCACTTTCACACCTATCTATTCCACTCCTCTCCACATTGTTTATCTCACACACACTCCCAGTCTTTCCCTCCTCCACCCTTTTTGTCTTCACCCAAAGGGGTTTTCAGTTACACACAACATGCCCAGACAGTTGCGCACAGTTCACAGGTCTCCAGTCATAGATCAGAGGGATGTGCGCAATGGGGTGGAGTCTAACACTGGCAACAGCAGTCAGAGAAAATCCCTGTTGACTGTAATGGGCTCGTTGTAGCTGTGTTTTCAGTGATGTATTAAAATGGTGCACAATATACTTTTCACAGTTCACACGCAATTGTATTGCAACATATTTAACAAAAATGTTTTCTGCATACCATCACCAATGCTGTAAAGTAGATGTTTAAACTGTTTCTCAATGCACAAGGTCTCAGGATTGTGATTTGTGTATTTTCTGAATGTTTGTATGTAGTTTTGCATGTTGACTTTTTGTAGCAACAGCTGCGATTCACATGTCTGCAGATTTCTGAGGCACAGTTTAGGCTATATGAGGTTCCACTTGAGGGTCTATGTAACACTGAAGCTGCTGGAGTATTAACCACTAACTGCCATGGTGGTATATTGCACCAATAAATCAAATTGTCACTCGGGTATTTGTAATGTCACAAGCAGGTATCTCTGTGGAAATTAATGATACATTTAGAAAGCCATGACTGGTGTCATTTCTTATGTTTTTAAAAAGCAAAGATTTTGTCCTAGTAATGCTTCTTTTATTTTGTTAATATATGTGTGGCACCTAGTTTGTCTAAATTATTCAGTTGTGGTCAAACCTTTTACTCCTGAAAGCCCTTTAAGAATATGTGGTAAAAATATTTCAAATTTCAAGCAAAACTGTGATTAACTTTTAAATAAATGGTATATTTATGACCAAAACATATGATCATAAAAAAACTAAAGGATACATACGTTGTGTAAAAAGGAGTTGGAATAACTAAAGCTAAATATTTTCAAGCAAAACTACACTTTCATATTAAACCGCCCTTATTGATAATGAGCATTTTTAATGCACAAATCGTTCATATTTTATAATAGAAGTAGTAGTTCTTCTGCTGCAGCCGGGCAAAACAATATTTGGCAGCCACCGATTGTGCAAGTTGTCCCACTTGAAAAAAGAAATAAATAGGTCTGTAATTTTCATTATAGGTACACTTACACTGTGGGAGAGAGAATGTAAGAAAAAAAATCCAGGAAATCTCATTGTATGATTTTTAAAGAATTTTCTATAATGGTGCAGAAAATAATTATTTAGCATCTAAACCAAGCAAGAATTCTAGCCCTCAACAGACCTGTTACTACTTCTTTAAGCTTTTCTATCCTCCAATGGTTACCTGTATTAATGGCCCCTGTTTGATCTCGTTATCTGTATAAAAGACACCTGCATGTCCACACCTTCAAACAGTCAGGATTTTTGATCCATGACCACATAGTGTGTTACTATTAGCAACCTTTGTTACTATGGTCCCACCTGTCTTCAGATCATTGACCAGTTCCCCCAGTGTAGTTCTGGGCTGTTTCCTCACTGTTATCAACATCATGTGTACCCCACAAAGTGAGATCCTGCATGGAGCCCCAGGTTGATAGAGATGGTCAATGATCCATTTTCTAATAATTGCTCCAACAGTTGATCTCTTCTCACCAAGCTGCTTGCCTATTGTAGATTGGCTCCTCCCAGTCTTGTGTAGGTGAACAATGTTTCCCCTGGTGTCCTTAGACAGTGGTTTGGTCTTGACCATGGTGGAGGTTTTAGTCTGACTGTTTGAAAGTGTGGACAGGTGTCTTTTTATATAATGCATATATCTTACTCGTCTGTTGGTGCTAAATACTCATTTTCTGCCCCAATATTAGGGGTGTTCCATCTTGGGGGCTATGATTCGATTATAAAACGATTATTTTTGATGCATATTATTTCCCCATTTAGGGTTTTTTCTGCTGAAGGGCCATTACTTCATTCCTTCCATGGCTACTTTCTACTCTTAAATCCATTCTGTTTCCATTAATTGAAGTATCCAAACCAATTGATGCCCTGTCTTTTGTTCATGTCAAGCCACAAATAAACCAACGCATGTCAAAAATATGTTTCATAATTATATCAAGGTCAAATTTTCAATGAAAGCTAAGGGAAATGTGTGTTGGCAATTTAAATATAATATAGGGTGTAGGGATGGACATAATTAATCAACGATCGATTAATTGATCATTAAAAATTTCATCGATGACATTTTTTTTTTACCGATCAATTAATTCATGTTCTGTTGCGTAGTGTGAGTTTTGTAGGAATGCAATTAATTTTGCTATGTGGCAGTAATTAAACACTTTACCACACGAGGACGATGACTGAAAATAAACCCACAGGCCGACTCAGTTTCTTGCGAGTTTCTGTGTATTTCAAAAGTAGCAATGTCATGAAGAGGTCGCAGCAAAGTGTGGCGTGGGACCACTTTGACAAAAAAAAAAGTCTCTGTTCACTGCCAACACTGCGAAAGCTGTGTATAAGTACTTGAACGCACTTCCAACCCTGGTTAGAAGCGGAGCATCCTGCTCTTGGTCTTAACCTAGCATCAAGTCGGTGTTAGCACGGAGGAGCCGAGATGCACAACGAGCAGAGAAACGTACTCTCCGATTACTTTCTGAAGGAGGCTCCGCCACCCCCTGGATTGCACCCTTACAGACTGGTGGTAAATCAATGAAACAATATTCCAGAGGCTTGCCAAGTTAGCATGGAGGTATGTGTATCACAGCGACGTCTGTCCCTCACAGCAGGTGATCTCAGCGCTGCAGGTCAGACGCGAAAGCAGCCTGGTGACCGTCAGCCTGCTCACCAGGCTGCTTTCGCTTCTGACCCCAGCGCATGTTAACATGCTCATCTTTCTCAACAAAAATCAGTAGACTGGTGCTAAAGTTGTGTATAACTTACGGTTTATTTTGTTTTTGTCTTTTTTTCTCTGTTAATGAGCCTAATTTATTGTTGGGTACGCTGATCTCTCTCAGCCTCTTTCTCGACTCTTTTGCCAAATGTAACACAAAACTATCAGACCTATAAGTATTATATATTTGTTTAAATTAAGTTATTGTTTAACATTACTTCTTTTTTTTTTTGGGAGAAGAAAAAAAATATGACAGTTGTATTAATGAGTAGGTGCCTACCGTCTTTTAGCTGTCGGCTCCGCTGCTTTTAGCGCATATTTTCTTTGTGCAACTACCGTGAATTAATTCCGTTTAACTTCCACAAGAGGTGTATGGGGTCAAATCAGGATCAGCTTAAAGTGAATGACAAAACAGATTGTAAACTTGAAAAATAGACATTGTAAATTTGAAGGAAAAAAAAGGTAAATTTGAAAACAGTTTTGAACTTGAAAGTACACATTGTAAATTTGAAAAAAAAATTGTAAATTTAAAAAAATAAAAGTAAATTTTAAAAATAAATTGTAAACTTGAAGAATAACTGTAAATTTAAAAAAAAATTGTACATTTGAATAAATAGTGAAAACTTGAATAAAAAAATCTATAAACCTAAGACTGTAACCAAATGAAGAAAAACAGTTATTTGTAACAACTGCTGTTTTGTATTTTCAATCTTTTTTTGGCCAGTGTTTACGTTTCTCTTCCCCTTTGCTTTCAGTCCTCAGTTTACAGTTTCAATTCAGACTTTTCGTTTTCGGAGTTGAGCCTAATTTTACGTGGGGGCGGGTCTTAGAGCCCATTGGCTACTGGGGACCAGCGTCATAGAGAGAGAGGGAGTTCTGACCATTGAGTGGAATGCGGAAGTCATGTGGGTCAGACAGGTGCAGATCATTATCAGATAGTTCCAAACAACAGCAGCTGCATCATTGACCGCAGTTCATTCTCAGCGTTTTGGAACTATTTTTCCGGTAAGTTAGTGGAATCACAAAATTTTTTGGCATTGAAAAGCTCAAGGGTGATATTTAATGTAGCCAGTTTTGGTTAATTATTTGTGTTAATGAGCTAGTTGTAGTTTAACTGCAGCTAGCTAATTGTGAGCAGGAGGGGACTGGACAAGCTTGACGACCTATTGACGTTTATTTCAGTATGTCAAATTCAGCTTTTTAAAAATATTTAGCACAGTTTGAAATAGGCTATACAATTTTAAATCTCATTAATTTTAATTGTGACATAATTTTTTTCTAAAATATATTTAATGAGTTGCTTGTCGCTGTATCAACAGTCTTTAACTGACTTTGATGCATCAGAGATGAAAGCATAAATAGAGATACTATCAGTAAAGATAAATGTGATCATAAAGATGAGAAATTATTTCTTTATTTTTCAGTTAATCCACATAAGACTGACTGCAATGAACTGCTGAAGCATATGGCACACAGGATCACCAAGGTAACAAGATATATTGTTTGGTTGTTTTGTGTCCTCCAAAATAAGATCTGAATCAAGACATTTGAAGACCTTTGCAAAAGAGAGACCAAGTTCCTCCATGGCAACGATCAAGGTGTTTGGTGGCGGTTGCTTGTTCTGCTATCAGATGCTGTTTTTTGTTTGGCTTTTACTTCCAAGATACCCAGTATTGGAGAGCACTTTTCACTTTTGTTCCACATCATGACATGCAGGGAGCACGCTTTCTAACAGACTTGCTTCTCTCTCTAGAGTGTTCATGGCATTTGGGAGCCCCATTAGAGATGCACCAGACCTGGTTCGTCTCCACTTTCTAGACCAGACCGAAGGCTTCATGTGATGGTCGACACAGCACTCCTGGTTTGAATTCCTTCAGTGTCAATAGGGCACGGTGCTCTCCTTCCAGACTGTCATAATTTTTGCTTTATTGAACTAGAGCATCCATCACAGATGTTGGAATGTTTCATTTGTTTACAATATATCCTGTAAGATGGTACAGAATACAGGTTTCACTGTTGGTGAGATCATCAGTACCTGTGTTTCCAATCAGCTGGTCCACACTCAGGCCAGGACTGGGACATGTCTCCTAAATGTCCAGGAACTCTGCCAGTAGACTGCCGTCATCCTCCTGATAACTTCATTTGAATGTCATAAGAAACTACCCAACAGAGACTGATGGCAGTGCCGGGTGAAACTCCACTGGTGTTGGAACAGGATTTATTTACCGTATGTAGCTGAACCAGTTTTCAAGACTGTCTTGGGTAAACCTGCTTGTCAACACAAACAGATGTCCATGGTCAAGCGTGTCTTTTTGGATTGATAAAATTGTAGATGTTGCCCTCACAACTCCTGTTTGCACTGGTTTCCTGTTTGACCAATCTTAAGTCCACAGAAGAGTGTTATCATGTCTTGGAGGAATGTGATGGCTTTGTTGTACTCTTCCATCTTTTTCCTAAGTGCCATCACAGGGTGGCGTGTAGAGCCCTGATTGAAAAGTTTGACAGTACAGATTAAACTTATTGCACACAGCTTTCTGTTATTATGACCTCTGGTGAGGGTGAGGTTTCTCCTGCTGACTTGAGCCAACCATTTCCTCCTGTCTTTTAGGGAAGCCGTACGTTCTGATCCCTTTCTTGGACCGATTGCTGCATCCAAATGCAGCACAGCCAGTCATGGTAAAGCAATGAACCTATAAAGGTATTATTTAAATATACATTTTATACATATGAAATGTTGTACAAAACCAAATATATAGTGATATGTATAAGTAGGTCAAGGTCAAACTTCAAATTACACTTTTCTCTTGTTCCACCCTAAACATCTTGATTTGTAATTTAAATTTTTCACCCACTAAGTCCTTCAAAGCAAAACATTTTACTAATTAACTGTTTCTTTATTGTTGTTTTCAGGAAGGTCACCAGTGGTTGTTATCAAAGGGAGCTGCTGTTAATGTTACCAAGGATGAACCTTCCTTAGGACTTCAGCACATTTCCAAATTGCCCAAATTTGATCGATGCAGTATTTGTACAGATGTAATGACTGTGAGAATGATAGTAAAAATACTTCATTAAAGCTTGTTTTACATAATATTGTTTAAGTTTGCTTATTGTTTTTCCACAATTAACGCACTTATTTTTTTTTACATATACTGGTTTTAACATTATCAATGAATTACTATATTACTGTAGTCGGGCTAAAAGCACAATCATCTGGGTTATAGATGCATGAGTTCATAAGAAAATAAATAATTATAGAATGTCTCCTACTGAAATAATTAATCCCAGGTCATCAGTCAATGCATAGACAGCCACATATTTTCCTCCAAGTTATTTAAAACTGGTTAAAAACATGTAACTTAGATCAGCCTGTCATTCAGCTAATTTTCCATCTGACAGCAGGCAAAGAGAACACAGACTGAATGTTATCTGCTAGACCTATAGGGTGTTTTAGGAGTAAATCCTGGGAACAGTAATATCACATGCTTTGTTGAAAGATGGAGATCTAAAGGTAAGCTGGAGCAGAGGTCTTAACCACTGACATGTTTTAAGTGTATAGGAGGACAAGATATGGCATTACCATGCTAGCATTTAGAAAACAGGCTATAAATTGGGTATTAATACTCCAGTTTAGGGTTTCTTGTGGCACATAAGGTTATTAGACATGCCTATATTGAGCAGTGTAGTGCATTAATAATAAATATGATCGGTGATCTACATGGATTGTACAATGTGTTAGCACTCTGGTTTCCCTCTTAAAATGTAGAACAGTGACGAATGTCTGTTCCTCTAGAAATGCTTTGATAAAATAAAGATGCATAGCCTTTTCAGTAAAAAGTAATCAGTACACATTAGTCAATAATGATCAAAAATTGCCAGGAGAAATGAGAAAATCGATTTTGCGTTCTGTCCCGCCAGAAGCCGCTCAGACTGACTTACAGAGCTGGGATGTTTGGAACTGAGAGCTCCATGACCCACGTGACCGTGTGTCGGCTAGTTCAAAGTCTGTCGTAACTCTCTCTCTATGGCAGGTTTAGTTTTGTGTTCTATGGAGTACTCCATATGTGTTCTAGGAACACAAAACTAAACCTACCGCAGATGACCGTCCGCCGCCATCGCAATGTCTGGTACAGGAGGGATGACAGGCGGCGCCAACAACATACGCTGTTCTGGGGCGGAAATTATGTCAACATAAACTCTGTCACCCGATGTCCCCAGTAGCCAATGGGCTCTAAGACCCGCCCCCACGTAAAATTAGGCTTAACTCCGAAAACGAAAAGTCTGAATTGAAACTGTAAACTGAGGACTGAAAGCAAAGGGGAAGAGAAACGTAAAAACTGGCCAAAAAAAGATTGAAAATACAAAACAGCAGTTGATACAAATAACTTTTTTTTTTTTTGGTTACAGTTTTAGGTTTATAGATTTTTTTTTATTTATTCAAGTTTTCAATATTTATTGTAATTTACAATTTATTTTTTAAAATTTACTTTTTTTTTTTTTTTATTTACAATGTGTACTTTCAAGTTCAAAACTGCTTTCAAATTTAAACTTTTTTTCTTCAAATTTACCATGTCTATTTTTCAAGTTTACAATCTGTTTTTTCATTCACTTTAAGCTGATCCTAATTTGACCCCATAGAGGTGTCCCACTTGTAATGAAGATCTCAATGAGGAAACACGCTATTTTTCTATTCTCACTGCATTTTAATATAGCCTATGAACACTGAATTTTAATATTAAAATATCAATGATTAATCGAAAATCGATCGTTAATTCTCCCGATGATCGATGAAGATGTCCATCCCTAATAGGGGATTTCACAGGTCATAGTCTCTTTTAAAAAATGAGGAAATAAATTGGTGAAGGTACAAAATGGCTTTGAGCCAACCGATGCTATCTTTAGTTTTGCAAATATATGTTCATAGCTCATGTTGGTCATTTGGGGAGATAACCTGTGTTTATACAGAATGGGATCATTTGGATGTATTGATGGAGGGAAGTATACAAGAATGTGTCTACCCCCACCGCCTCAATATTTGAATCATCCACCATTTGTGCAACGTGTTACCAACTCCTCAGCATGGAAAGTAGCTACTAGCTGTCCCAAAAGTCAGAAGTTGCTAAATGATGTCATTGCCTCATTTGGATAATGTGCATGTACTTGTAGTGGACGCTGTAGGAGAGGGGAATAATTTATTGTAATATTTTTTGCAGATTATTTTTTTTTTAACCATTGATTGTAGTGTGGTTGGGGTGTAACTGTTACTGTTTTGCCTTTGAGTATTTTTTTGAGTTGTCATGAATTTTTATATCATTTTATATCACAAATGTTTTATTACATCTCCAATAAACTGCTTCAACCAGCCTTTCAATTCAGTATTTGATTCTCACTTTCTGTATTTTGGAGAATCCAATTTAGACTGAGACATGATGACTGTTTAACATCTGTCACAGAGAGGCACAGACACAGTGGACAAGGTAAGTGACTGAGGTTATGATATTAGAAATTTGTACACTGGCAGCTTTAGATGCAGTGGGGTTAACAGCTGCTCTGACTGCAGCTCGACTTGGGTGGAGGGGGACTGCAGCGCAAGGACTGGCTGCCTGCTGTAAGCGCTGGGACAGGGGAGGAGCCCAAAGCAGCACCGCTGCTCGTTGAGAAAAGTAACAAGGATACGGGCTTCACGTCAAAGTCTCCAATAACACCCCCAAAAATTGCTAGATTAGTCACTAGTCGCTTTTTTGAAGAAGAGTCGCCAGAGGGGTCTCAAAACCCGCGAAATATATTGACAATGTTGCTTAGTTGGCAACACTGCTGGATAGGGTGGATTCACATGACTGCACGTAGTCGCGTGATTCCACCCCATACAGTCTGTAACGTAGTACGGCATCTTAAATGGACATGAACATCAGCAAACTACACACTTTTTTTTAAAGCAATATACAGACATGGGCAAAAGGATGTTTGTTATAGTCATAGATTTCGGTATCTGTAAATTTTCAGTTTATCGCCCAGCCCTGAAACCCAGTGTCTTTTTTACTTTGATTTTCTTTGATTTTCACGGTTTTTAACCTTTAATCTTTTTATTTTATTTTATTTAAGACATTAGCCCCTTTCAAACAGGCCATGAAAAACTGTAATTTTCCAGACTTCGTCTGTTTTGCTTTTGTGTCTGAAAGCAATCTTTCGGACTTTGTCCGGATACCCTTTACCGGTAATTTTACGGCTGAAGACCTGGTAACAAGAGCGGACTTTTCACGGTATGGGGTTTGCATTCAGAAAGTCAGGTAATGTTCCGCGAAAGCTGGAGGGGTGTGGGGCGGTGGGGAAAAGGGGAAAGGGGCATGGGAACGCTGTGAGCGCACACATTGATGACGTATAAATGTCACTATTTTCCTTTCAGCTTTTTCATCGATGTCTCTGAAGCGTTTCCATGTGCGCAAAATTGCACACATCTCAAAGACGAGCACTGCGGGTAGTTCTGCAGTTTCGTCTACCATCTTTACAATAATGCATTTGTTTGGGGAAATGACATACGCCCGCCGCAGTAATACGGATACGTAATATCCACCTAGAACCCCCCCAATCCCCCGCACCCCACAGATATTCATCAGGATCCTCCGGTACATTTCTTGCTGTGTGAAAGCAGCCGAAAGGCAATGTTCCGGAGAAAAGTGGCGTGTTTGAAAACACAACTCCAGTTAAAGACCGGATGGAGTTGTCCGCAAATATTCCAGAACTTCTGTCTGAAAACGGCTATTCTTACATAACCTGTACAATGCCTTGCTACTTATTTTTCTTGTGTTGTCTTTCTTGTTGTTGAAAAATGTTAAATTATTGCAATTTCATGGTTTTTTTTTTTGTTTCTTTGGGGGGGGGGCGTGTAATAATGACATGTTTGAAATAGATTTGTAACTATCTCAATATCAATGTCTGCGGTATCACAATCGCAAATGACTTCTTTTGCTCTAATAGTTGGTCGGTATCATATTTCAAGGGCAATGCATGAACACTTGCACCCTAATTAAAATAAACAGACATTTAAAAGGTTCAAAGCCTGAAAGCGAATGTTTGGTAGCTTTGCAATTCTGACGCTAAGCTTAAATAGTTTCCGTTTTGTTTTTTGCCTGTACATTTTTGTGCCATAGGTGTTTTGCTGACTAGTTAATTTAAAGAGGGTACAAGCTTTGAAATAAAAACCAGTTACCCTGGCTACTTCAGGTTTACTAGCTGGTCACCCTTGCAAAGCTTCAGGGTTCAACAAGGATCTGGTGCTACTTGGAAAACAATGGGAGAAAGTTGTTATAAAATGATCATTAATGATCATTAATCATTCTTTCTTTTCCAAGGCTTTTCTAATTGATCTTGGCTGTGCATACTTTGCTGATTTTTAAACAGGCACATAATTGGACAGCACAGTTGCTGCTGCTGTGTTGACAGAGACACAAGCCATCCTGTCTATCAAACAGGTAGACCCTGTATGACAGTGCTCAGCAGATTGCACTAATTTCTGGGGGGGAAATTACTACCGGTGACGACCTTCATAACTTGAGGTGCTTTACTTAGAAATATCAAAGGTTTAAATTTTATGACTTAATATCACTTTGCAGATGTCTACCACGATAACTACTCATAATTTGAAACCATATCAGCCATTGCATTTTGCTGAACACAACTATCATCTAACACATTAGCGTGTAGTTTTTATGTTTTGGATCTGGCTTCGGTCTGTTGTCATGACCAGTTAGATATTTTCTGCTGGTGATTTCATCTGTGAGGATATTAGACACCCATTAAAGCCGTCTGGTAGCTGGGAGGGAGAGGAAAAAGAGGTGTTGGAAAAGATGTACAGCCTGTCAAGCGAGGGGAAATCTGAAGTGAGGTTGATGAGGAGCTCTAAGTGAAGTATTAACAGACACCCAGAATAATCAGTGTAGACAGGTAGGGACCAAGGCTACCTTATGTAGTGTCAGGTGATGTTATGTCTCAGAGGTCATTCTGTTTAAAATAGAAGCTTTAGGTAATGTCTGTGTTTCATTTGCACTAAGGTTGCACTAATTGCACAGATAGGATTGAATACCATTGTGGTATCTGTACCAAACTGTTTTGCAAGAGCTAAAATAACAAAATGATCGTTTAAATGAGTCAAATGTATTAGTTTTTCATCAAAATGAATGTTTTAAACTAAAATAAATTTGTTGTATTGGGGTGCTGGGTAATTTATGAAAACTTTTTGAGCTAAAATAAATAAAAAAATGAGAAGACATATACTCACAAGAATACAAGGAACTAAATGTGAACTTTGGTAAAACCAGTACAGGGCTCTTATATTCTGCCTATACTGGGAATACAGAGGTACAGTAGTGTTTGATTAAGGTTTACAGACTGCACATGTCTGTTGCAGCAGGATTTTTATGCCATACCTTTCCATAGTAATGGTAATAAATAATGTTAAGAGATGCAGTCAGAAATCAGTTTTGGAGGTTGTAAAAAACTAACTTGATTCTGAGGAATAATTGTCACAAGCTGCCATCCAGCTATAGAGCAATTTGTAAAAAAATAAAATAAAAAAAAACTCTTTATTTTCAGATGTGCAATCCATGGAATATTTTTTTTATTTAGCTTTCGAAAACATGAGCCCACCTCAAGTTTACTAATTGCTCTTTTAGGCAAACCATCCCCAAATTCTCACCCATCTGCCACCATGCTTAGTAGCTGGTGCTTGGACTATATGTTTCAATCCTGTTTTTGTGTTTTGTCATGCATGTAGCGATGTCATGTGGCCAAAGTGATTTTTTTTTTTACCGTACTTGCACATACTTCTAAAGCAACCAAACCAAATATTTCCCAGTGTCTCTTAATCATGAACACATTTCAAAATTACTATTTGTAATGAGTGTTTATTATTAAAGTAAATTTGTATCTAAGTGTGTGGAGAGTGCAGGAATCTGTTAGGGTAACATTATCGGAGCCAGGGACTTTGAAAGGAAGGCGAACTGATGAAGAAGATTTGCCCTGCTCTGGGGGGTTCTGAAGACTCATGAACTGATTGTGCAAAGATGGATGCTTTATTTAAGGAAGAATGTTATGAGCAGCATCTTCCCAAGATGGTAATTTAACTACAGGCTGAGGCCTCTTTAGATTGCTGCAACACAGACTACTACAGGAGATCATACCTGCCCACACCTGTAACCATTTCTAATGATTGTAATGTAACATCTAATATAAAACATTTCAGACAAAGTCTAAGCATTGGATGTTTTCCTGATTTTATTTGTTCCATATCGAAGGACATTAAAAATGCTAACTAACATTCAGGTATCCATAAACCTCTTTTGTGTCACGAGTATTGTTCCCACCCTTGCTTGCTATCAGCCCTATTATTAACTAGTACATAAACAGATACCCAAGCAAATCCACACAGAAATGCACCCATGTGAGATATTTACGTGACCGCTGTATGTAATGGTGATGTGCCATTTTGGCGTCTTTGTCTCCATGCGAGGGTGAGCAGCTTTCGTAAGCTGACACCTACTTCTTCATATGACATGTCATGTGGAGGGGGTCTTTTTGCATGTTTGTGAATATCAGTGTTGCTCTGTAAACGCCAGTCTGGCAGCAGGCGGTAACCAGAGCCCGCAGGGAGCTGATGCCATGCGTAAATTAAACGGGCCCTCCATACATTCTCCTTTCCCTGGGTTGCTGTGTCTGCATTTTTCAACATGAGGTTTTGCCTCATAAGAGTGCAAGTTCTGCTTTTAATTTGGCGTAGCAAATCTGTGGATGCTGGGCCGTGGATGTGGTGCTGAAGTTTCGTACGGTTATGTGTGAAACGCCTGGTCAAGCTTTGTTACTCTGCAGAAAGGATGGCGGCGCTTAGGAGGTCCACCACCCTCTAAAGATGGGTGGGTTATCAAGAGGTTATGGCTCTGTAGTGTCCTTTGAGGGTCTTTGCCAAGACTACTTCAAATGATCTCCTCTGACATTAATATTTTCACTTGGAGGCAGTTGGGGAGCAAAGTGTGAGAGGGGCAATGTAAGCAAGATCTTTTTTTTTTTTTTGGCTGGCCTTGTTTTATGTTGGCAGTGGTGATAGACACCAAAGCCATTACTCATTGTGCTGGCATTCCCAGAATGTATTCTTAGCTCCTGTCTTCCTGTTAGTCTCTACAGAAAGGTTGGAGGGTCAAAAAATAAAGAGGTAACCAGTCTGCAGGGCTGTCTGCACTGCTGCTGTTTACCAGGGAGGGGGGGATATTTTGGACCTCCGAGAGCTTGCATATTTACCCCACTGAGCCTGACTGACCTTGTCATTTGTTGGTGTGAAGAAGCTGCAACCACTAACAGTGGGGAGAAGAGGCAAAGGGAGAAACTGCTTCGTTAGCTCTAGATAAGCAAATAGCTTTTGACGATAACACAGCTCCAGGAATCAAGATTTTTTAAACAAAAGAAGACTGAGCTAAGCAGAAGGTTTGAAGGAGCAAGGCAGGGGTCGGGGGAGCCGTTGCCGTCTGTGGCAAGAGGCAGCCAGACTGAGCTGACTTCCACCCAGAGGAGGAGTTGCAGTTGCCGGCCAGGGCAGGTCCCGGTGCTGGCAGGGCTGGCCCTACTGCTTCTCCACCTCCATTCCTTTCTCCCCTCTCACTCCTCCTCCATTTAACTATCAACCAAACTGCTGAGCAGTGATGGGATTGCCAGCACAGCTCCTAAGCAACAAAGGAATGCTTAGAAAATCTCAACATTTAAACTTTTTTGCCTCCAGTGAGGGAAACTAGTGATTCACGGCTGGAACGTCTCTCATCCTTTGTCGTGTTTTGTTGCACTCACTGGTTGAGTGCACGGAGAGACAAAGGAAGTTCTTTTTTTTGTGTAAATATTTTTTCTCCTTTTTATTTTTACTTTTTTTTTTTGTGAACCGGAACAGTGGCAACGTTTTCAGTAGCACGGTGCAAGGACCAGCTCCACTCACCCAAGATGAGCCGCTGGCTGAAATGCACCTCCATGCACTTTGTATGTATTCTTGTTTTTGTTCTTTCCACACACATAAAAAAAATAATAATTCTACAGGGAACTCATTTGGGCTTGTGAATTTCTAAAGAATATGTAAAGTCTGACAGAGTAATAGTAAAAAGACATTTAATCAGGCATTTAGATTAATGTTTGTTGGTTAACTGATTATTCTTGTGGCTACATTTGATCCATTTATGTGTAAAGGTTTGGTTTGTGTGTACTGGGCTTTGTTGTTCTGGATAAAGGTCATGTTTTTTTTTTTTTTCTTGGAGGAGGACTCTGTTCCCATGTTTTGTGGCTGTCGCTCATGTGGTGATGGGATTCAGTGCTGATTTAGTGGGATTGCTGTACAGCACATTCCTCGCATACTATAACTTGTGTTCCAAACAGTTGTTGAGGAAAAACATCCCAACGACTCAACCATTGTGTTGTTTTTATTATTTTAGGTTCACGTATGTCTGCGGTTTACTTTTATTATCTAAAATAACTAAAATGAAGAACCCCTTTTCTGTTTTAGACATGAAGCCACGAGGGTCTTCTTCCATATATGGCAGCAGATGTTCCTACATGTTGAATCAAGTCTCTGTGGCAAGTACAAATTCGGTTTTGCATGTCTGATGGTTTTCTCGTTGTCGATGTCAGAACACAGACTGGAACAAGTACGATGATCGGTTGATGAAGGCAGTGGAACGTGGCGAGGTGGACAAAGTTGCTGCCGTTCTCAACAAGAAGGGCATCATTCCCACCAAGCTCGACGTGGAGGGACGCTCCGCGTGAGTAAACAAGTGCACACAAACACCGGCATGCTGATCTGGCAAGCAAAAGAGATTTAATTTGTGTTTTACACTACACCTTCCTGAACATTTGGGGGAAAAAAGTGCTGAACACTGTTTTCCAATTAAACTCCTCAATTTTTAGGGCTCACCATCAAGAACCCCAAACATTGCAGTGCTCTCTGCACCACTTGACATTCCATGTCCTCTCCCTCAGATAAGAGATCCACTGTGGAAAAATCCTTAATGATTACCCAACACGTTTATCTCTTACCTCCATTTGTTTAATGTGCAAGGTTTGAATAATAACAATTTCATCCAGCTGCCCTTCCAGTTTCATATTCGTATGTCTGCTTTTATATTTAGAATTTCCCCATTTTTCTGTCCAGCTTATTTGAGGTCAATGTGGGAGCTGGCATGAAGGATGTTTGTGGACACTCTAACCTGGACCACACTGACCAGAGGCTGTTTATGTAGTCCCAGCAGGAAATGACTCCCTTCCAAGTCAACTCAGGTCCACTATGTTGTTCCCAACAATAACTAATCCATTTAGGTTTAGCTGCAGAAAATGATCAGGATCAGCAGACATCTTGAAGACTCATGGTAGAGCTGTTTAGTGGGAACTAGAGTTGCTGTTTTTCAGCCAAATTACCCTGATTATTGGTCCAACATCTGCATTTAGAGCCTAAATCTGAACTATCCCTGAATGATAAAATGGGATTTAGGTGTGCCAGACCCTCCAAGCAAAGGTGCCTAGCAGTGTGTTGAATATACTTGGTATTAATGGACCAATCAGCATGTGTTGTGTGTATGCATCTTTATAAACATTACCAACACACAGCCCAGTAAATACCTGCTGTCATAATCAGGTTGGATATTTCTGACCACTTTTATCATCTAACTGTGGCTGACGTTTTGCAATCATAGCGACCGGACTACAACTGGTTGTACCCAAACAGAGTTATGCTCAACATTTGGTGTTTAGACTGATCTGACCTAGTCGACTGTAAATCTACTTACAGGAACTCAGTATTTTTGGAAAAAAGGTCGAGCTCTGACCAAGTCTGGCCAAAACGCAAAGGAACGAACCATAATCACAGCTCCGACGATCTGTATATAGTTTCAGCAGGGCCACACACGTCTGTGGCATCTCGGCCTTCACAAAAGCCGACAGGGGAATGTCGAACGGTGATTCCCTGTAATCATGAGCCTCTGTGGAAAAACTAATTACAAACTGTTAGCCCCTGTACATGATCTTCTGTGCCTTGGATTAGCTTGGCTGTGTTCAGCTAATGAATTCAGCCCAAGCATTTGTGTCTCAACCTCCAGCTGAGTAAACAGTTCACATCTTTCTTCTGGCATCAGCTGGGTCCCAGCGAGGCAGGCCCACCCATAACCCTAACTTATTCTGTGCCATTGTGTACACTAGGGGTCGAGGAGTAGGGCAATCTATATAATTACAACTGTCGGAGGCAGGTGCTTACTCTGGCCTTTTGAGTAGAAGGTAATGATTTTTTACAGACTTTTTGTTTTTTTATTATTTAAAAAAAATAGGTTCTCCAAACAGTTGCTGCCAATCATAATATATATATTTTTACTTCTAATATTGCAGATTACACAGGTTCTAACTAGCATAGAAAATGTATGAAGTGCAGTTGCTGAAGTTCAACCAAGACACACAAGAGCTGCACCTTTCATGAAGATAAATATTTAACGTGTAACAAACCATGCTGGTGGAGCACACAGTTATATTAATAGTTTTAAGCCATCTGAAAACCATTTAAACAAACACATTGTTGAGCTATTGCAGCTGCTGATTTCACTAGAGCGACCCGAGACTCGCGTCCATCATATATGGATCAGCTACTTGCATATACAGTGGCTTGCAAAAGTATTCGGCCCCCTTGAACTTTTCCACATTTTGTCACATTACAGCCACAAACATGAATCAATTGTATTGGAATTCCACGTGAAAGACCAAAACAAAGTGGTGTACACGTGAGAAGTGGAACGAAAATCATACATGATTCCAAACAATTTTTACAAATAAATAAGTGAAAAGTGGGGTGTGCGTAATTATTCAGCCCCCTGAGTCAATACTTTGTAGAACCACCTTTTGCTGCAATTCCAGCTGCCAGTCTTTTAGGGTATGTCTCTACCAGCTTTGCACATCTAGAGACTGAAATTCTTGCCCATTCTTCTTTGCAAAACAGCTCCAGCTCAGTCAGATTAGATGGACAGCGTTTGTGAACAGCAGTTTTCAGATCTTGCCACAGATTCTCGATTGGATTTAGATCTGGACTTTGACTGGGCCATTCTAACACATGGATATGTTTTGTTTTAAACCATTCCATTGTTGCCCACGCTTTATATTTAGGGTCGTTGTCCTGCTGGAAGGTGAACCTCCGCCCCAGTCTCAAGTCTTTTGCAGACTCCAAGAGGTTTTCTTCCAAGATTGCCCTGTATTTGGCTCCATCCATCTTCCTATCAACTCTGACCAGCTTCCCTGTCCCTGCTGAAGAGAAGCACCCCCAGAGCATGATGCTGCCACCACCATATTTGACAGTGGGGATGGTGTGTTCAGAGTGATGCGCAGTGTAAGTTTTCCGCCACACATAGCGTTTTCCATTTTGGCCAAAAAGTTCCATTTTGGTCTCATCTGACCAGAGCACCTTCTTCCACATGTTTTCTGTGTCCCCCACATGGCTTGTGGCAAACTGCAAACAGGACTTCTTATGGTTTTCTTTTAACAATGGCTTTCTTCTTGCCACTCTTCCATAAAGGCCAACTTTGTGCAGTGCACGACGAATAGTTGTCCTATGGACAGATTCCCCCACCTGAGCTGTAGATCTCTGCAGCTCATCCAGAGTCACCATGGGCCTCTTGGCTGCATTTCTGATCAGAGCTCTCCTTGTTCGGCCTGTGAGTTTAGGTGGACGGCCTTGTCTTGGTAGGTTTACAGTGGTGCCATACTCCTTCCATTTCTGAATGATCGCTTGAACAGCGCTCCGTGGGATGTTCAAGGCTTGGGAAATCTTTTTGTAGCCTAAGCCTGCTTTAAATTTCCTCAATAACTTTATCCCTGACCTGTCTGGTGTGTTCTTTGGACTTCATGGTGTTGTTGCTCCCACCATTCTCTTAGACAACCTCTGAGGCCGTCACAGGGCAGCTGTATTTGTACTGACATTAGATTACACACACGTCCACTCTATTTAGTCATTAGCACTCATCAGGCAATGTCTATGGGCAACTGACTGCACTCAGACCAAAGGGGGCTGAATAATTACGCACACCCCACTTTTCAGTTATTTATTTGTAAAAAATGTTTGGAATCATGTATGATTTTTGTTCCACTTCTCACGTGTACACTACTTTGTTTTGGTCTTTCACGTGGAATTCCAATAAAATAGATTCATGTTTGTGACCGTAATGTGACAAAATGTGGAAAAGTTCAAGGGGGCCGACTACTTTTGCAAGCCACTGTACTTTATGGATCACTCTTCCCTTTCCTTTAAAAATAGCCTGCAGATCCTGTAGAGGGTAAAGATGAAATGACACCTCCGCACTCTGAAAGGCCAATTTCTAAGCATGTTAATAATCTTCCTATAGAGGGCAATTGTAAATTTCTTGAAGCCGTCAGCTATTAGCTTTTTTTACTGTCAAACCTAAGGAAAATTGTTTTAGAGTGACATGCCTGGGTCCGATGGGCCAAAACTAGTTTTACTCTGGACATCCTCTGAATGACTTTCTGCTTTTTTGTGGCTCTAAAGCATTCTTTATTTAACATCAGATAATTCATTAATGACATTTTTAGGAATTTAAATATTTCCAGAGATCAGTCTGATTCTTCAACATCTCAGTAGGTCACAGTTGCACACACTGCCCAAAGTAAAAGCCTCTCTTCCGTTTAGCTTTCCAGTGAAATGTCTCTAAATGTGTTCAGAAGGATTTATTCAGTTGTTATATGAAAAACGCTCTGGCTCCTGAACTTATCACTTGTGTCCACCAGACATGATTTGCTTTGGTCTGCTTCCTGTCTGCTTTTTGCCCCTCCGAGGTCCTGACCCTCCACTACTCCCAAGAGGACCAGCATCTCCTCGCCATCAACACGGCTTTTAATATCCATGCCAGTGTTGAGGTGACAGCCTAGCTGTCTCCTTGGCAGATACTCCGGGCCTGGTGTATAAACGGGTTCATGTGGCTTGAAGGGTGACAGGCTGAGATTAGTTTACATACAGCGGCTTTGCAGCCCTTCATGGCTAGTAGCAGCAGAGCGACTGTGGATTACATCAATGAATTTCAGCCGGAATGTTTCAGGTTAGGATTGTTTATTGAAGACATGTTGTGAAGCTGATAAACTAACGAGGTTATTTTCAAGGCAAATTTGCTCCTGGTGAAATATTTGAAAAAAATTTAAGCCTATCAGTGTGAGTCTTCGGTGACACAGGGGATTGAAGTATTAGGAACATTTTTAGCCCATTTCCACTGGCCATATTTTATGGATCTTACAATTGATGATTCCAAATATACTAAAGTGTGTTTTTTACTTCATATTATCTTCTTACTTGTTGTCATGGAGGGTTCTTGTTGTGTACCCCAAGAATGCTGATCTTGCTGTCAGTATGGAGCCAAGTCTCCATTTTCAGTTTGTCCTTAAGTTTCACCCTCTCCCTCCCTTGCTTTCTAGCAGATCACTTTTTCACTTGCCTCTCCTAAATCTCTGCCGTCTCCTCGCTGCTGTATCCATCTCATATTTGTTTTTCCTGTCATATCTTTTGCAATTTATTTAAACTCCCAGGTTTCATTTGGCAGCCACACGAGGACAACTCGAATGTCTCAATCTCATTCTGGGACACAATGTTGACATCACTGCAAAAGATGCCTCTGGTGAGTTTGAACTCTTAAAGTGTAACATATTCAGCTTATGTGTAGTTGTAGGAAAAAACATCTTTGAGCTGCCACAGTGTATTGGTATTTGAACTTAGCTTGAATAATGAGCCTAATTAGAGGTGATTTTTCTATTTAGCGTGGCAAAAATATTTTTGAAAGAGAGACAAATGTATACAGACGAAACTTTAGTTGAACTAATGAAGTAACTTTGTTGACTTGATCACTAATAAATGAAAAATGTTTGTCTAATGCGTGGCTTGTTTCAGTTAGGTGAAATTATTTAGACAATCGATGATATACTGTAGTTTGAGAAATATTATTTTCAGTGTAAAGACAAAACCGTATTGTTTTTCTCTTCTTTTTAAAGAAATACTGGAGAGATGCAAGGAACTTTTGTTTTGAACTCCCCTATCACATTTGCATGTGGGTCTTTTAACCTATTTATCTTTTAGTCAGTTGCTAAAGCAAACTAACTGGTTAACCTTTTCTGAACGTAAAGCTGATCTTTTATTATTAATATTGGACAACCCTTAGCATGCTCTTCATGGGACTATCCTACAACAACAGGTTTTTTTTAGTCAGAGGCTTCATCAGTTTCGCTGCAACACAGACTGCTACAGGAGATCTTTCCTACCCACAGCCATCAGGATCTACAACAACTCCTTGAGGAATTAATTAGCATGAGCTACAACAACAATTTCCCTCTGGGATCATTAAAGTATTTTTCAATTGTATTCTTCTAAACAATAAAGGGATTATTTATTTATTTATCAACATGAGCGCAAATGGTGTGGCGCCGAAACTTCACGTAACTCCAGTTCCCATTGTTATTATTTGTGGTTATCTTGCAGCTGCAGTGTTGGTAAGCTATATTATCTTGTTTGTTAGCCAAGGCTTACTTGATGTGAAGTTATCGCTGCAGACTGTTGCATTTTTAATCATGTGCTCGTTCCAATCGCTTCTTCTGATCGTTTACACCTGATCGCGTCTCTCTCTGCAGACTAAACGCGCAGTAGAGCAGGGAGGGATGTAGACCGATAATCCCTCTATCTGGCCTGCAAAAGAGAACACACTTTCACATGGAAACGTGGAGGCAGTTCTGGTCTGCCATGCTGTTTACGTGGGGAGCACTGAACGCAGCGCGGGCTGAATTGTTGGATAAACAGGGCGGGTCATCTTGTGCACGCATTAATTGCGTTTAAAAAATCATCACGTCAATTCTACCTATAGCTGGTCTCATTTCAAAATTTCCCCCTCTCCTTGATGATGTCACTCTACAGACAGCAGCTTTAAGATCATGATGATATTGTCATACAGTTATCTAACATACTTTTCTGAGCTTAATTAGAAAAAAAAATACCATCTTCAATCAAGGTTACCCTTATGTTGTATTAATCATTGAGTACTTAGTGTTGGCATTAAGTGTGCTTTTTAATAAACTCAAAGTCGTTCCAATTGTGTTCCAATTGTGTGCATTAGGGAAAAATGCTCTTCACCTGGCTGCAAAATATGGAAATTCTCTGTGTGTGCAGAAACTCCTGCAGGTAAAGTGCATTTTATTATACTTTTATTAATTAGCTATGAGAAAAAAATAATGCTTTTTATAATGCATGTCTTATCTTTTTTCAGTCGCCTGTCAGTCAGAGCAGTTGTCCCTTCTGCAACCTTAAAAATTATTGCCAAACAGCCCTGGCTGCTGAGCCCTCTCCATATCAGTCAACATTGGGCCCTGTTGAGTCACCATGGCCCTCTGGGGATTTACGTGTTTACAATGAGAGGGATTTCACTCCAACATAGTTCTCTCATTGTTGGAGACCTTTCCCCAGCCTCCGTCTCTCACATGGCAATGATCTAATGGAGGTTGTGGCTGTTGGCAGGGGATTGTCAGCGGTGTTGACAAGCTCACCCTCCTACACTCCCCCATCCATTCTTAGTGCCGTCATCACACCTCCCGTAGCCGCTTGATGCCAACACCCACAGCCTCCCCTATCTCGCCCCGTCAGCCTGAATCCTCCAGGTGTAGGATATCCCCCCCCCATATGATCTAACTGTCAGGCCCCATTGGAGCTCCCCCGCCTCTCTGCTAGGTCATTTGAGCATGTAGATAATTTTTGCCACTTGTTGCTAGAGAGAGCTGGTTTTTTTATTAGGGAGGGTGGGTGGGGGTGCAGAGCGGGCTGGCAAGCTTACCCAGCAACATCGGGCCCCTGTTAGCATAGAGTCCTCAAGGTTTTCATCACGGCCCCTTATCGGTACAGTAGTACAGCCACTGGTGTCCGACCAGCTGAGTGAGAGTGAAGAGATATGATGAGCATTTCAGCACAGCTCTGTCCTGTAGGGTCTGGACTGCCTGCTGCTACTGCTCAGATTGCAGGGCCAGCCAACCACTGGGGATAAGTTATGTTTATGATAAAATGTCTGTCTTTATTCTCAGTGTGAACATTTTACTAAACCCTTCCTTAAATACATCTTTGTAATTTTGTAGAGCAAAGAGATTTTTTTGCATATGGAGATAATTATAAGACACTAAGTGAAACTTGAATTGTACCATACATCTGCCTTTATAAGGGAGTTAAATGTAAAAAATAAAATAATTTATTGAACTATAGTTGGGGGGCATTAAAAAAAACGTGCTTTTAATTGGACTATTAAACAGTTTGTTTGTCTTCTTCATAAATTTTGATGTGTTAAGTTGTTTGTCAGAATGAAAACATTTTCTAACCAGTTACCACAAACATCAAGTCATCTCATGCCTTGACAGAGCTAATCAGTTTGGTTCAGTTTTCAATTCAGTTTATTTTTATAGCATAAATTCATAACAAATATCATCTCAAGGAACTTCCTCCCACCCAAAAACATCTAATTTATATACAGAAAACTATAGTTCATTTATTCCAATCGTACAGACAGCTTCAAAGTGAAATACATACATTCCAGCTAGAATGAAAGTAGAGAAAAGGAAATGAAATTGTGTCAAACTGAGCTTATGCTGTGTTATAGCACAACTGTCCAGTTGGAAATGTGGACCTACAAGGACGCACTGCTCTACATGATGCCGGTAAGGCTCCACTTTACTCTGTTGGTGGCTAAACTCAGCTTTAAAGTATCACTGTTGCTAACATGACCTCATTTTACTAAAAGAAAGTCAGCACTGACTAAACTCTTCAAGACACGACCTGACTTCACACTACTCTTCTGCTGGCTTGAATCTGTATCATCTAAAACTGCTTCCCCCTTACAGATCTCTACCGGTTTACCTTTTATATAAAACTTGAACATCAAGATAATTAAACAAGTTGTAACATTGGACAAAGATAACTTGATAAATGCAATAAGCTGTTTTCAAATTATGATTTTATGAAGTAATAAAATACTTAAAAAGCTAACCTGACCCTATGAGGAAAAAGTAGCCACTCCCTTTGTTAATTTATGAATTCAGAACCATGACATACAGACCAATTCAACATAATCTTTCCAAGACGACATAAGGTCAATCATAACTTCTAAGTATTTGTAGAACAGTACCTGATTGGTTTTTTTTTTCACAAGGCGCATTTCCACTATTGGAACTTCAGGGTAATTTTACCAAAACTGGAGACGTTGCCAAACAACCAGTTTGTAAAATAAGAAGAGTCCCTGGTGAAGCAGTTTATAACAAAATGGCAAAAAGAAACTTTGCAACTATCTGTGCTTCTTCGATGTCTATCTTTTGAAATTTCTGCTGCTGTGGGCGCCTTTTTTCCCCGCTGATCAGTGACGCTGCTCACTTCCGAAAGAGTCGTGATATGCTGACGTCTTAGCTAATTCCTCAAAGTGCCAATTTTGTATGGAGAGACGACGAGTCAGAGGAGCGGGCCAACAGATTACCCCGATAGATGAAAGACCGGTAAATTTACCCAAAGATGGTGGAAACGGGCCCATTATGGATGCTTACAGGAACTGTCTGACAATCAGATATTGATCCAAAATCAGTTTCTTCAGTCTTGGTTGTGTTTAGTTCAAGAGTGTTCTAATCAGTGCATTGAACAACTTTACCTGCAACCCTGGGTTGTCAGGTGTTAAGTAGGGTAAGTAGAACAGTGTCTTCAGAATATCTTAGAATACACTGAGTGTGTTTTATACAACAGTTATCTGTGTAAAGCGTGAACAAAACAGCTGAACTCACACGTCCCTGGGGTGCCAAAAAGTGGACATACAGTGGGGCAAAAAAAGTATTTAGTCAGCCACCATTTGTGCAAGTTCCCTGCCTTAAAAAGATGTGAGGCCTGTAATCTTCATCATAGGTATACCTCAACTATGAGAGATAAAATGAGAAAGAAAATCCAGAAAATCACATGGTCTGTATTTTAAAGAATTAAAAAAATAAATATTTATTAGAAAATTATGGTGAAAAATAAGTATTTAGTCAATAACAA
Source organism: Valencia hispanica (assembly GCA_963556495.2). Classification (NCBI taxonomy): domain Eukaryota; kingdom Metazoa; phylum Chordata; class Actinopteri; order Cyprinodontiformes; family Valenciidae; genus Valencia; species Valencia hispanica. Next base: position 20,281,325 of record OY747701.1, on the reverse strand, counting down.
AAGTTCATCTCAATACTTTATCTACCCTTTGCTGGTAATGAGAGAGGTCAAACGTTTTCTGTAAGTCTTCACAAGGTTTTCACATACTGTTGCTGGTATTTTGGCCCATTCCTCCATGCAGATCTCCTCTAGCTGTGATGTCTTGGGGCTGTTGCTGGGCAACACAGACTTTCAACTCCCTCCAAAGCTTTTCTATGGGGTTGAGATCTGGAGACTAGGCCACTCCAGGACCTTAAAATGCTTCTTGCAAAGCCACTCCTTAGTTACCTTGGCGGTGTGTTTGGGATCATCGTCATGCTGAAAGACCCAGCAACGTTTCGTCTTCTATGCCCTTGCTAATGGAAAGGAGGGTTTCATTCAAAATCTCACGATAAACGGCCCCATTCATTCTTTCCTTTACACGGTCGTCCTAATCCCTTTGCAGAAAAACGGCCCCAAAGCATGATGTTTCCATCCCCATGCTTCACAGTAGGTATGGTGTTCTTTGGATGCAACTCGGCATTCTTTCTCCTCTAAACACGACAAGTAGAGTTTTTACAAAAAAGTTATATTTTGGTTTCTTATGACATTCTTGGTGGTTATGGGATTTTTCCTCGCCATTCTTATGATCATTTTGACCCCATGGGGTGAGATCTTGCATGGAGCCCCAGATCGACGGAGATTATCAGTGGTCTTGTAAGCCTTCCATTTTCGAAGCTGCTTAGCTACTGCAGATTCAGTCTTTCCAACCTGGTGCAGGTCTACAATTTTGTTTCTGGTGTCCTTTGACAGCTCTTTGGTCTTGGCCATAGTGGAGTTTGGAGTGTGACTGTTTGAGGTTGTGGACAGGTGTCTTTTATACTGATAACGAGTTCAAACGGGTGCCATTAATGCAGGTAACGAGTGGAGGACAGAGGAGCCTCTTATAGAAGAAGTTACAGGTCTGTAAAAGCAAGGAATCTCGCTTGTTTGTTGGTAACCGAATACTTATTTTTCACCATAACTTGCAAATAAATTCTTAAAAAATCAGACCATGTGATTTTTCTGGATTTAATTTTTTTTTTTCAACAACACCGTCTGTCATAGTTGAGGTATACCTATCATGAAAATTACAGGCCTCTCTCATCTTTTAAAGTGGGAGAACTTGTACAATTGGTGGCTAACTAAATAGTTTTTTACTCCACTGTAATATTTAAGAAATCATTTAAACACAATCTGTCTGACGAGCTGAAGCAGACTAGAAGATCTTAAAGAGCAGCTCGTCGTGCTGATGTAAAAAAACTCAACAGATGAGAAACAAAGGGACTGACATCCATCAGGGCGATGATCCAAATGACACTAGTGAGTCCACCTTTGAGGGATTAGGAAAAAAAATAAAAGTTGACCAACATAATTAAAGTCTGCACTCAAATACAGTTAAGATACTGTAGCAGGGGTATTCTGTAAGGGGGCAAATACTTCTTCATGGATTTGAACCTTAAGTTTAGTACCTTAATGCTTGTACTATCATTCTAAATTTAGTTTACCCAACTCTCTCCTTTGTTGTGATAATACCCTGAAAGGCCAGACTCTTCTTGTTGTAGACTTACATCACATGCTTATTTGCATTTAATTTATGCCACATTAAATGAGTTTATTTTAGATTTCTGTGCTGACATTTAAATGCATGCCTCTTCAGGTTTTAATCCACAGGCTGCAGCTTGAGCTAAGATGATCTACACGTACCTCTCCATGTTAAATTGAGTGAAATAATTGTAGGTGTGGCGGTTCTTCTTTTTTTTCCTCCACAGTCATGGCGGGCTGCACCTCCAGCGTAAAACTTCTTTGTGACAACGGGGCTTCTTTGAACGTCTCTGATTTCGTAAGAATTAATATTAACCTTTTATTTTACACATAGTAAGCTAAGACCTGTTTTTAAAGGATAATGTGTTATTTTGTAGAAAAGCTCATTTTCTAAATGATTTTGACTTGTTAGTCCAAAAATGTTAGCAGTTGGACCAATAGGTTTCTGTGCTACAGTTTACTTGACCTGTTAAAAATGAATTGTCAGGATTAGTCGCTATATGGCTGTATAGATTTATTTTTGTTTGTTTGGTTTTCTGCAGGATGGCAGGACTCCTCTGATACTGGCCACCCAGATGTGTCATCCGCACATATGTCAGCTGCTGCTGGAGCGAGGAGCTGATATCACTGCCCGAGACAAACAAAAAAAGTAAGTTCCTGCACCCTTCTGGCCTGTTGGCACGTCAGCTTTGATTATTTTAAATCCAAGCTGCAGACTAGGAGCTACTTTAGACCGATTATTTTTGTTGATGAATTAGGTTTTTCACAGAAGCGGTTTCTGTGACATCACAATATTTCGTTCCAGGTTGTTTTAGCTAGCGCACATTAGCTTGTGTCAGAAACTAATGTAAGCTGTTAACACTATAGGATGTAAGAGAAGGTTAAAATGGAAAAAGAAAAAAAGGTGCTGCTTTAGTGGTTTACAGTTAGTTTCATTTTCATAATTAACATTTTCTACAAACTATTTAGCTTAATACAACTAATTCAGTAAGTGGATTTTTTTTTTACTCTTACTGTTTTGAATTTTTCAGCATTTAAAACACAGGATGTATTTGGTTGAAAGGCCTGTGTCAGGGTACAATGTTTGGAAACCTAGTTTGGACATGCTCTCGCTCAGAACCCGTCTTTGTTGGCTCCCTAAGGACACCTCTGATTTTGGGCTGTGAGTTTGGCTGCAAGGATGCTGTGGAGGTGTTATTGAAGGCTGGCGCTGATGTGAAAGCAGTCGACAACATGGGTCACGATTCATTTCACTACGCTCGTCTCAGCAACAACCCAGAGCTCGTTGCAATGGTCAAAAGTCACCTTGAGAAGGCCACCAGAGGTCAGAGTGAGCGAAACCTGCATGGCTTTGTTTGTGATGAACACAGGAGAAAGTATTACCATGATCTACAGTGGCTTATTGTCTTTACACTTAATCTCTGTCTACTGTTATGAATAACTTGCCCATATTTGTCTCAGTCAGTGCGTTTACATGCAGTAAGAGAAAGTTGAATTATTGTCCTAGTCCGACTGAAATCGAACCAAACTAGAGTTAGAGTAATCGAGCTAATGTACCCAGAGAATGCGATTGGTAAATTGAATTTCTCTTCATGTAAACTCCAACTATTATTTAGTCTAGCTTTTCACGGGAAGTAACAACACTGGTACACAACAGCACAGCAGCAGCGAGTGTTACACAATCCAACAGTACAATACTTACTAAATGTTCTGTGCTTCAGTGTTGTTGTCGTCCATTTCTTCACTCATTGTGCATATCATGCTGTCTGCTTCACTGCTTTCAGCATTTGTTTACCATCTGTATGACTCTCGGCCAACCGAAAAATCCAACATAACAGGGCGCATGTCGCCACCTAGCGTCTTTTTGGCGAACGTACTTCATTCAATAATTCGATTTTCTGAGGGACATGTAAACTGAGATAAAGGCTTCCATTCTGGTTAAGCTGTTAGTTCAATTTTTGCCAAAAGCTCGATTTAGATGTGCATGTAAACGTACTGACTGTGATTACAAATGGAAGAAAACAGGAGATGAGAACATGTTCTTGATATCTTTGCAGAAAAAGAGGCTGCCAAGATCGAACAATGGAAGCGGCAGGTAATCCAGCTGGATGCAGTTCACTCACACATAAAAAACACGCATTCCTCCTACATTCCACTTTCTGTTGAACACTATGCTTATAGTTCTATGATTTAAAAGGACAGTTTGGAGCCAGTCGTGTGTCCCTAGTCCTACATTTCTGGATTTTCATTATTTTAGTAGGATAATGATGAGTTGATCATGACTGCCCCCTAGTGATGGAAGTCATAATGTTACAAGTTAAGTTTTTCCAACCATAACTTTGTAAAAAATAATGTCGTTGTTCTCAGCTTTCAGTGGAGAGATCTGAGGCAGCTGAGTTTAACAGAAAGGATCAGATCATATTTGTAAGTGCTGTAGAATATTCTTTTTGCATTTTGGCACAATGCATTTAAACCTACAGTAATAGTCAAGACATTTGTTTCCATCAAGTATTGATGTCCATAATGAATGGGTACAATTTGGTGTTTTTTATATTTTTATGTGTTTTGATTTGTTTTCCCCTGAAGGATCTGGAAAGGCAGAATGAGACCCTTCAAGAAGGTCTCAGGAAGTACCACCAGGAGCAGAAGCTTCTGATGGATAAGGTCAACATGCTGCAACATCAACTCACCCAGGTATTTATTTATTTTTTAGGAGGGTCTCGGTGAAAATCAGGAGCAATCTGAGTGGTTATAAGGCTTATCCCATAAATATAGGCAAATATGATCGCACATTACTATGTTTGGGTATACTGGTATAAAGTGTTTCTTCCTTCTTCATAACATCAGGGTATTACTTCAGAATGCTTCATTCACCAAAGCCAATTTTTGTTTTCAGAAAATCAAGTAAATTATTACACATTATTGTAAATAATGAATAATCAGTTATGAATGCATTAATTTACTGCTATGTAAAATATATTTCTATCTGCAGGAAAAATTAGCAGTGGAAGGCTCTCAGAAAGAGGTAAGATCTCTTTATTTTTGTATTTTGTATTTTTTTTACTATAAAAACCTTTTCTCATTTTGCCATGCCATCCTCTTTCTTTGATTGCAGCAGAAAGTTCAGACATTTGCTGAAATCTACATGGTTAAAAACTAACCACTACAGTTACCTGTTGCACTGTGTAAAATAATCGAAAACCCCATCAATGATCAAAGATGTAATTTTCCAGTATGAACGGGGACTTCAGGTTGCCTTTTGCCTCTGCTTGAAGCACCATCATAGATCCATTTTTGTCCATACGATTTAGAACCTTAAGTTGCGCTGCACAGATGGTAGCAATGTTGCCTTGAAGCAAAAGGTCCTGGGTTCGAATCCTGCATGGAGGTTGCATGTTCTCCCTGTACATGCGTGGGTTCTCTCAGGGTACTCTGACTTCCAGTCCAAAAACATGACTGTTAGGTTAATTGGTTTCTCTAAATTGGCCTTAGGTATGAATGTGTGCATGCATGGTTGTTTGTCCTGTGTGTCTCTGTGTTACCCTGCAATGGACTGGCGACCTGTCCAGGGTGTGCCCCGCCTCCTCTAAGGTGTATGATCTCCTCCTGACCCAATGCGGTGTAGGATTGTCCCATCTTCTTTTAGACAAAAAAAGCCATCCCTAATGTCAGATTGGCTACAGTTCTTTAAAGGAAACTTTTGCTGCAGAAATCTGCACCTTCTAGGTCCTTTTTTAGGGTTTGAACTTTAAAGCTCCGCCCCTCTTTGTTTTCTACTGTTTGTTTCATAGTTAGATAAAGTAATCCGATTAGTGCACCTTTACCCACCTCTGCCTTTTCTTAATGCATCAGAAGGAGCAGTTGAAGGCGATACTCAGTGCCAAAGAAAAAGAGGAAGGAGGTCGCAGCCCAGAGACCGTCAGAGTTCAGCTCCGGAGTGCTTTGGTCAGTGATTTTTAAACACGTCTGATTCTGGAACAAGATTTTTGATCTATAACTTTCAATTTTCAGTGTTTAATGTATAATCTATGTTTGCTTGCCCCCAATAATTAAACAAATATTATTGATTAAAAAATAATAATACAGAGCATGTATATTTTTTGCAGAAATTAGCTTTTAAGATCTACAATATCTTGATCAATGTTCACTTTCTGCATTCACAGGGGGAGTACTCCGGCCAGTCTGTAATTAAAGGTCAGACTCTTTTTAACTGAAATAATTTAAAGTCAGATTTATCAGAGCTTCACAAGCAGAGCTGGGAAATTTTAAACAGTATTGTTGTCCGCTTTCATCCTGCAGGAAAAGAACATATTTTAGTCAAGCAAGCTCAAAGTCTGGATTCTGACCAGGTAAGTTTTCATTTGCAACCTAGATACAAAATGAACATCCTTTAAAAGAATGTTAGGAAGTCTTAGTTAAGCATGTTTGGCTAACATAATAAAGATATTTATGCCATTAAACTGTGTAAGGGGAGCTGGTTCTGACCTGACACAATTGGTAACACATGGGAATTCTATAATCAGAACATAACACATATTTTGGTATTCTTGGAATTTGTTCATTTTTGCTTTTAAAGCTTATTGGGGTGTTGGGGCATTCAGCATCTACATGTCAATCATTTAGGCAAAGTAAAGAAGCCTGTTGGTAGCTGCCTCTTACAAAAACACATAGTGCAAGCAAATAAAAATGAACTCTTATTTGAACAATGTTGAATAAAAAATATATTCAGTGATTCAGAGGTCAGTCTTATGTTAACAAAAAGCAGCTGGTCAGGTACAAGGTGTAGACTAAAAAAAGGAAGAAAATTAGTTTGTGTTCAAAAAGTTTTTAAGATTTTCTGAAAATCTGGAAACCTGTTCAGTTTAACGTGTAAAACAATATTTATAATAATTTTGCATGTATTTTTTCCACTCTTTTCTTTCTGCAGATGCCACAGAACCGTCCTGTTTCCAGACAAGTCCAGAGGAGCCAAACTGCAGGAGGCCGGGATGTCCCTGAAGTGGAAGCCCTTCGGCGTGAACTTGAAACGATTAGGACAAAACTGCAGTCCACAGAAGAAGAAAAGGATCTTCTTCAGTCTGCGCTGAGCCAGAAGAACCGGGAGTGCCAAGAAGTCACTCAGAGCCGAGACAGCATCCAGAAACAGGCTGACCAGCAGGTCCAGGAGTTGGAGGACGCTTTGGGGGACGTCCAGAAGAGGATGCTGGATTCTGAGTGTAAAGTCAAACAGCTACAAGCGCATGTTGTTGCTGTGAAAGAACACCTGGGGGGCCAGGCGACCGAGGAGCTGCGAGCACAGCTCCTGGACGTGAAAGCCAAATACGAAGGTGCTTCAGCCGAGGTGGGTCGAGTTCGAAACCGCCTAAAACAGAGCGAGAAAGCCTTGGAGGAATACAAGAACAGTGAGAGCCAGCTGGCCGCGGAGGCTGAGAGGCTGACCCAGGAGCTGGGAGCTCTGACGGCAGAACGAGATAAACTGGCGGATGCCCTTTTAAAGATGGAAACCCACCTGAAAGAGGCTCAACCCAAACAAGGCAACACTGTCCCGGCCGAGAAGTTTGACAACATGAAGAACCTGCTGAGCAACGCAGTGGATGAGAAGGAGCGTCAGCTTGCCGAGCTGAGGGAGGACTACGACCGCGTGCTGGAGGAAGTGGCGGATCTCCATCGGAAGCTGGACAGTCCATCGTCCCAGCGAATGTCTGCAGAGGACCATCAAAGGATAGTCTCTGCCCTCGAAGAACAGAATGCTGCTCTGAAAAGGAAGCTGATGGACGTGACTGCAAAAAGCCAAACTCTTATTGAAGAGGTGGAGGAGAGCGAGGAGGAGAGAGATTTGCTGAGAGAGCAGCTGGACGAGCTCAACAGCAGAATTGAGAATGAATTTGTACCCGTAAAGGATCACGAGGAGGTTCAAAACAACATGGTGACGGCTCTGGAGGAGCTTAAGGACAAACTTGTGGAAGCTAGCGAACGTTACGGAAAAGCAGAGGCTCAACTCCAGCAGCTTCGAGCTGAGAAGGCCACGCTACAGGAGACCGTGAGCTGCATGAAGGGCGGCAGTGAGAGCAGTCAGAGGGAGGTGGACGCTCTGAAGGCCCGGAATACCGAGCTGATAAAGAAACTTGAACTTCTGCAGAAGCGATGTGAAGATGGCGACAAGGAACGCGAAGAGCTGACTGCACAGAAGCAGGCTCTGAAACGAAGCATGGAGGAACAGTTTGTTCCCAGGCAACAGCATGAGAAGGTGAATATGGAGTTAAGCTCCACCTTAGAAAGTGTTAAAGCTGACAGGTTGAAGTTGGAGACCAGGGAAAAAGAAAGTGTGGAAGAACTAAAGAATGTGAAAGAAGGAAATGAGAAGTTGAAAGACCAGTTGGAGAAAGTCATGTTGGAGATGAAGAAAGAGTGTATAAGTATGAGAGAGCACCGAGCTGTCACCGACAAGCTGAACGCTGCTGCTGTCGAGGCAGAAAACCGAGCAAACCAAGCATCTGCCCTGCATGCTCTGGCCCAGGAGCAAGTACTAAAGCTCACTAATGAGCTGGAGGCCCAGAGGAAAGAACTAGATGCCATACAGGAAGCTATTCAGTCCAAGTTCATCCCACTGACAGCAGCTGAGGAGAAGGAAACCACGTACAGCTCTCAGGTGAAGGAGCTGGAGCAGAAACTGATGGAAATGGAAGAGAAGTATCACAAAGAAAGATCAGCCTGGGATAGCATGAGACGGGAGAAAGAGAAACTTAGAGTTGAAACTGAATCTGTTCAGCAGAGGTTAGACACTGCACTGGTTAGCAGTGAAAAGCACAAACAAGTGGAGGAAGAGTTTAAGTGTAAATATGAGGCTGTTACAGAGAAGCTGGCCAGCTTGGAGCAGCAGCTCCAGGAGGTGACCCTTCAGAAGGCTGAAGTGCAAGACCAGAACGCCCTCTGCAACACTCAGATCCAGAATCTACAGGAGCGTCTGAAAGCCGAGCTGACTCGGATAGCGACCTACGACACAGAGCTGGCTGCCCTCAATGACTCCATGCGGCAAGCTCAGGCTGATTGCAAGAAAGCAAGAGAGTCCCAGCTGGAGGAAGCTCAGAGAGTCAGCGTCCTACAGAGAGAACTCCAGGAACAAACGGCACTGCTGCAACGGCACGGCAAGGCCAAAGAAGCCCTGGAGGCCGAGGTGGCCGAGCTTCGGTCGTCCCTCCACGAAGAGGAGGAGAACAACGCTCAGAGGGCCGAAGACATACGAGCCCTGCAGTCCGAGCTTCTGCAAGCCACGCAAGCACTGGAAGACATCCGCCACAAGGAAGACCAAATGAACGAGCTGAAGAAGGAGAAGCAGCTGCTGGAGGAGGAGGCGGTCGGCCTTGGCGATAAGCTGCAGAGTTTAACAAAGGAGTGTCAAGAGGCCCATCTGGAGGTGCGACAAGCCAGGGAGGGCGAGAGCAGGGCCAGGGCCGACATGGAGGCCGTCCAGGCGAAGGGCCGGTGCATTGAGAGGGAAATAAGGGAGCTGAAAGAGAGGTATGACGAGTCGCTCAGCACCATCTGTGATCTTCAGAAGAGGATTCAGACGTCAGCTCAACAAACTGAAGCCAAAGACAAGAAGGTACTAAATACTCACTTTACAATTCAACTACTCAGTATGGTTTCTGCTTTATGTACAGAACATACCTGTTTTTACAGATAAAGTTACTTACTATAGAATTTCTGTTTAAAATAATTTCTATTTCTAAAGTAGAGTAGTTTTCCCCAGCTTTACCCTTTCTAAAGAGAAGTAATAACATACATTGTGTTCATAGATCACAGAGTTACTGACAGACGTGGATCGACTGAAGCAGGCACTCAACGGTCTTTCTCACCTGGCGTACACAAGCAGTGCACCAAATAAGAGACAGACGCAGCAAGTTGACTCACTGCAGGCCCAGATCAAGAGCCTACAGCAACAGCTGGCTGTGAGTGGATGTTACATTATATCAAACGTGTGTACTCAGTCAGTGTTTAATTTGAAATACTTTGTAGTAATGTTGAGTTAGCTAAATGTGGACATTTGATGTATTTGCTGTTGCATACAAAAATTACAGCTGGGCATATTTACATATTCAGATAAGAAGGCCTCCTATGTAGTCTTGGAAATGATGGGATTTAATTTTATAATTTTCCAAGTTTGGAAAACATCATTAATGGAGTAGCGATAACGTTTGAAATTCCAGACTTCATATCTTATTCAATTATCTATCGAATAAAAACAGAATTTCTGGAAATCAAAGGGCTTTACCACATATTTAGATGATGACCTTTATTTTGCGTTTGGTAAAACAGGACTGGGTTTTGTCCAACTCATTGATCATTTTGAGTTACTAGCAGATAAACACGCATTTATTTAAGAAATGAGCCAAAAAATCTGCTAAATCAAAAGCCAACTTCAGGACTGTTAAATGATTTTTGAAAGGAAAACAAATAATAAATCCCATGTATGAGTATTTTGTTTTAGTTAAATGTAAAAAAAATTACATAAAAACAGTTTGAAGAATCTAGAAAATGGATTGTCGACTAGTATGGAATATTAAAATGGAAATGGAAAGACTACAACTTGCAATTATTCAAATGAAGTGATTTATTCTTAATAGTCTGGCTTTGTCAATAATTTACTGTGAACATATCCGTCAAACATCTGAGCACGGCACCAAAACCATGACTTGTTCAAACAGCTCCAAACTGAGATGTCGGTTCTTTGCATCCTGATGTAGCTGGAACCTTTGTAGTGATGGGATGTTATGGCTATATGTGCTGCTGCAACATCATGTCTTTCATGTTTTCTGCCCTTCTCCCTGATAAGGATGCTGAGAGGCAGCACAGAGAGGTGGTTTCAATTTATCGGACTCATCTTCTGAGTGCAGCACAGGTGAGTTCTTCGGAAACCTTACGCTCCAAAAGATATATTGCCCCCACCCCCCACCCCCCCTCAAAGCACTGCTGATTGTGTGTATTTCAGGGTCACATGGATGAGGATGTTCAGGCCGCCTTGCTACAGATCATCCGCATGAGACAGGAGTTTGTCTGTTAAAGCTTCCAAAAACAGAACCGAACAAACTGGGAGCGCCAATTTACCGCCATCTCATCTCGAAGAAAACAAAGGAATAATTTTCAGTCGGCTTTTCTGAAATCTGTTTGTCTCTAGTTTCTCAGCACCTTGATTCTTGGATATTTAAATCACAACACTGTTGCTACTAATTAGGAAAAACAACTTTTACAGGTACAAATGTGTCATTGTCAAATGCTAACTCCAGACATTTATTTTCTTCAAATTACTCAAAGAAACATATCAGTTCCAGCTTTAAATTCACTTCATTTCTACTCCATAATTCGTTTTAGGAAAATCTTTTAGAATGGATTTTGCCAACCAGCAGCTTTGACCCATTTTGTTCAGTAATGTTGAAGTTATTTGAGATGTGGGTTTGTTTAGTTGTTGTTTTTCTACATGACACACTCCGAAATGCTCAGCTGAAATGAAAACTGGACATGATCACTAGACCACTTTCACATTCCCACCTGACAGTCGACACTGCAGAATGTTTTCATTGTTTATTGAAATGTTGCTAAAAAAAAATGTAAGGACAGGTTCATATTTTAATTATATATTAATGTGCTCTGAAAATGTACTCCGTTGCTGTAATTATTCCTTCTTATTCTATGTCACTTATCGAAAATACTGATCACATCGGAAGAGGACACTGTCAAGTGTTGGATTTAGCAAAGATGAATTAAATTAGACTTTTTCTTTTTCTTTACTTCACAAGTGAAACCTAAACTCTGTGTCACATAAACGCAATCAGAAACTGGATTTAAAATAGTCAAAGGCACAAATACAAATTAAAGTTTTGGCTCCTGATGCAAAAAAAAAAAGTAGAGTAGAGTTAAATGATGCGATTATTTTAAAACTAAATGTTGTATTTCAATCTTACCTCCTAATTGTTTAATTTGGGAAAAGATGCATGTATTTACTGCAGAATGTAACTCCAAGGTTCCTATGAGGAATTCCTTCAGTGTTTGGAAAAGTGTGGAATCTTCTTTATCATTTTTAAGGTGTGGATAAAGTCATGGGAAAGGAAAACAAGTGTGGCAAAATGTCTGAATTTCCAGACTTCCATGCAGATTCAGTTGACCCTAAGATATAAAGATGTGAATAAAAAAATGCCATTGTTTGTTAGCTTTATATTAAAATGAAAGGCTTTTTTAGATTTGCCTTGTCACGTTTAACATTTTAGTCACCAGTAGTTTGGTGTTCAACTCGCTGACTGATAAGTACAGCCATACAAAAAAAAAAAGACTTAATTTCAACACTATAGCTCCCAAACCACCTTAAATGAGGGTTTTAAACTGGACATGTGATATTGATTTCATTGCTTGAAGCAATAACACTACTGTTGTTTATCCAGGTCTAATCGACAAGTATCGGGGACTCCTACTGGAAGCCAGCTTCAGCATCAGGTTGTTTCAGGATTTGATCCTTAGCATTTTGTATACAGATATGTTCTGAAAAATACTAAATACTGTCTGAAAATGCAAGAAATTTGAGTCCAACATTAGGAGATTCCGAATAAAAAATGTATAGGGACCTTGTAACGGTGAAAAATATCTTCATTTGAAGCCGCTTTTTAGTCATCGGAGGAATTATTAAATTTTTTTATAAGCCCGAATTTACATCAATCTCTTAGCAGCAGATAGATCTAGAAGGAATAATAACTTTTAACAAATCAGGACTCACACAGGCCTGTGACTAAGGTAGGAGATTTAAAGATGTGAATCTGTCCTTTTAATCCATTTCACATCAGTTGCCACATTTAATCCACTTTCTGTGAATAAGACTCATTTTATGACACAGCTATCCAGTTCTGGAGGTCCAAACTCAAAGACTTTGTGGTTGATGCAAAACTATCAGACTACTTCAGAGAGTTGGAGGTAGATTTGCAGCTGTTTAAGTCCATCGGTCGGATTACATGAGGCGGTGTGTTGGTAATGCTGGATTTAAGTCTGTGCAGATCTGCTGTTTCCTAAAGCTTGCAGTGAAATGTCCACTTTTTGTTATAACCACAGTGCCCTCTAGTGGGAAGACTTGGCAGGCCAAGTTGATAGAGGTTGGAACCATTGCAGCTCGGGGGTATTCTGTTGTTATAAAGTAAGCTTTGCTTGCTCAAACCTGAGTAGAGGGAGAATACTTTTAATATTTAAGATGAAAATGTAAAACCTGATGTGTAACCCCATTAAACCTGTTTCCTTTAAAAACAACTAAATCTTGACTTGAATATTTAACTCCTGCTGCAGTGAACTCAGAAACCGTCTCACAGCAATGGATACCCCTGAGCCAGCTTTGTGTGACTCCTGATGCTGTCGTGTTGTGCTGTTGTGATTTTGGAGCAAGTCTCTTTTGACTTTACACTGATATATTTTTCATAGCTTTGTACTACTTTAATTACTTTACAACAGTCTGACAAATCAGATATTCAGCAGGTCTGGAAGTAGAGCGGCACAGATGTTCAGAGGAACGTTTGCCCATTTAAGAATTTAAAAAAGAGGTGCATTTATTGAAGGAGAGAAACTCTCCTCCTAACAGTCATTTGAAGCACTCCTGTCTTCAGCTTAACCCTTCAGTTTAGAAATTGACAGGCAGTGCGTCGTGTTCTGCAGGTTTAAAGGTCTAATGCAAATGTTTTGGGATATTGTTCTTACTGAAATGCTACAAACTGAATCCATTTACATGTCTACAGAACTGTACTGTTGAACCAGTGTGGTGAATCTGGATGTTTATCTTTAATAACAATTTTTGTTTGTTGAACATTCATACAAAGTCAATAAAAGTGCCTAACATAGAAAACTACATGATTGTCAGTGATTGATGCTGTAAAAGGGATCCTGTCATCAAAAGTTTTTTTTTGGTTTACAGAACCACTGAAGTTATTGCAGGTGTGGTAGTTTAACATGAAATATTAGATGTGCTGGTCATTTCACCTCTTTACTCACTTTTGCAGGTTTCACCTTGTCGAATCGACGCCTTTCAGGTTTGAATAAGAAGCCACTTGCCGCCAAAAAAAAACGTTTCGTACCACGAATTCGTAGCTGCTGGATGTTTCCTAACCTCTAACCGCTGTTTGTTTAAAGTCATTCTCTATAAACCTTTCAGTCTACTGCAAATAATGATATTTCTACCAGCGAGATTGTTATCATCATTTTGGACCAATCAGGAGTCCTAATCTCTCAGAGGCTACTTCAATTTATTTTACTGACCCAAATGGGGATCAGAAGTACAAACAATGAAAATGAGGAGTAATCTTTAGAAAATGGTTTTAAATACCTTTAAACCTACCAGTTTTCTTTACATTTACACCTACTTTATATACAGTGCCTATAAAAAAGTATCCCATCCCCTTTGATATTTTACCTTTTTATTGCTTTTGCAAATCAATCATGAACAACAAAATTGGGGTTTTTTGACCCCCAAAAATGAAAGGAAACAGGAAAACTGATTTCTGCAACATAATGACAAATATGTGTAGCATTAAAATAAGTGACTGTATAAATTTTCATACCCTTTAAAATGACTGACTTAATTCAACAGATGTACAGCCAATTGGTGCTAGTAGTCTCACGCTGAGTGGAATGGAGATCACCCGATTGCAGTGACTGTGTCTAAAGTGATTGTAGGACAGACACCTGTGTCTGAAAGGTCCATTCACTGGTTAATCAGTGTTCCTGCCTACCGTTACAGGATGAAGACAAAAGAACACTCCAAGCAAATCAAGTAAACTTCATTGAAAAGTATAAGTCAGGGTTTGAATACAACAGAATCTCGAACGTGTTTGTATCTGCGTAGATAAGGCCGCGCTTACACTGGGAGACCGTGCAAGGAGGAGACTGGAGAGAGACGCCACTAGGACACCTATGATGATGCTGAAGGAGTTACAACCTTCAGCAGCCGAGATGAGAGAGACTACCTAAGACTGTTGCCCAGGTTCTTCACCAGTCGGAGCTTTATGGGAGCGTGGCGATGAGAAAGCCACTGTTTAAGAGAACTCAATGAAGACTCAACTTGAGACTCCATGGTTAAGTGGAAGAATATACTTTAGTGTGATGAGACCAAAGTGGAGCTTTTAGGCAATCAGACAAGACAATGTTTGGCTGATAGGGAAATCCTGAAGGACAATTTGTTTCCTTCTACAATAAAACTATGATTTCAGAGAACATCTATTTTCCAGCAAGACGATGCGAAGCATCCAGCTAAAGCGACAAAGAAAGGGTTTAAAGACAAGGTGGATGCTCTGGAGTGGCCCAGACTTCAATTCCATAGAGAATTTGTGGCAGGACTTGAAAAGTGCTGTTCGCAGCCGATCTCCGTGACAACCTGATAGAGCTTGAACTGTTTAGCAACAGAAACAGAGTAAAATTGCAGCTTCCAGATGTGCAAATCTGATTGAGACCTATCCACACAGTGACTGCAGCCAGAGGTGCAACTACTAAATACTGATGAGAAAGGTGTGAATATTAATGCAATCACTTATTTTGTTACATATTTCTGTCCCTTTTAATTTGTAGAAATCAGTTTTCACTTTGAAATTAATCAATTTAGTTGGTCATTTTTTGTCAAAAACACAATTTTGTTGATCATTATTGATTTATAAAAAGAATATGAGTAAAACACCTGGGGGGGGTGAATAATGTTTATAGGCATTGTACAGTTTGTTTCCTATAGAACAATGTCACCATCAGTTTTGTTATGCTATGGTGTTTTGTTGAGATATAGAAATGCAATCAATACGATCTAGCCTCTGTAATAAGCTGCATACCTCTGGTGACATCACATTAGGCTACTGGTTAGTTTGTCTTTATTGCATTTGTATTGTCCTGGTCCGTACCCCCTTTTTCAATTTAGACTTTAAAATCAAATTCTTCATTTAAAGGTGCTTTGTTGTCTGCAGGGATTTCAGGAAATTTGGGAATAATAAAAGATGGACGTGGTTTCTGAAGATCTGAGCAGACTGGAATAGCTAGAAGTCCTTTTTAATGATCAGTTAGAGCCATTGACAATGTCACAAAGCACACAGCCAAAGCGCAAATGAGTGACTTCAGGAGTCTGTGGCCTTACGTGGCCCACTGGGACCCTTGACTTGAATCCAGTTGTAATCCCTGGAAAGACCTAACATGGCTGTCTGCTGATGCTGTCCGTCCAACCTGACTGGACTATTTTCTCTGCAGATCCTCTTAAGCTCAAACAGGTGAGCTAAGGTCCTTCACAGAGGACTTGAGGGTGTCGTTGCTGCCAAAGGTGTCTCAATGAAATGTTAACCAACAAGTGTGAATACTCCTCCTAATTATGTCTAAAATACGTGAAACTATTACTATGCTTTCACTTAGGCATCAAGAAATATTTTGTCCAGATTTTTTATTTTTTATTTTTATTTTTTTAAGATTAATGTAGTAGGCTACTAAATGTGGATAAAGAGGTGTGAAGATACGCATTTGCAGGGTAGATGTCGATGGAGTCATGAATATTTTTAAAAAAAGCCTACAGCGGTTTTACGGTTGGAGAGTGCTGACGTCAGTTTGCTTTTAGCTCCACGCTCTTTTAATGTTCACTGGTGGCTGAAGCGGCAGCTCGGTTCATGTGGTTTCACTTGAAAGTCCAATCAACCCAGGAATGAGAGCGAGGATCTCTCTGGCACACAGTGCTCACTTTTATCTTAAAGCCTGCGCCTGTATTGATTTGTCTGCTGTTCATTCTGACTTCAATAGATTTATTTTTCATTAAAGCTGTTTTCAGCCGAGGGCAGAGGTCAGGTTTGTATAGGTTATGTCAGCTAAACTCGTGGCGCGCACACTCAAAGTGCCGAAGGGCGATTTTTTTTATTTTTTTTTATTTTCAAAGCGAAATGTGGTTAAGGAAACCCCAAATTATTGATATTGAAAGTAGTTTAACTTAGAGCTAATCCACGTGTTGTTTCACCCCCTCTGTTCAGACATGACCACACCCTCTAATTGATGCAAGGCTTGTTCTGAGTTTCCTTCAGTGAAGCTGGCCCTCCTCCTTCCTCTGTTTCATGGTGCTCTGTTTTTGCGGTCTGCGCTGAATAAGCTGTTCTCAGCAATCATGGAAAATACATTTCAATCTTTTGGTAGAAATCTGTTTAATCTTATTTCCAGTGTCCTAATCAGCCCCATGCATCCACTTGTGGCTGTTTGGTTAACCATTATAACCCCCTCTCCTCACCACAAAGGAAGGATTGGGGGGGGGGGGGGAACAAAACCAAATTCCACCCTTATGAAATTTGTCACCCCAAAAAGGATCAGACAGTATTTATGTTGGATTCAACCCAGGTCGTCCGCCGCACGCCTGCTGAGTGGTGAGCCAGCCGGGTGGTTATATACACATCAAACACACGCCCCCGTATTTCCTCGCAGTCCTCTGAGCTGTCGTGAACATTTGTTATCCAACGCAGCAGTCTTCCACCTCAGTGGCTGCTCATTTCTCTCCCCACGCTTGGTCTCCGGAGGAGCGGCTGCTGTTCACCAGTCAAACATGGGCCTTAGGGGCCTCTCTGCATGTCTGGATAGAGATAACTTTTTGTTGTGACTACGCTTACGTGGTGAATACAGCACTTACACTCTGATCATCTGGGATAAAAGTGCTTTTGTTCCCCTTGGGACTCTTGCGAGGGCAGATAAACTAATTAGCTTTTCGATAGTTGATGCTTCCAGGTCCTGGTTAAAGGAGCTCTCTTGGTTTCCTTTGGCTTTCCTTTCACGTCTTTGAAGCCGAACCTGAAATGTTTACTCACGAGGGGTGCAAGGTAGAGTAGATTTGAGCTGCAGGCCTCATTTGAAAATGAAAAGCAGGCTTTGGACTCCGATAACCTTTGCTTCATCACCAGATGGTTTTTATTTTCAAACATGGAGTCTTCATCGCTTGAAGCAGTTTAGAGTTTCTTCAGCTTTCTCCTTAACCACAAATACCCTCATATAACTCCTCACAAATGATAATTTGCTTCCTAGGACAAGTAAACACACTTTGATGTGCAAGATTGAGTTCCTCTTTAAACACAAAGCATGTTGTATGTTACAGCGGTTTTATAGTTTAGACCTTCTCCTTTCGGTTGAGGACTTGGGTTCTTGGTAATCTACCCATGTTTTCTTATGTAAATGCACAGATTTCCAAGGTGCCAGAGTCAGGATGGATGGATAAACAGAAGCTCTCATCTACAAAGCATTTTCTAGAACACCCTCCATTAAATTCTGCTTTTCCTTTATGAAGAACAAAAATTGCAAAACAGCTCTGCAACAACAATCCAACTAATGCGTTGATTGATTTCATTTCAAAAACTGGCTTCACTTGTTTCTCAGTGGTTTTATCTGTCATTTTCATCTAATAAGAGAAAGTGGTGTACATTTTTTTGTCACTTAGATTTTTAAAATCATATAGCAAATTTTAACACTGGACAAAGACAACCTAAAGATAGTTTGAAAAAGTTTTCTTTGAGAGAGAAAAAGGTATCCATGGCAACCTGGCCCTAGATGAAAATGTGATGGCCCCTAAACATAAATGGTTGGCCCACCCTTGGTGTTAACAACTAGCATCCAGTGAAGCTTGGCAATGAGTCTTTTACATCAGCGAGGAGGAATTTTGTTTTATTTCAACCACCTGGTACAGCTTTCCTCCATGAACACCCCTGTTTAAAGTTGTGTCACAGCATCTCGATCAAATTTCAGTCCGGACTTTGACTAGGGCACTCTTAAATGTTCATACTCTGTGTGTGTACTTGTTTAGCTATTCTATTTAGGACCTTCTCTGGCTTATTCACAAATGTTCTGAAGACTTGGGCCTTATGGGTGCCAAAGCCCAGTCCTAATGTGGTGAATCCCCTTTTTTTAGGCTTAGGGTTAGATTTAGAGGTATGGTGTGAATTACGTTTTGGTTATGGTTAGGAACATACTGATAATAGTTAGGGTAAGTGTTCGGGTTAGGCATAAATGCAGTTGCTAAATGAATGGAAGTCAATACAAACTCTTAATTTAGGTAGCAATACAAACGTGTGTGCCTGTCTTTTCTTTCTTCAGTGTAACCCCCAGGAGCACAATCTGAGGGCTGGACATTCTCCTTCTGGATTTTCTTCTAGAGAATAGAAGTCATCGCTCCATCAATTTACAGTACTGGATCCCGGTCCAGAAGCAGTAAAGCTGTCCCAGATCATGACACAACCACCACCATGTTTGACTGTCAGGATGTTCCTTTTATGAAATACTGTGTAAGGTTTACACCAATGTAGCAGGGCATCACACTTTTGAGTGTTTTGAGTTCATTTATGACCTCCTGGTTGTCACGTCATTCCGCTTGGATTAACTTTGGTAGGCCATCCACTCTTGGAAAGTTCCCCCGTTCCGTGGTTTTTGCCCAATAGTGGAAAATGGCTTTCACTGCTTGAGTACCAAAGCCTTAGAAAAAGCTTTGCAACACTTCAGTGTGATAGATGTCCATCACTTTGTTTCTCATCTGTTCTTGGATTTCTTTAACTCGACGGACAATGTGTTTCTTTTTTAGATCTCTGCCTGCTTCGTGTTTTCAGACAGGTTGTGTAAATGGCTTCTTGATTCTACAGCTCTGGCTGTAATCATACTTTGGTGTAGCCAGTCAAATTAAACCCAGCTTTCCAAAAAACTGTGGTCAATCATCTAAGTTAAGATTTAACAATGGGTGTAATTATGTTTTCACATAGGTTCAGGTTAGTTTGGATAGCATTTTCCATTAACAAATGAAATTTGAAGATTACATAGTTTTATTAATCTGGTTCACTTTGTCTTATATCAAAGTGTATCTGATCTAAAGCATTTAAGTTTGACCAATAACGCAAAAACAGGATAAATCTCTAAAGGGGGTCAAGTACTTTTTCACAGCTCTATACTAACCTTTCCTCTTCCTCTCCATTTCCGTCGTCTCTCATCCTTCCTTCCTGGTTAACCTCACAGGTCAGCTGGTTCAGGAGGTCTGTGCCATATTTGTCTGCTCTGTGTAATTGCAAACTATTTCTCTGTCACTAATAGGCTATTACTCAGACAGAGCCCACTGGCCAGCTCGTGAGGCTCCACTGAGGGCAGCAAACATGAGGCCCCCCCCCCCCATAAGTCCCCTGAGGAACAGGACTCCTCTTGGCACCAGCCCGAGACAGGCGGGGCCCTTTTAATGTTTCTGAAGAGCTCCAAAGCACTTTGTTGCCTCAATAAAGTTCATTTATGGGATAATAAGGCCCTGGAGGACACATGGTGCTGATTTAAGCCGAATGGTTTCAGCATGGCTCACATTCCCAAACCTGGCTCTCCTGTCCTCTGCCTGTTCTGCGCTTTATTTAATTTTCATCTCGTTTGTTTCTTTATTCCACTTCTCACCTTTCTCTCTCTCTTGGCCTCACATCCCTCTGTACTTGTCATCTACCGTCATGCGTTACTCCTCTCTGTAACACATTGGCAGTGTAGCAGCATGATCCCGGGTTGACCTGGGATTTACACACCTGGGAATGAGTTGCAGCGTGGGGGCAGGGGGTCCTCTCTTTTCCCAAGATTTATTCCAGGGCTTTGAGAGGTAGATGAGGGAAGAGAGCGGGATCAGAGAAATGAAAACCAGCAAACCCCAAACACTGGCAGAAAGATCTGAGTTTACATGCCAAGACCAGAACCAAGAGCCTGGGACTTTTGTTAAATCCAATGTGTGGAAGAATGTGTATAGAATACATCTGTGAAAACAGTTTTCCTTATTCCAAGGATAGGATAACACACACAGAGATTAGAAACAGAGGTGATCTTCTCTTATTGTTATCCCCTTGGTTATTACAGATGAGGCTTACATGAGTGTTGGCCATCTTTCCCTGAAACCCAGTAAGGCCATCATACACCCCTGCATGCTAAACAGTTTCATCTGAGTTCAATGTTTTTCTTTTCCCCTCATTAGTAGTTGGTTAACCACTAATGCTTAGCATATCTGCTCGGCTTTTCTTCCTCCATTCAATGATTTAGCAAGAAACAGATGGGTCCCAACCACCACATATCCCACTACACCATACCTTCCCACCACTTCTTCCACAATTACCTCTCATTCTAGAAAATTTTGCATATTGGCTCAGAAAAAGCTTTTGGGGTTGGTCGGTGCTTGGAAACTTGATGGAGGCCGCCTTTGGCCGCTTCTATCAACTCAGAGGCGCTGGATTAAGCCTGAGGGTGTTAGCTCGAACTTGTTAGTGCGGTTGGAAAAGCCTTGGTTTGATTCCTTGAAGAAAAGCTGTAAGTTTGTAGGACTAACGCCAATCTCATGTTATCATCTGGGAGATGCCCCAGTTTATATGATGTTGCAGGATAGTTAGGCAATTTGAGTGAAACCTGTTGCTTATTAGTACAAAAAATGACCTTTGCTGTATAAAAATTTTCACAATAAGTTGTTTAATAGTGTGTAAAATCTCCTTTTTAACAGACTTTGGGACTTGTAACATCTAGAGCTAGGAGCAGAACCGTTGGCTGAAACATTTGTATTATAGTTATTGGTATTCGCTCATGTAAGTGAATCTGTTTGTACTCTGGAAGTATGAAGGACCTTGCTGAGCAGAAATAGAGATTCCTAGTTCTCGGCAGATTAATATGAGTAAATCCATGCATAGTTATGAGCTAAATTAGGGAAAACTGATTTCAGACCTCTATTTTTACAAATATCTTACAAAATAGTGTGTTTTTAAACACTGAATTTGTTTTTGCCAAGCTAAGCTAATTGTCTACTAGTCCAACCTCTGTTTAAACTCCAAGACATGAGTGGTGGTCTATTATTTTCCAAGTGCTCCAGTTTCTCCAATTGTAACATTATTAGGTAATGTTCTCAAATACAAACCACAACGCTGTCTTTTCAACAATTAGCCAACATTGGTGGTTTTGCAGCAACTTGGCATTATGTAGGCTAATATATTTGTTAAACCCATGTTTGTAATCTATAGTCAATTCTTCCATGTCCTGACGATATGGTTGACTAATACTTTTTGCCGCGGTTGCATGTAGGGGTTGCAATTCCATTTATTTTAAGTTGATCCGGTCTGAAAAGCCAGGGGTGCTTGAGAGGTCATGTGCTGTGATGTAATGACACACGAACATGCTCGCGTATGGGAGGAGGTGATGTTCTCAGTCAGTTAGCTGCTAGATAAACCGCTTCCAAAAGAGCAAAAATTGCCTCTGACCTTCGTAGAGCTCGGACAAATGGGCACACGTTTGAACGTCATGGGACCAGCTTACTTAATTTCCCTCTGGGATCAATAAAGTATTTTTGAATTGAATTGAATTGAATTGAGTATTTTGCTGACTGCAGTGCCTCTAATGGCCACATGGTGGCAGCACTCTCAGCAATCTCCGCAGAGCAGCTTTAAATTAGTAAAAATAATTAGGAAACAGAAAAAAAGAGTACTATGGTGAGCTATTGAATAAGAACGAAGAAAACACTAGAGCTACATGGGAATAATAATGTGATTAATAGAGATAATACAAAATCAAGATTTCCAAACTACTTTAAGGACAATAAAGACATTTACCATGTTAAAGAAATTTCTAATGAATTCAATGATTATGTTATAAATGTAGGGAGGAGTCTGGTGGAAAGCAAACAAATAATAGAAGATACAATTTACACAATAACTAGAAATGTCAATAGTATTTTCCTTGACAAAGTAGAACAACAAATAAGAAACATTGTAAAAAACCGTGGAAGCAAAAGATCAACGGATTATGATGACTTAGACATGGTGACTGTAAAAACTATAATCAAATCTGTTATTGAACCATTCACTTATATTTGTAATCTGTCACTATCTACAGGAATCTTCCCTGATTTAATGAAAATTGCTAAGGTGGTTCCAATATTTAAGAGTGGTGACAAACACATTTTCACTAATTATAGGCCAGTGTCCCTGCTTCCACAGTTTTCTAAAATATTAGAAAAAGTGTTTGCATCAAGGTTGGATAAATTCATCGAAAAAAAAAAATGTAAACCATGAACAGTATGGATTTAGGACCAAACATTCAACAGCAATGGCAGTAATGGATTTAGCAGATAAAATATCATCAGCAATAGACAATAAAAACTATTTCATTAGTATTTTCATTGACTTAAAGAAAGCATTTGATGTCATTGATCATTCAAGGTTACTTCATAAATCACATCGGTATGGAATAAGAAGTGTGACTAATCAATGGGTAAATAGTTATTTAGACAATATGAAACAGTTTGTTCAAATAAATAATTCTAGATCTGAATTGAGTGATATTCATTATGGTGTAGCACAAGGGTCGGTCCTCGGACCTAAACTATTCATATTGTTTATTAATGACCTTTATAAATGTATTTAATCTACTTGGTACAGTTTTATTTGCAGATGATATCACATTGTTTTATTCAGGATTAAATATACATGAAGTAACTCAAGTGATAAACAGTGAAATGATTAAAGTTAAAAATTGGTTTTATATAAATAGACTGTCACTGAACAAATCCAACTTTATACTGTTTAATAACAAAAAAAGCTGTGATGTATGTTAAAGAATAGATAGAATGGAAATTCAAAGAGTAAAAGAAACTAAATTTCTAGGAGCCATGTTCGATGAGGATCTCTCTTGGAAATCACATACAAGTTATATAAAGGGGAAAGTTGCCAAAGCCATAGCAGTATTATATAAAGTCAAGTTTCTACTAAATTCTTCTGGATTATTAATGTTGTATCACTCACTGATTGAACCATATTTGATTTATTGTTTAGAAATCTGGGGAGCCACATGGAAAACCTTTACACAACCATTATTCATTCTACAAAAAAAGAGCTTTGAGGATCATTAATAACAGTAATTACAGAGATCACTCTAATCCATTATTAATTAGATATAAAATACAGAAATTTCCTGACTTGGTAGAGTGGAAAATATTGCAAATAATGTACAGAGCAAATTTGAGTAATTTACCAATTAATATTCAGAAAGTGTTTCATAAGAGAGTGAGTGGGTACATGTTAAAAGGAACGGATGTCTTTAAAAAACCGAAATTCAGAACCAAAATAAAGGAATGTAATATTTCTGTAAATGGTGTAAGATTGTGGAATGCCCTTAAATTAAAGAATCAAGTTCACTTGCTATATTTAAAAAATGTATAAAATCAAATGTGTTAAGTAATTATGAAAAGGTAAATTAAAAGGTCGATGATTATATTTGAAAATTAGAAAGTGACTGAGTTTATAATATTGTATGTTTGACAGATAATTTTCTTTTGTAAAAAAGGGGCAGAAATTATAAGATTTTTTCTTCTATCTGCTCCTTTTCATTCGAATGTTTTTTTTTCTCCAATGTGTTTATGTATACTTTATTTGCTTGTTTATTTTTATAATTTTTGAATGAAATAAGAATACATAAAAAATTGGGATTTTTGGTGTGGTGTGTTCCAGTTTTACTTGGAAGTTGGATTTTCAAAATTGTAACTGCAAATTTTATTGTAACCCCTCCAGAAATCAGTTTTTTGGGAAACCATCGGCTTTCCCACCAAC
The DNA here is from genome assembly GCA_963556495.2 of Valencia hispanica. Classification (NCBI taxonomy): domain Eukaryota; kingdom Metazoa; phylum Chordata; class Actinopteri; order Cyprinodontiformes; family Valenciidae; genus Valencia; species Valencia hispanica. The sequence continues at coordinate 20,257,194 of OY747701.1, read as the reverse complement.
TTGCCTGACTTAAACTCTAATGTCTGCTGTGCATGTTTTGATGGTTGATGAAGCACCATTAAAATGAACTGTTCACACACACTAATTGTGTTACTATAGTATTTGAATGCATAATACATTGCTTTGGCCTCTATTGCAAATTAGGGATCCAATATAAACTATGTAATATTTAGCAAATACCTGTGGGTTTTCTGACTTGCTACTGATACACGTTTAAGTTGGAATGTTGTCATTCCTTGATCTGAGTTCCTACATGAATGAAAGCACCAGCTCAAACTTCTGAATACAAATAAAAACCCAAAGATCCACTTACAGATGCAGAAATTGGAACATTTTGTTGTGGACTGAAAGGTCACTCAGAAAGGAAGAAGTCATTGCTCTACAAGCAAGATAAAGAAAAAAAAACAGATTCCACTTGTAAGCCTGCAAACATCATCCATCCTAAATGTGAAGTATGGAGGTGGCAGCATCATGCTGGGAGAGCAGTTTGCTAAAGGAGGGACTGGTGCACTTCACCAATTAAATGACCATGTCATAAAAAGATGAAACAATGTAGAAATATTGGAGAAAAGAAATTAAGACAGTCAGGAGGTTGAAGTTGGACACATGTGGATCTTCCAAATAGACATAGCCCCTAACCACACTACCAAATTACAGTTACAAAATGGCTTATCAAAAACAAACTCAGTGTTTTGGAGTAGCAATCACAAAGCCATGATCTAAGACTCGTATAAACTTTTTTATGTAAAGGAGCAAGGTATCAGAACCTGACCCACTCACACCAGTTTTGTCAGGAGGAATAAGCCAGAATTCCAGCAAGTTGTTAAAGGATAGCCAAAACATTTAATGGGTCATACAATTTAGAATGCAATTTTATCAGAGGAAATTGAAGTATTCTTAAAGTTAACCGATAAAACTGAAAATAAAAAATAATTATCCACCTCAATTCCGATTCAATTCCAACATTTAGATAACTGTAATAATTGTAGTAATTCTATTTAGTTATTTACTTCCATTCATTTATTTCCTTACAGCAATTTAGAAACTTTATTTGCTTACAGCTAATGAAAATACATTAAATATTAGAATATTACATTGGACAAATAAAAAAAAACTTTTTGATGCAGAGCTTAATGAAAATTATGTTTAATACCTGTTTAAAGGTTATTTTTATTTTCAAAAGCTACTTTAATCTGTCAAATGAGCCTCACTGGAGCGCATATCCTAATTTTTTCGAGTCATTTTTGGAGAGATCAGAGAACACAATCACTATTATCAGGATGAATGTGCTACAGATTAACCAAGGGTAACATCTGAGTAACATAGTTTTTAATTCAGGGGGACCCAGGGCTAAGACTAATTCAGAGCATTCAGCTCTTTTCCTAATTTGCTGCCTCTTGCCCAACATAACTTACGTTTGCTTTGTAGTGAACTGATGATGATGAAGTGGTTTGGAGGGTTCATTTCCTCTATCGAGCTGGGATTTCAGTAGCGTCTAGGCCAAAAGGTCAAAGAGTCCAAACGGCCTTCCTGTTTGAGTCGTGGTTTCAGTGGCTGACTTATAGTCAACTGATCTCAGACCAGATTTACAGAATGGAAGTAGACTTTAAGATCATAGTTTTATTAGGTTGTATTGTCACGCCATCTAATTGGAATCACAGGAGTAAAATCTTCTCTTAAGTGCAGGAGTTTAAGATGCAACTGGCTATAAAACGTTCTTTTCATCAGAGCTCGATTTATTTATTTTTCAAATCTTCACAGCTAATTTTCAACCGGTCAACGACATCGTCTTTGCAACTTATACGTGAAGATGGGTTGTAAAAAAAAAGATGACGATGTGAGGCCAATTGTTTGTTGTGACATTTCCGATTTGTGACTATCACAGCCTTTTGAAGTTGTCCTCCTCAACCCCCCCCCCGCTGTGAAGATACCTGTTTAATTGCTCCCGTTTTTCCTCAGTGACAACAAGTAATTACTATCATTAAACTGTGTTCTGTTTTTATTTTCTTGTCTCTTGATCTCTCTTCTGTGAACCCGGTCTGATGGTGACTCCTTTGAGTCAAACTCTGAGCGACTACAGGTTTCCGGCCTGAGTGCTTTATAATCTACTCAGAAGTGTTCACCTGATCATAGTTATTCTGCTGCTGAGGGGTGTGTGTGTGTGTGTGTGCGTGTGTGTGTGTGTGTGTGCGTCTGGCAGAGATGAGAGAGTGAGCCGCTGAAGGTTGTGTGTGTGTGTTGAGGCACGCAGGCATCTTACAGACTCTACTTTTATGGCTCCACTTCAGAGAGAGCTTTCCCCCCGGGCGAGATGCTCTGCCCTTGGTGAGACCAAAGGGAAATATTTATAAATCATCCGTACAACAAATATTGAAGCCGACCTGTGGAGCAAAGCTATTCCGTGGATACCCTTGCCAGAAATGTGCAAATACACCTCTAAGTCTGCCTGCTGACCCGTACCAGGTCCCTGAATCCGTGTCTCTGACCCACTTAACTGACTTGTATATTGCACACACACTATTCTGACCTATTAATACCAACATGCTCCCTCTGGAGAGTGAACTGCTGCTTGCTGTATGATCAACTGCAAACATGTGGTACTTCAATGATAAAACAACCTACACCATTCAGGCTCTACGGCCTTCCCTTCATCGTGCCGTCTCTGCTTTGTGCTTTTTATCCTGTCACCTCCTTTTGATTCATCATTGTAAAGTTAATACGAGCCTCACAGCAATGAATTCATCATGCTGGTTGTGGTTTTATTTTACTCTCAGTCTATTATTTCAGGATTTAACCGTTTCCATGTAGCGTGAACTGACTCTTAGCTTTTGAATTCTTACATCTAAACACTTTCTGCTCTCATCATGACTTCACCTGAGGAGCCAAATTTCATAATTTAGAGAGCATAAACTCTTAGTGAAGTCAAAACAGTTGGTAGCAGTGTTCCATTGCGGCAAGAAGGTCCTGGGTTTGAATCCCAGCCTGGGGTTTTTCTGCACGGCGTTTTCATGTTATCTCCGTGCATTCGTGGGTTCCCTCCGGGTACTCTGGCTTCCTCCCACTGTCCATAGAACACAACTGTTAGAATGACTGGAGAAAAGCACCAGCCCCACTGCAACCCTCCAACCACAACCGGGTATAGACGATGGATGGAATGATGTTTTATTATCTTTATCTGTGTGTTCTTTTAAGTATTACTGCTGTAAAACCATTGGGTAAAATCGGACCCAAGAAAAATCTTCCTTGCACCAAGCACCTTGAATTACCTTGTTGTTGAAAGTGTGCTATACAAATAAAATTGCCTTGCCTTGAAATACTTGTTAAATGTTTTAGCATCAAGGGTAATTGGGCAGATGAGATGTTAATTTGTGCTTTTTAAAAAGTTTAACAGCAAAAACAAAATAAATTGTCAAGACTCTGAAAGAAATTCAATGTTTAAAATGATGATATAGCAGTTTACCACTTTCCTATAATGCAGGTCTTTTTGGCCTGTCTGGGCCAACAGAGATCAGTTATCTTTGTGGATCTAGCCAAAAGTTCAAAGCACAATCTATTGCTTCAAAAATAGATGGCATGTTTTTTCTGTACATGGAAATGGTTTGGGTCCCATTTGTGGATGATTATATTGATGATGTCCACTGTAAAATGTGTGTTTCAGTTTTTTTTAAAGGTTTCTGGTCTTTTCTTGATTGACTCAAATCCCCCAAATTTTAGTATTTCAATATCCTTGCATTGCATCTTGTTAGTTATCTAACACATCTTTAAAAAAAAAGGTAAAGTGAACTTTGTTTTCTCGGTTGCTTTCAATTTCTACTTTTTACGATGTCTATATCCACTTCCTTCTTTTAAAAATACAACTATCTGATGTGAAAAGTATGTAAAGAAATACAGTGACTTGCAAAAGTATTCGGCCCCCTTGAACTTTTCCACATTTTGTAACATTACAGCTACAAACATGAATCAATTTTATTGGAATTCCAGGTGAAAGACCAACACAAAGTGGTGTACACGTGAGAAGTGGAACGAAAATCATACATGATTCCAAACATTTATACCAATGAATAACTGAAAAGTGGGGTGTGTATAATTATTCAGCCCCCTTTGGTCTGAGTGCAGTCAGTTGCCCATAGACATTGCCTGATGAGTGCTAATGACTAAATAGAGTGCACCTGTGTGTAATCTAATGTCAGCACAAATACAGCTGCCCTGTGACGGCCTCAGAGGTTGTCTAAGAGAATGGTGGGAGCAACAACACCATGAAGTCCAAAGAACACACCAGACAGGTCAGGGATAAAGTTATTGAGAAATTTTAAGCAGGCTTAGGCTACAAAAAGATTTCCCAAGCCTTGAACATCCCATGGAGCACTGTTCAAGCGATCATTCAGAAATGGAAGGAGTATGGCACAACTGTAAACCTACCAAGACAAGGCCGTCCACCTAAACTCACAGGCCGAACAAGGAGAGCTCTGATCAGAAATGCAGCCAAGAGGCCCATGTTGACTCTGGACGAGCTGCAGAGATCTACAGCTCAGGTGGGGGAATCTGTCCATAGGACAACTATTCGTCGTGCAGTGCACAAAGTTGGCCTTTATGGAAGAGTGGCAAGAAGAAAGCCATTGTTGAAAGAAAACCATAAGAAGTCCTGTTTGCAGTGAACGCTATGTGTGGCAGAAAACTAACACTGCACATCACTCTGAACACACCATCCCCACTGTCAAATATGGTGGTGGCAGTATCATGCTCTGGGGGTGCTTCTCTTCAGCAGGGACGGGGAAGCTGGTCAGAGTTGATGGGAAGATGGATGGAGCCAAATACAGGGCAATCTTGGAAGAAAACCTCTTGGAGTCTGCAAAAGACTTGAGACTGGGGCGGAGGTTCACCTTCCAGCAGGACAACGACCCTAAACATAAAGCCAGGGCAACAATGGAATGGTTTAAAACAAAACATATCCATGTGTTAGAATGGCCCAGTCAAAGTCCAGATCTAAATCCAATCGAGAATCTGTGGCAAGATCTGAAAGCTGCTGTTCACAAACGCTGTCCATCTAATCTGACTGAGCTGGAGCTGCTTTGCAAAGAAGAATGGGCAAGAATTTCAGTCTCTAGATGTACAAAGCTGGTAGAGACATACCCTAAAAGACTGGCAGCTGGAATTGCAGCAAAAGGTGGTTCTGCAAAGTATTGACTCAGGGGGCTGAATAATTATGCACACCCCACTTTTCACTTATTTATTTGTAAAAAACTTTTGGAATCATGTATGATTTTCGTTCCACTTCTCACATGTACACCACTTTGTATTGGCCTTTCACGTGGAATTCCAATAAAATTGATTCATGTTTGTGGCTGTAATGTGACAAAATGTGGAAAAGTTCAAGGGGGCCGAATACTTTTGCAAGCCACTGTATGTCTCTGTCCACATTGGTACAGCTGCAATATTTGTCTTGACCAGCTGATGGCAGCATATGACCATCTGATTATACCAGATATTGTTAAAATCTATTTCAAAAGTAACATAAATGGTGAAGAGTTGGTTTCTCCTCTGTAAAGCTTATGTTATGACATGAAAGTCAAAAGATCTATGTTGCATAAAAGCCTTTAAATATTTCCCTCAGGGTGTACTTTCATCTTTATTGACCTCTATAAACTTTTTCTGGGATCACTTATTTTGCAAAATCTATGACTGCCCGTGACACTGAAAATATTTTCCAGACAATGCCTGTTTTTGGAGCTTTATGCACAGGAAAAAGCTCCTTGTATAATGGTAAAACTTTCATGTATCAGGGTAGTAAATACTGAGGGCCCACAGAAACAAATTGACTGCAAAAATATGTCTTGCTGCAGGAAGGAGGGGGGGGCAGTAGCTGTGGAGAGAAAATGAAAGAAGAGTTCTTGTTTCCAGCACTCATGTTATTGCAGCCTGTTCTGGCTGTCAGAGGACCTGACTGAACCCTGACCCCACTGCCTGCAGCATGAGGAAGTGGTTAGACATACTCACAACAAGAAGTGGTGCAGCTGAGTACTGAGAAGCCCTGGCTGTTCCTTCTGAGTGTGTTGTTGGCACGGCACCTCGGGCCACCGGTGCGGTTCCTGAGCCCCACAAACCCTCCCAGAGACTGTCTCTCCACGATGAGGCCTCATGTTCGTGTGTCGGATTAAACCGCACCTCTTCTCGCTGAAAGGGCCCGTGACCTCATTCTCAGCCAGAGCACCATGCTCTCATGGGAAAAATCGGCCTAAATGCCAATGTGACTCTTTGCTCTGACCGTGTGGGTGTGCTATGGATGCATAAGCAGGCGGCTGCAGCTCCATCGGACTCTGCCAGCTTCGTGCTCATAAACACAGTACGGGCTCGGTTAAAGTACATTCCTTGTTGAACTCCCACCCTGAAAAATCCCTTCATATTGTCATCACAAACTCTTCCTCTCCCCACATATGTGCGCGTGTGTGTGTGTGTTCATACACACACTATCTGCAGTCTGGAGGGGACATGCCAGATGTCAGCGTTCCGTCTTGGAGTAATTAAACCGGTTGTTATGATGAAAGAATTTACTTGCTATTTGTTTTTCCTACTCAGGTCTAATTGACTGATTGAAATCTTAATTAGATTAGCTCCTCTTCTCACCTCCATTGTTCCTCAGCCTCTTTAATCCCTCATTTATATTTTAATCTTCACTACTGTAGTCAGAACCCTGTGTTGAAATTCAGCTAAGTAGATAATTGCAGCTAAGCATTTTCTAATATAGTTAGCAGTTCTATTTTAAAATAGCTGCAGACTTTTACAGGGTTTGTGCCATACAAACTGTCTGCAAGTTTGTTTTCTGTCTTGTCAGCAGCATTCACTGTTTATATGTTAATTAAAAAAAACCCCTCATGATTAGGTTGATTTGGGAAATATCTTGTAAAGACAAACCTACAGAGAGCTGTCTCCAGAGTTTGACTTCCTCTCAAAACTGTGGATCAGTAGCTTTTTTTTTTCCTGCAATGGTTTTGCTTCCACAGCTTCACTTTTTTGGGTTTAGTTTCACTTCTTTATCCTTTTTTCCAAATATACCAACTATAGCAACAAGGCTTCGATCTCTGAAGGTAGTGCTCAGTCCTTAAAAACCTCACTACCAACTGCTTTTAATCTTGTTAACTGAAACGAAATTGAAATACGGATATCTTCCACAGAACATTGTCATGCAAAACCTCACATCCTGTAAAGGACAAACTGAACTCAAAAAGTCAAAAATATAGAAACAGTTTTTTCCCCCCATACATTTTATTTCATGTTGTTAATTTGTTCAAATTAGGAGTTGTATTGAGCAGGAAAATGCTTTTAGATCAGTTTTGTAAAGGCTGTGAATAAAGCTCTTCTAGACATGTCAGCCAGAAAATGACCTTGAAAGCAAGTGAATACTGGGACAAGAGTTATGTTGTTTTTTAGAAGATTTAACATGAGTGACTGTTGTGTCAAACTAATGACTGGGAGACTTGAAATTATTTAAAACCTATTAAATGATGTGCTAATATTCTAAATCAAACCTGCTAGACTTTCAAACCTCAAAGAATCAGTAGATCAGAAACTGCTTTTCTAACAAACATGTAGCTATGTATGATCCATCAGAACACAATCACTGAGATGCAAATTAACAGCTTATGGGCCCAAAAAAATCAAATGAGAACTACATACTTTAGACGAAGGTTTAGTTTAAGGAAATTTCTATCCTACTGTTGAGCACAGGGGTGGAGCAACCATACTGTTGGCTTGTGTTACAGAACATGGAACAAAGTCTGGAAATTACAGGAAATGGCACCAGATTCTAGAGGCAAATGTCAATTAGTCTGTTAAAACACTGGAAAATAAAAAAGGGAACATAACTTCTACAACTGAAACATTAAGTGAAATACATCCCAAAATTGACACTGATTCTTTCAAGAATTTTTTTTGACATGTATAGCAGCACTTTCACAGACCCATGGTCTAAGATTCTTTGTAAATCTATTTTCTACTGGCTTATTTTAATATATAAAGTATTAATTTTAGTATTATTATTAGTAGTAGTAGTGGTGTTATTATTATTATTATTATTAATAGTAGTAGTAATAAAAAAAACATCTCTACACAAACATTTGATCACTTTTATTCAACAGTACCTGGACAGGAAGAAAGACATAGTTAGAAGGGGAAGACATGCAACAAATGGCCCAGGATCGAACCAGGGACAACTGTGTTGAGGACTGCAGCCTCTGTATATGTTGCTCCTGCTCTACAACTGAGGCCATGAGCTGTCCTGCAATTTCCTTTAAATTTCAATGTGCTAAGCTTGTGAAAGGCAAATTCTTCAATTAATCACCACAACAGACTTGCTGTGTATATGTAACAAAAATTACATCGGCAGAGAGAATCATCAAGGCCGACCTTTCTTCCATACAGAACTTGTACAGGTCAAGGGTCAGGAAAGCGGGAGCTAATATCTCTGCAGACCCCACACATCCTGAACACAAACGGTTTAAATTCTTACATTCAGGTTGGTGGTAAAAAGTGCTGCTACAGAGACAGTCTCTTCCCCCAGGCTGTCTCTCTGATTAACACAATGAACACCGTACATTTAAAAAATGGCAGCAAATATTTGTACATTTTATTTCTCTATCCCTATTTTATTTTTGCTAAAGCTTATGAATTCACACTTTATGTCTGCATTCTGTGAGCCCTCATAAACCAAAGTCCAATTCCTTGTTTGTGAAAACAATCTTGGCCATTAAAGCTGATTTTGATTCTGAAGTTTTCGAACTATTTTAGAGCTGTACATGCATTACGTCCCATTAGATTTGCTGCCTTGATTGTCAACTGAAGAACATATACAGATACCTTATAATTGCTTTGTTTTACTTGGACAGATTGATTCAATATATCTATTCAGATAAATATATAGCTCAACATGGAGTATTTTCAAACCCTCTACAAAGGAAGAGATATAAAACCTATTAAACAGGCTTTCAGAACAGTTCACCTGAAACTGGTTTACTTCCCGCATGTCCACAACAACCCACATGACATGACCATGAGGCTTTCTCTGTGAGGATTTAGCTTGGGTTATACCAAAATCTGTTTGGCACAGTAGATTAATATAGAGGCCAAAACCTTGTCTCTGGGCTCTTTAAATGAGCTTTGGTCCTCTTTTACCTTGTAAACATCTTTGTATTCAAGAGCCTATGAGACATTTGAGTATTTTCTTTTGAATCCTTGTTTAAAACAAGACAGCTGTTTGGTGAAAGCTATAAATTATGTATCTTATGGTTGTTATCCAAGATCCTGTGGATACTAATGAACTCCTGAGATGTTTGATCTCTTCTGCACTTTGCTCTGAAAATAGCCGATTGTGGCTGGGTTGTATTTCAAACGAACTCCTCCATTTGCTGTTGGCGGTTGGTTTAGTTGTGGGTCAAGTCAATAAAAACTGTTTAGATCATTGCGGTGACTGAGCAAAGCTTTGTGACACTTTTATATGACATATATGACTGTTTAACAACTTGTGTGTGTCTGTAAATCTCCTCCTGATGTTATTTTGCTAAACAGTACCTTATTAAAACTGAACTAGGTCTTTGTGAATTACAGTGTCATGCCAATATATTGAACTTTGACCTTTTTTACATTTTGTCCCTTAACAACAACAAACTACAATATGATTAATTGGGATTTTACGTGATAGACACAACACAAAGGAGTGAGCATATTGTGTTGGAAGCTGAAACACCACCCAATGTCTATGTTCTATGAGAATTCCTCTATATTTGACTACTGTTCTCTAAGTGGACAAGTCTTGCTCTTTCTGCTGCAGAAAGCAGCAGAAGAATATCCTCACCCCAATGGGTCACAGTAGGGATGAGGCCAAAATAGGGAAAACCCTTTGTTTTGGTGTCATTGGACTGCAGAAATTTCAGTTTCTAAGGTGTATTCTGGTTAAATTAAAGTGTGTGTGTATTTTAGTGAGGCTTTTGGCAGCCTCACCAAAAAAGTTACATTTAAAAAAATTATACATTAAAAAAAATACATTTACAAAAATCCGTTTCAAAAAGCACGTTTCAAGTTTGTCATTATGAGATTCCCAGTGGCTCTGTAACTCGACCTGTTTGTCTCCTGAACTTTCATGAGAAGATATATGTTGAGAGGTACTATTTGGCTAAATTAAACGACTGAGCTGAATAAACAAACAAGGGTTGCACTTTACCCTTTGTTATTTATTGCCAAGAAACATTTCTGTTTGTCAATAAAAAAAAAGTTGAAAATACCATTAACTCTATTACATTCTTAATAAATTTCAATTAGCAATTGAAATGTGTAGGTCCTATTACTTTACATGAATTATTTTCAGTTTTTATTCGTCTTTTTAAAAAAAAGCCACAACCACGTAAATGGGTGAAACAGCGCCTCCCTTGGGGTTTAAGAATCTCTCGATTACAGCCAAAGTGGTAAAATATGGTACTGCACTGACAATGACAGGTGTGGGAAAAATACTCTCCTGTTGAGGTCTAGCGACGTCATTGCCGAGTGAGTCTTGCTTCAATAGAAAAAAAAAGGTTTTAATCGGTGTTGGAGCCAAAATCCGTAGCTAATGCTGTTGAAAAAAAAGTGAAAACAAAGCGAAAAGCTACTAATTTTCAATTAGGCTGGTTAATTTTATTTGGTTTTAGCACACATTTGTTGAAACGTCTCAGTAAATTACGCCCAGCTGTTAACAGGACGCGAAAGGTCTCCAATCCTCAGACGCTCCGACTGGTTATAAGAAGAAGAAAAAATATGTTTGCCATGTGTGGAAAACAAGAAAACCAGAGGGACACATTGGGACATCTGTCCACCGTGAAGACCGTCTCCAGGTACAGGTGCGACGTGTATTAACAATTGTTTAAAAAACCCACCTGGATTGATCTTTTTCTCCGTTAGACTCTAATTCAACGTTTTTTCTTAACAGCTTATTTATGTATATTTATTATATAAATATTAACTTTCTTAGTCATAGCTTATTGCTGATATCTGGTTTGCCTCTGAGTACCGGTAGATATGAATAGTTTGTGACGTGAATAGTTTAACCCAACTAAATAAATTGTCACCATAGAAATGGTGACAAGCGGAAAGGAAGGGGATTTCCTCCTAAATGGAGTACAAAACATTTTCCGACTGTCAGAGCAACATAAATGCAGTTGAGACCAGATATTTATCGTCTTTGTATAAAGAAAAAAACGCATAAAGTATTTGTTTCACTGTCTGAAATTAAATGAGGTTATTTCCAAAACTATTTCTATTTGCTAAATACCAGAATAATGTGGAAGAGTAAATAAAAAAAACAACATATTTTTTACTTTCTTCAAATTCAGAAGTTAATGTACATTTAATTAATATTTGGTAACATTGCCTTTTTAAACTGTATGACTGGTAATATTACTACTAAGAACAGGGCTTTGCATGGCTACTCCAAAACACTGACTTTGTAACTAACTTGGTGACATGCTTGCGGTCATTTTCCAATTGGAAGACCCTTTTGTAGCCAAGCTTAAACTTCTTGGTATGGTATGTTTTAAGAAGTAAAGAAGGGTATTCTTTACTAATGATGCCATCTACTTTATGGAGTGCTCTAGTCTCTCCTGCAGCAAAACATGATGCTGCCAAGACCGTACTTTACAGTTGTGATGATGTACTCAGGCTTGCAAGCTTCTCCCTTTTTCCTCCACATGTAACAATGCCATTATGGTCAAACATTTCAATTTGTATTTTATTTTCAACCTATTTCCCTCCTGAACAGCATAATTGGTTGCATATTCCCATGTCATTTATACTTGCATATCAATTGTGTGACCCGAAGACGCTATCCTACTGTGTTCTATTGCTCTAGGGCACAGACCCTCCTAGAACTTCAGTGCCTGTTATAATACCTAAAAAGGCCAAATATTATTTGCCACTGGAAAGCCAGAACAATCTCTAAACACGCGTTTCCTTTTCACATCTTATTAGCTGTATTATAGGAACCATCGGAGCAAACATAACTGCACCTAATCCATCGCTGGAAGAATTAGTGGTACCAAACATTTTATTAAAAAATGATATTATAAAAGCTAAGATGCTAAATTATTATGCAAAAGGGAACATAAAAAATAGTTGGGTTAATTTAAAACATAATTACTTGAAAAAGAATTCTTCTACCACTTAATTCGGGTAGGGTTGTGGGGGCAGCAGGCCAGGCAGAGAGACCCAGAGTTCTCTCTCTCCATCCACTTGGGCCGGCGCCTCCAGGGGAATCCCGACGCGTTCCCAGGCCAGCCGAGAACCATAGTACTTTCAGCATCTCCTGGGTCTTCACCTGAGTCTCCTCCCAGTGGGATGTGCCCAGAACACCTCACCAGGGAGACATCCTAACCACGTGCATGAGCCACCTCAACTGGCTCCTCCTGACATCGAAGAGCAGCAACTCTGCTCTGAGCCCCTCCTGGATGACTGAGCTTCCTATCTTATCTCTAAGGGAGAGGCCAGAAACCATGCAGAGGAAATTCATTTCAACATATGAATATGGGATCTCGTTCTTTCGGTCACTACCAAGAGCTCTTGCCCATATATGAGGGTAAGAATGTAAATCAACTGGTAAATCGTCTTTTAGCTCAACTCTCTCTTCATCGCCACAACGGGAGTTTTTATGCTTTTATTTGTCCCAATTTGCCTGTAGTTCTTCCCTAAATTGTGATCAGATTTGAATTGAATTTGATTTACTATCAGTTTGTGTGTGTTTATGGTTCTGGACCCTTGTGTCTTATATTTTCTGAACCTTTTCCATTGTTATAATCCACTGACTTGTTGATCTCGGCCTAATGAGGCTGGTTAAATCAGTGTAGTGATGTAGACAAACTACTGAAAAGGGTTAAATCCTCCCCATTGTTTCTGAGCTCGTCTTCCTGTCTGACTCAACTCTTCTTTGTCCACCTGAGTTGGAAATGGATCTGTTGTGTGTTTCAACAGAAAGTACCCTGCTACTTCTAAGCGACTTTAGAAAGACAAGTGGCAGGTCCGGAAACATAAGTGGCAGGGATCAACAACAGGAGCTTTGACTGAGACAAGTGATAAGGAGCTTGGACCAGCAGGACAACTGCAATGTTAAAGAACACAATAGTTGTGTTCGGTCAACCAGACCGCCGTGATGACATGCCTTGAGGCATATGTGTGGTGGTAAGCTACAGAGAAGCTTTTAGTGCCGTTGTTCTGAGCCTGATGTTCTCTTACTATTGGTAAAGAGGTTAGATGCTGAACTTTCACCCTTCATAATCTGCATTCACATAAAAAAATGTTTTCTCTATATTCTTTACTGGTATTTTTGGTCAACATTTAATTAAGATGTTTTTGTAAGTCTTGAAAAACATTGTACCCCTCCCTCTTAGAAAGATTTCCTTCTGTGGTTGTCAGCTCTGTCACTCAAAACCTGATGGATACCACCACAGGTGCTTGTATTGGACAATCAGACCTTTCACGCTCTGTGAACTTTGATGTTAGTGTTACAAGCTTAACGCCAAGGCGGGCCAGGATTCAAAAATAGCAGCTCTCTGCAGGCTGTGAATGGATTTGTCAGTGGAAACCACACGCTTAGTGAAGCAGGTCTACATAATTGCCCACTGACACACAGCCTGTTGGTGAACTCTTTGCTCCTTACCACAGGGTTTGAAAACTGAGCTGGAAAAAGTAAAAGAGGGGAAAAATGCTGATTTTGAGCAGTCACTCAACACTTGGCTGCATAAGAGAGTAAAAACAGCCTTATATCGGGTGGGAATACTAAATTATCATCAACGTCTGAATTATTGGTATTATAATCATGTCAACACATTAACACTTGCACGCATGTACTCCCTCCATCTGCGTCCACCAGCATCCTCTTAGACTCTAACAAACATTAATTTTCAGCACCGTCAGACTGGCTTATTAATCCTGCAGCTCCAGAGGGAAATTACCTGCAAGTTTTTTCTTCTTCTAATGGGGACAGGCAGACCTACATGAATAGTGTTCCTCCTAAATATGCATTACTTGACTACAAGGGGGGGGGGGGGGGGGCGATTCTGGTTATTAGATGGAGTGAGAGTTATTAGAAAATCTCTGAGTGAAACGTTATTGCTGTGAAAAGTTGCTAAAAGACTTGTAAAACTTTTTTAGCCTTTTCACCAAACTGAGGTTTTTAACTGTATGCTATGCCCTCTCTGTTCTGCTCTTTTATGTTAACACAGAGTTTCATGAAGTGCTGCAAGGTTTCAGTTTCCTGCTGTGAAAATTATTAAAAGTACAGCAGTATTTTGAGCTTCCTGCAAACATTATTGGAAACCCCCCATCTGTGTTGAAAGTAGAAATTCTTTAAAAGACGTAGAATATGATGACAGATTATATTCATAAAGTAATACTGAGTACCTGATCAGAATAGTGTTATTGTCCCAGATTGTGTGCCCAAACAATGAATTTTATTTCATTTTTGAATCGCTCAAACCATACAGACATAAGTATAAATATCTAAACTTTAGGCTAGACAGTGTTTTTATTTTTATTTTATTGAGCATACTTTGAACCCTTGTCCCTTAAAGCCATATGGTATGTTAGCTTGAGGGATGTAAACAAAACATTTGTCTTTTAGAGTTCTAATTTAAAACATTAATTTATATTTCATTTCGTCACCATGAGAAAGTTTAGTTAAAAACTAATTCCTATCTACCAATCGAAATTTAAAGTCAATGGTCAGGTATTCCCCCAATAAAGAAATATCTACAGTTTTTGTTAAGCTCTTGTTCCTTTAAAAACATACTATCCAACATCTGAGTTTTTGTACCAACGAATAACAAAGTCGGCATTAGGCTTCTGTTAGAGCATGGGTAGTTAAAAATTTTAGTACACTCCTGGTCAAAGTCTTAAGACTGTATACAAATTCCCACAGTTTGCACAGTGACATCGGAACCAGCTTGTAAGTTGAGCTTCAAAATATATTTTAAAAAAGAAGAAACGCAGTGTGTTATTTATTGGAAATTATATTTCAATTGAAACAGACTATAAAATATTAACAACATAGTCCAAGGAACCCCTAAACTGGAACCAAAATAAAGAACTTTGTAATAAGTAGTCCCACCTTTCTTGTTGATTACTTGAAAACTGTATTTAGGCATCCTTGATGGGAGTGTTACAGTGAGTTGGTCACCACATGGAGCTGGTTGATCTGGAGAATGTGAAATAAGCCCTCAAATCATGGTGGAGTATTATCCAATGGGCAGTGAAAACAGTTCTCTCCAGTGTGTCAGGTCAGTAACTTTGGAAGTCATCAAGACCATCTAGATTTGTTTTTTTTCTTGTCAAAGAATGAAACTGTCTTGTCAAGGAAAACCGAAAGATATTGAAATTCATTTCAATATCCCATGTTTGATGCTTCCTTGTAAAATTACCATGGGCAGGTTTGTGACGTGGGAGAAGACATGGGCTTCAACACAGTTTTTTTTTTTTGTTCGTTAAGCCTTTCCCTCTCAGATGATTGTATTGTTATTGAACTGCAGTCGGAATCAGTAAGGGGCCTAAGTTTGGATCAAGGACTTGCCTGTGTTTTCACAGTATGTTGAATCCTCCAATGCAGTTCAGGTGTCATTTTTTTGAGTCTGTCCCAGGATTTTTTTTTTTTTTATAAATTCAACCTCAACACTGAAGGCCCCTTGCACGAGACCTTTTTCATCTGCACAATCCGGCCATGTTTAAAGACAGTAATGCCTCTTGCTCCTGTTTCTCCTGTTAGTTTTGTATTTTGAAGCTCTACTTACTACCAGATTATGATCCACCAGCACAAAACGCAATTGCTTGTATTTTCATTCCTGGTATTAAGATTTGGGTCAGGACTGTATACTGAACCTTTTAGTCTTCTAACTATGAGGTCAAGCACTGTGGTGAAGCTGACATGCAAAAAGATTGAACAAATGAGAGATAATTGACAGTTTTGACTGCCAAGTTTAACCACAAACCAGATACAATTCAGAATATCCTCATTTTAAATCACTACAGTGCTATCTGGTTTGTTGCTTGACCAAGTTCAGAGAAAATCTGTGTAGCTTGAAGTCGTTTATACCATCTAATTAGCAGACAGATCAAAATCAGGATGTTTTTAGACCATCGGAGCTAGCTCTGAGCCCCACGTCGCTGGCGAACCTGGTTCAAGCAAAGGGGTTGTATATCTGTATAAACTGTTATTTTAATTCTTCTTACCACAGAGGACCATTTTTGTTTACAGCCCAGCCCGAGCAGACCACCGTGTTTGTATTTGGAAGCTCTGTTCACCATGAGAGCTGGAACTACACAGAGCCGCTCGACAGAAGTTTCTGTTCGACAAGGTGCTCCAGACAGGAAACGGCACTCTGGGGAACCTCAGGCATCCATAAATATTCAAGCCTGGAGAAGTTTATAGAGTTTGCCTTTAAGGATTTATGGCCGTGGGTCTGAACCTTGTTTCATTCCAAACAACAGACTCTTCAGAGGGCAGGTGCTAATGTTGAACTGGTGCAAATCTCATGAAGTTAAAATGATCAGAGTCTGTGCTGCTCAAAGCCTTAAGTCTTAATGAATCGTGTGGTTGGCTGCTCCCAGAGAGCTGTATTGGATTTTCTATTGGGAGAATTTCCATCTGTTCTGTGGTCTGAAAGAAAATGCCAAGTCAATCCAGGGGAAGCTATGCTGCTGCTTTTTAGCATCGTAATTTAAGATGATCATATGCATCAACTTTCCGTTTAAATCCAAGAATAAAATACGTTTTAAAAAGCACTTTTGGGGAGGGCATTAAATACACTTAATTCATGTTTACATTTATTTTTTTATTAAATTTTTTCTAATGCATAAAAAGAGGAACGTTAAATACCTCAGATATTCAGCTTGCACTTTGACTGCTTGTTTTTGAGCAGAGCTCTCAAGTTTAATGAGAAGTTCAGAGTGAGATTGCTGGGGTTGAAGGAACAACAGATTATCTACGTTTTGGCCGCAGCGGCCCTTCAACATCATTCTGTTCCCAATTGTTTTTGGTATGAAGGAAAATGTCTAATTTTACATCCTCTTTGCTACGAATAACCAATAGAAATGATAACCGGTTAATCCAATTAAGAACAGATTTAGCCAAACACACAAAATAATAATTAATTCAAATAGTCAAACAAAAATACACTTTTGTTGGACTCTAAAGGGTCCTTTAAACAGCAGTATTCAGCTTTTGAGTGAATTTCAGCTCAATGTGTGAATTTTTCAGTTTTAGTGTTGTGAGATTTGCGTAGAAGCCCTTAGATGTCTTGATGAAATCACAGGGGACTGTGGCTCAATGTCTGCCAATTTACTGTTATGATTGAGGACAGTGTTCCATCCCGGTCCAAAGTGTTACTTGTATTAGTCTTGTTTCGTCCTACTATCGAGAAAGCTTAATCTACATATGCATTTGAGTGTGGAACAACTAAAATACCTTCGCAACCTCAGACAGTTTTCCCAAACCTCACCTTGGAAAACAATGAACCAAGAAGGTGTAATTACTCTCCTAAATATATGATACTTTTCAAGTTGATGGCCTCAGTGTGTGTAGAAAATGTATCCTACTCTGTTCTTTATTGATGAAAGGTTTCCCCAGAAAGCTTCCAAGTCAGAAGTGGCTGGGTCTTGGGGTATGGGGATGTCCATGAGTTGGACCTCCGGGAACTCCTCACTAACACGGTCGTTTCTTTGGGTCCATGAAATGGAAGAAGTTTAGGAAATCTGAAAAAGAACACAAAATAAACTTCTAAACATGGACTATGTGGGAAAAAAAAAACCTGCACTCATTTATGACTATGCGAATATCTTACCTTTTCATAAATTAAGCTCATCTTCCCCTCCACACTCTGTCTTCTGCTGGACATCAGCAGACTTGGCATGTCTGAGTAGGGCCTCTGTAACAATACAACATTTGGACTAATAATACAAATGGGCACATTTTATAAAGACTGTATATTTGTTAATGAAAACTAGTCTCAGACATCACACTGCATTGCATTCTGGGAAAGTGGTAGCTATTTAGTAACTGGAATAATTGGTGGAATCAGCCAATAGTTGATCTTCCAAAATACATAAAGTAAACTTTTATTTGACACAAAACGCTGAAGCTTTTGAAATGAATATAGCTTCATTGTGACACAAATGTTTACCTGCATAGAAATGTACTGTAGTGTTTATTTGCTGACATCTGAAGTTCCCCTGAAATCTAAAACTGAACACTGCTTCTGATAGCTGTTATGTGAATGTGGGACCTAAGGAGAACTTAATTGAGTCCATTACCAAAGTAATGTATTAATGTTGAAAATGTTTTTTCTTCTGCAACAGAAAGAGAGAGAAAATGCAGCTATGAGGTTTTTAGGTTTGCTATGAGGTTAAATCCCTTTCCTGTCCTGTATTATAATGGTAACATTTGGGGTAAATCTGTCACAAAATGTAACCCTCTATGGGGTCCCATTTGTAAAGTTACACAGTCAAAAATTAACAGCCATAATTTGAGTTATTTAGCTGTCATGAGATAAAAAATGGGGGTTTAGTTTTTAGTCATTTTTTCACCATGTTATTAATTTATTCATAAATGTCACAGTTAATGACAAAATATTTAATTAGCAAGCTACATATTTAGTTTAACTAAATTAATAACTCAAATTACTGCTGTTAATTTTTGAATATAACTTTACAAACGGCACCTGATAACTCTGTGCGTTTCAGGGGACATTCATATGTCGGTGTACAGAGTATTAAAAACTATAATTTGAAGTGTCAGAAAGTTAATTCTGAATAATATTAAATATCCGGTATGTTCACATTTTCTGAAAACAGTCATCAGAATATGATCAAATATTTCAGTTGGACAGAGTCAACAGTGCTCTCTGGAACAACATCTACTGATCACAAAACCTGATTTCTCTCTGGCTGCTGTGAGCCACGCAGCGCAGGGAAGAGGAATATTTCAGGCGGACAGACTTTCAGGCTCCTGGCAATCATAGATCCTGATGGTCACAGATTTGGTTGTAACATCGGCATTGGACCCAGTTTTAACTAGTAACCATTTTAGCTCAAAATGACCAGTGTTCATGGACATAAATTCTACCCTGCTCGATTTATTTCCTGCTCTATGCAATGATAAATACGACAGGAAAAAAGGGGGGGACAGCAAAAATCACCACTTAATTCTGCTGCACTGCTACCTATGGCTACCGATCGAGGACTTTCAAGAGAGAACGAATTCGTGTGATGCCATGAAGTTGTTCTCTAACAATAACCGATCAGCATACTAATTTATAATGAAAAATGTAGTGTAGTTATTACCTGATCGTATATTTTAGTTCCAATTTCCAACCTTTGGATCTCTTCTGTGTTTGCGGTCTCCCTGGTGTTCTTCCTGCTGAAATTTCACATTGCTGGAGTGGAAAGGGGAGGCAGGGGGGATCTTGTAATCCCAGCATGCTGTTTTGCCCACCAGGCTGTCCAAGCCCAGTAGCTTAGATTTAGCTCTGAACAGACAGTGCAGTGAATGGATCATTAATAGCCCGCTCAGTATGGGCTTTGTTCATTTTTAGCGTGAGGAATGTCGTGCGTGTGTGTGTTGTCAGGAAAATGCACATGTCTCACGCTCACTGCGTGAGGCTTGAGAGCTCTGTTTTCGAGTGTGGTTTTTTTTCTCTTAGCAAAAAAGAAACCAATTTTTTGCGGAACAGTAGGGTTTTGGATCAGCATATTTTGTGTTTCACAACCTGTTTTGTTTTTCTTTCCTCTCGCAGCCCATGTGTGCTCACCACAACCGCATGATGCTTCAACCAATACTCAGAATAAAGACTACTACATCTTGCATTTCACACCTACTTTTTCTACACTTCTGTTTTCTTGTTTTTAAAAAAAATCATGTTAGTGCTTCTCTAAACTACTTAACTTAATTGCAACTGTGCCATTTCCCTTTAAAACCCATGAGTCAATGGTGTTTCCACATCACACCAAGATAATAGCGTTTTGAAACTAAAGGTCACTGTTTATCTTTAAAAGCATTTTTATTTATACTGATAGTTTTGAGCGCTTCTATGAGTACTATTTAGGTATTTATAATGCTCAAAGGGAACATTATGCATTGATCAACACAGAAACCAGCTGGTGATGAAATACACTATCTGACAACAGGTGACCTAACAGCCTTCTATCAAGCAATTTCTAATGTGCCTAAAATTTGTAGGTTAACCATAACACATTATGCTATGCTTGTGGTTTATAGAAAAAAATGTGACAGAAAAATGTGTGCAACTTTAAGCACACTAAGGACCTTGCTGATTGGACATTTTGGATATGGACAACACTGGCAGCGCAGCCGCCACTTTTTAAGACTTGTAGACCCTCGCGCACACATGAACACACAACCAACAGTCAGCCTCCCCCCTCTCCCCCGACTCTGAACTGAGAATAAAAATGAGAATCTGAATGAAAATGTTGCATTTAAGAATTATATCACAGCATGTTCATATGTATGTCTTCAGATTATACAGCAATTGCAGTTATTGGTGCATTAATTGTGATGAGTAGAAATATGAATACTGCAGTGGCACTCCTGCATAATGCTGTACAATGGATGCACTGTCACCTATTAAAGATCACACCACTGGCAGCATCTGGAAAAGGGTAGTTTTTAGAGATTTCCTGGCCCTTGATGATGATTGGTTGATCAGCCAATTTAGATTCCCTAAAGCAGTCCTATTACATCTATGTGCTGAACTGGGCCCGGTGTAGGATCTACCAACCCCTCCCCCTCCCCGCAGCACATTCTGACTATGGAATGCCATCTCCCTCTTTGCCTCCGCCTTATTTTTATGTCAGGCATGCCGCTGCATCAAAGCTGTCCATCACAGCCCTTCCATGTATTTGTGACCCCCAAATAATATTTTGCTACTTTTTAAAGGTAGACTTGGAATGCACTTTTTCTGTCAGGCTTTAAATATCTTGGAGTGCTGAAACTTATTACGTTCTGCTGTAATTTAGTTTGTATTTGTTCTATGTGCTTTTATTCCAGTCTTATTGTTGCTACAAGAAGTAGTTATTTTTCTTATTTGTTTTATTGCTTGTGCTGCTTTTATTTATTATTTGAATCTCTTTACTCTTGTTACACATTTTCTTATTGCTAACTATATTTCTGTCTTCTATTATGAAGCATTTGGTCACATTTTTGCTGAGTAAAGATCAATATAGATAAACTTTAATTGATAAAGAAACGTTTTTTCGTGCCTCTACGTCACCCATTAACGCCACAATTTCATTCTCAGTGGAATTGTGCTTTCTTCGCCTTTTGTTTGCCATGGTTACACATAAACCTCCCCATATCAGCCACCCTAAGTCTATCCAGAATATTCACTTGACACTTTGCATTGACCTTTTTTATGGTATAAAGTTGGTGTGAAGGAGGCGGGATATGATCCAAAATCACTTGCGCACATTCCTAGGGAGAATGTGAATTATAAAGCAGAAATTGCATGCAGGTGTGCATACTTAAAGTTTTATAGATCCAAAACTTTCTTCGCGCAAGTTTATTTATTTTTTGCTGAACGGTTTTAGTAAGGAAAGGAAAGGAAACGCAAAGTTTTACAACTGAGACCCCTGAGCATCAGGTATAACAGATGAGATGAGGCAAAAGACTTTATGAGTAGCTGATGTAAAAATGTTGGTATTGTCTGCATAATACCTCTTAATGTGTTCATTTTGACATGAGACCACTAGGGAGTTAATGAATGAGGAAAACTAAAGCCACCCAACAACTGACCCTTGGGGGACACCTACAGGACCTTAAGGAAACCACATACCACCGATAATGACGTTTTGTTTCTTGTTGGATAAGCACAATTTGAATAAGTTTAGAACATAAATAGACAAGTTGAAGTGAGTTAGCCTGACTAGAAGGATTTGATGATTTATGGTATAGAAAACCCTAATTAAATCCAAATATCCAGCGTCAACAAAACCATTCCTGTCGACCATACTTCACACTTTTTACATGAGGACACCCAGGGCTGTCATACTTGAGGGATGGATAAACCGAACTGCATAGGAGGCAAACTGGAGGGGTTATAATGAAAGTGCTCTACAAAGAGTTGGGCAACCCTTCTTCCAGCTATTTTTGATATAATAGCTAGCATACCAATTGAGCTATGGTTAGATATATAAGATTTATATTTCCAGATTTAATGAGTGTCACCACTACCAGATGTACAATTGGTTGATTGTTTGTTGATTTTTGGTGTTGCAGTGTGCAGAAGAAGTGAGGTTCTCATCAAAGTTGGTATTTATGCATGATACATGCACACAGGTAGCAAATTGATTATTTTATGGACAGTGATTAGAAAATTAGTCCCCAACTTGATTTGCCGTTGTTCATATGGTTCATTGATCCCTTTAAAATGCCTTTTGAATGTATTTACACCTGCAGCAATATACTTTACATTTGAAAAAAACAGTTTGTCTTCATGATTACATTCTTGAAATAAACATGTTTGTCTGTAGGAGAGCCTTCTAAAGAAATCAGCATGGTTTACTTTTTCTTGCCATAAGCCACACATCTCCTGCAGAGTCATGTGTTCCCACCAGCAACCCAATAAAAAGCAGGAAGCTTCATTTCCTATGCTGTCGACAAGATTGCTTATCCATCCTCCCCCAACTTCACAAGACCTCAGATTTAATGACAAAAGAAAAGACTGAAAACACATGTTACAAAGTAGAAAGCAAGGGTGGCATGAGGTATTTATTTACAATCTTGAGGCATTTTCTATTACAAAAACAGTGAAGTGTTGTCTACTATCTCTGAGATGTAATGTTGCAATTACCTGAGGTGACCAGGTGATGAGATGGCTTGAAATATATAAATAGGTCAATATTGGATGTGGAGTGCGAATGCAGTGATTTGGTAGTGGTCAGACATTTAAACACACCCATGTTGCTGAATATCACATTAATTTGGGGCTTTTTTAGTGATGTGTTTGTACTGTAAAACGTTTAATTTAATTATTTATATATGTATAAATGCCTAATATAATATTTGATTAAATGTCTCTTACCAAGTTGCACCTCAGCAACACACATTCTATAGCCACTGACAAGCTTCTGGCATACTTCTGGGGTGATGCTTGACCACTCTCATATAAACTGGTCGGATTCAGTTTATTGGTTAGTTAACTGGCACAGCCAAACCTTTGAGCAAAGTTTGAATAGGGTTGAGACCATTCGAGAAACTTTTTGATGTGAGCTTAAGATGCTTTGTCCTGTTTGAACTTCAAATTGTGTCCATATCTAAGCTATGTAGCTGTTCTGTAGCTGGTTTGAAATGAGGACTTTTTCTATTCGTTTTCTATCCACTTTGTGCAATGCACTAGTTTCAGTGACAGCAGAATAGCCCTGCACCATGATGCTACCACCACCATGTTGGTGTTTCAGTGTTCAGAGGTTTAAACGCCTCACCTTGACTCCTTCAGACATACTTTTTGTTACTGTGGAGATAAACTTATTTCCAAAAGACATTTGGCCTGTCTGCCTGCAAGCTGTGAATTTCACTTCACTAGAGCTTTCTATTTAAAACAAACTTCTTTTTTGGTGAGCATGATCTCACTTCTTAGTAATGTGAAACTTGCTTCACTGTGGACACTGACACTGGTGTTCTAGAGGTTTCCAGTTCACAGTAGGTTTCTTTCTAGGTAGTTCCATAGTTGTTTTTGGTCATTTTAACCATCTTCTTAGGGGGACGGTTTTGGTTGGATGGATGAAACTTGGACACAATTAGACATTCCAACAGAACAATGATCTTAAACACTCAACTGGGATTAGAATGGATAATGATGTGCCTGGAGTGACCTGTGCTCAAAAGTGACCAGACATTCTTAGTTGTTTGATTACTACACCTGAAAATGAATGAGATTCATTCATACAAATCTCTGACATCTGTGGTAGATCTTAGGTCTAATGCCAGTGCATAGTTAACTTAAAAGGCAGTCGTATAACATATTACAATAGATTTGTATGCATATTTTTTTTTACCTGTAGTTTTCTGTGGTAAGAATGGTTCTGTTTCCTGCTTTTTTTTTTTTTTTTCTCACAGCACTGATCTTGACCTTACTGATCTAACAAGTGTTGGAGCATATTTGTTTATGTTCGGTTAAGTCAAGTTATCCACTTACTTTTATGATTGTTTTTGTTTGCTATTTGCCAGTTTAGGAGACGAGTGAGTCAGCCTTGTGGAATTAAGCACATTAAAGTGAAAGGATTTAGATGAAAGAGCCAGTGCCGATTAAGGAGAGTGGTAGAACTATAATGGGTTAGCCTGATGCACCGCGAATGGCCTCTAGCAACTGGAGCTAGAGAGACTGTAGATCACTATATGAGAGGTTTCAAAGATTGTCATTAGTAAAGCTAATGGGACTAACTGGAGGGCTGTTTTCTCATCTGTATCATTAGTTCTTCTTAAAAAAGACATCTGCACATGAGTAGTGGAACCAAGGATGCTAACACATAATATTTTATGTTTTAATCCGGCAGTTCTTTGGTGGGGAGAAAAAAAATCTGTTTTTTTTTACTTTTACTGTCTTTTCTACACTCACTGCCTTTATCTTATACTGTACAATTTCAGTAATACACATACAAGTTCATCCTATCTGTCGTAAATGCATACACAGGAGGGGAAAACCAGGCAATCCCCTCTCATGAATTCTTATTAAAATAGGGCAGCCGCTGCCTTTCGGTGTCAATCATTTCACATTATGCCAGCAGTGATACAAACATTAATTTTCCCATCTGCCTCACGGTATAATCACAGTTTAATGTGCATACCGTGTTGAAATTCAAGTTTTGGGCCCAATATGATCAACGGCATGTTGTGCTGTCCATCAGGATTTAATATAAGACAACAATTAGGACCCTCAGGAGTTTGACAGGCATTTGAGGTTGATAAGACTGCTACATTTGGATACCTTCTACTCCTCGGAGGATAAACTAACCTCCTAAAGAGCCATTTTAAATTCCTCTCTATATTTACATGATTTACAAAAATCTCCAAAAAAACTTGACTCCTTCATTTCTAATCTTTTAATTCAGTCTAATTGAAGTATTCTTGTATATCAATGGTTAAACGTTGACCAATTTACCTTTTATTTTAATATTTTTTTGCATAAATGCATGAACAAAAAAGACTTACTAAAAGATTTACATGTCTTGGCTTAAATATCAATAATTAGTTGGTTTAATTTGAGATGTTTAACTTTCTCCGTCAAAAACGGTTTCTACAGTTGTTTGTTGGTCATTGCGTTGCTATTAAAATTTTGAATTAATATCCATTGTCCTTATTGCTGAAGGGCTCATAATAGGCTGTAATTATTTAAATTGATCTCAAAACTGACATTTAAAACTACAGGTTGATCTCATATTCAATTCAGTTTATTTCAATTCAATTCAGTTTATTTATATAGCGCCAATTCACAACAGATGTCATCTCAAGGCACTTAACAAGAAGTCATTTCAATACATTTATACAAACATTCCAATCAGTTAAAAAGTTTCCTATTTAAGGAATCCCAGCAGATTGCGTCAGTCATTGGCGTGAGGTTGGGCCCCGTTGATGCAGACTTTCCAACCACAGCAATCCTTCAGCAATCCCTCATACTGAGCAAGCATGTAGCGACGGTGGAGAGGAAAAACTCCCCTTTAACAGGAAGAAACCTCCAACAGAACCAGGCTCAGTAGGAGCGGCCATCTGCCACGACCGTCTGGGGGTTTGAGAAGACAGAGCAGAAACACAGAAGGGACAGAAGATCTGATATAAGAGAACTTTCTATGTTACAGAAAGTAAAAAGTTGATAACATGACACAGTGGATGTTCAGTTACTGGGAGGATCATCCAAGTCGATGCCCCCCGTCCAACAGAGTGTTGCAGCCAAGCAGGATACCAGACCAGGTATATCTTCTATGGAGAGAAAAACACTGAGAGAAAACAAAGTTAACAGTCGAAATAACAGAATGTACTGTAATACAACTGGAGAGTCGTAGGAGAAAAGGAAGTAGCAGAGTGAAGAAAATTGGTAGGTCTGTCCTCCAGCAGTCTAAGCCTATAGCAGCATAACTACAGAGATAGCTCAGGATGACCTAAGCCACTCTAACTATAAGCTTTATCAAAAAGGAAAGTTTTAAGCCTGGCCTTAAAAGTAAACAGAGTGTCTGCCTCACGGACTAAAGCTGGGAGCTGGTTCCACAGGAGAGGAGCCTGATAACTAAAAGATCTGCCTCCCATTCTACTTTTAGAAATCCTAGGAACTACAAGTAAACCTGCAGTACAAGTAAACCTGCAGTCTGAGAGCGAAGGGCTCCGTTAGGAAAATATGAAACAATTAGATCTCTGATGTATGATGGAGCTTGATTATTAAGGGCTTTGTATGTAAGAAGAAGGATCTTCAATTCTATTCTGGATTTAACAGGGAGCCAATGAAGGGAAGCTAAAACAGGAGAAATGTGATCTCTCTTTTTAATATTCATCAGAACTCTTGCTGCCGCATTTTGGATCAACTGAAGGCTTTTAATGGCATTTTGTGGACTACCTGATAGTAAAGAATTACAGTAGTCCAGCCTTGAGGTAACAAATGCATGGACTAGTTTCTCAGCATCACTCCTGGACAGGATGTTTCTAATTTTAGCAATATTCCGGAGGTAAAAGAAAGAAATCCTAGAAACCTGTTTAATATGGGATTTAAATGTCAAGTCTCGGTCAAAAATAACGCCGAGGTTGTTTACGTTATTACTGGGGGCCAATTTAATGCCATCCAGATGAAGTGACTGACTAAGCAGTTGCTTTTTAAGAACTTCATAGGTATCTAAAAATCTCTCAAATCTGTAGAAAAAGTAAAAAAGAAGGTTTGTTAGGTTTTACCTGTCTAAATGTCCATTGGTAACTCAACATTACATCTATATTGGTCCATCTGTCTGTTACTTTATTTTTAGACATTTCCTGAGGCTTTCTTTCTGCATGTTAGATGTTTCCCGTTTCATGCAGAGTGCCATCAGGTGCCGCCGAAAGGTTCCTGTGTGATGTCTGACTTGGCCTAATGCTATATCTGAAGTATGTGTTGTGACTGTGCACTGTCTGATGACATTTGTCTGTATTTACCGTTGTAGGTGAACAAAAGCCTGTTTTTTTTTTTTTTGTTTTTTTTTTCTTCTTCGGTGTGACTCAGTGTTGACAAGGTCACACAAAGTTCACCTTGTGTTTGTTGGGAGCACAACCAGCTAGACGTGTGCACACTGTGGCAGGTTGTCTTCGGCTGATGCAGACATTTCCCTGCGGATGTCAAAAGACGACTCCAAGTGAAAGCTGAGTATTTCTGTCCTTCCTTCCTGAATGGCTCATCCCTGTCCTTGTCTTACATGATCATGTTTTTTTCCTTTTTTTTGTGCTTTTGCTTCATATTCAATGTTGAATAACAACACAGTGGATCTGACTAAAGGAAGTTTGTCTTTTGCTAAAATTCCAGAGACTCAACTCATCCCTGAAGTACATTGCCTTTTGAGGGTATTTCTGATCCTAGATAGTTTGTTACATTAACGCCACAAGCTTCAATCTATTTTATTGGAATTTTATTTTAAAACACCAATGACTGAATAAGTATGAAATTGAAGAAAAAATGTGAATGCTTTTCCACATTTTGTTCGACATACAAATTTTAAAAGCTTGATTTGCATACATCCTCAGTCTCCCTTTTTCTATGATGTACATAAATACAATACAAACTGCCTTTAGAACTTTGATAAAATTAATAGGGTCCACCTGTTCAGTTTAATCTCAGTATATAAACAGCTGTTCTTTGGAGCCCTCAGTCGTTGCCCAGAGGACCCTACAACAAACAGTATCATGAAGACCAAAAGACAAAGCAGACATGTCAGGATTAAACGTTGTAAAGAAGTTTGAGGGAGAGTTAGGATGTAAAACGATATTCAAAGCTTGGAACACCTTTCAAAACTCTTGTTTAAAACTTCATCCAAACAAGGAAAGATTATGGTCCCACTGCAAACCTACCAACACATTATCGTGTATCTAAACTAACAGGCCAGACAAGTAAATAATTAATCACAAAAGCATCAAAAAGGTCCATGGTAACTCTGGAACTGCAGACATCTACAGCTCAGGTGGGAAAATCTGTTGACAGGACAACATGTAATCTGCACTCCCCTAATTTAACCTTTTTATGAAAGTGTGACAATTCAAAGAAAATTTTGTTTGCAGTTTACCTCATGCAAAGTAGTAGACGGAAACAATGTGGAAGGTACTCTAGTCAGATGAAGCCAAAATTGAACTTTATCTCCCACAAGCAAAACGCTCTCATTGAAACTACCTCTGCACATCACCATAAACACACCATGTTGCATGTGTCCACTGGTATTTTAACGATTTATCTTTACTCATGACCTCAAAGTCTTTAACGTTGAAAAGCGTCCTCACAATTATCCTAATCTTTAGCTCTCTGACCAGGACTCTGGCTAGACCCCTCCAAGATGTCAATATTGCTTTTAGCCAGAAGAAACACATTGATAAAATTGTAAGATTACTTTAAACCTAAATTAGGGTTGTGCATCGTCCATCGTGATGGCTGACCGACATCACGATGGAGAGCCCATCGTGATGCCACGCCCCCCACTCTGTCAGACCATTGACTGTATGTCAGACACACACTAATCCTATAGTCTCTTCTAGAGTTTAACTAAAATCGTTGCAGGTACTGCTCTGTAAACATTGAGAATATAGGCTAACTAATCCGTATGTGATGCACAGTGGGAAATATTTGTATAGTTTTGTATTTATTTTGCATGGTTTGTTTGTGTGGATTTGGTGTGTTTTGTTCGCATTTGTTTTCCCTCAGTGAAGCTCCGAGAGAAAAACTGAACTTATCTGGATGAGTCAGGAGGAGGAGCGCAGCAATCAGCTGCTTTGTTACAGGTGCGCAAAACCTTGTTAGGTTAGGTTTTGCTGACGCGCTCACGTCTCTAGCAAAACTGCGAGCGGCAGACAGCGCAAGGCAGAGCTGCCTCGTCTATGAGTACCGTTTCACCTCTGTTTTGAGAAGCGAGCAAGGATCCCCGCACATGCACCTGGGAGGAGTACGACCTAGAGTAGTAGGTGGATCCTGACCGCCTTCCTTATGGGTGACTGAGGACAAAATCCGGACTTCAAGTTTTATTTCTTTTTTTAACTTTTTGGCATCAGCGACTGGTCCACCAGGAAAATACATTGTTGTGCTTTACAGCTCGGTTCATCAGTCTCTTTTTTTTCCACCTGACGTGCAACCGAGTGCCACGTATGAAAAAGCCCGGGTGAGTTCAGTGGGTCCCATTTAAGTGGCCACTTTATTATTTCTTTCAGTGATTCACGCAGCTGCGTGAAATGTATTACAAGTTGAAACGTACAACGTATTACAACTTATAATGTATTAGTGTAGTAAAATAACGAAAGTACAGTTTATGAAATTAAGGTTTTTCCTACTTTATAACTAAAAAAAATTTTCGTCTTATGTTTCTTTGTCATCACATAGGTAGCTGTGTTAAAACCATGATTGTAATTTTACTGCAAAAATTGCTAAATGAAGGTTAAGTTAACCACGCCCATAAAAAGCCCCTTAGCCCCCCCATGCACCATGTTCCCTGCAAGTTCTCATTATTCTTTCATTGCAACATTTACCTGACAAGAGCAGACAGGCTGTACCCAGGCCATCTTTAAATATTGATAAAATCTGGTAAAAACAGGAAGAAAACACAAAAAAAGAAATTAGCTCCAAACTAGCATTTCAGTTTAATGTGATGGTGCTGACAGAATTATTAATCAGGAACTAAAGGATATTCAGACTTTTGCTCTCAGCAGCCTCGCTTAGAGTCTTTTAGTTACCACCATTACATAGCAACTGAAGGTCGGGAGGTCTGGCACTAATTGGTTCTACAGGGCTTTGAATAACAATGAGCACAGCCCAATTATAAAATCACTATGAGCCACCACAGAGGAGTAAGATGGAGCGAGTGTAAGAAACAGAGGGAGGGACCATAAAAGAGTAACGAGGGACCAGCAATGGGAAAGAGAGAAACAAAAAAAGGAAAGGCAGAAGAACTGAAGCAGTTTCATCTCTTTTGCTTCACTTTCCTCAGCAGCTATTAATAAATTTTTATAAATCCGCAGTGGCATAAATTTTAAAAGGGGGCTGTGGAAAAACTGTCTAGGCCTCTAAAGATGGCTCCACCTCATTGGAAATTCCATTTGCATAAAAAATTCACGTAACACCGGCGGATTTGAAGGAAAAATTTTCTGTTTTATCGTCTGTTAATTTATTAGTTATAGAAGCCGCTTTACATGTTGGGATCTGACGAGAGTGGTTTGGAATATAAATCGGTGTCTCTCTAAAACAAGTGTCCTCTCCCTTTATTTTATTACTTTTAGTTTTTTTTGCTCACCGCAGCGTTTTCTTCTGTTTATGCATACACACAACAGTTCCACATGTTCCTGTTGTGTGTTTCAGCAGACTCTACTTTGCGCTCATGGTGTGTCGATGAGACTTCAGCAACCACCTGGTGACTCTGTTCCTCCGGGATGGATATATATGGATAGATAGAGATAGATAGATAGATAGATAGATAGATAGATAGATATAGTCATATGGGTGGAGAATCTGTGTGAAGTGGAACAACAGCCTCTTGCTTTGACTGACTACCACACTCACCAGTGAGTATGAAATGACAAAGTGCAAGTTTATCTGGCAGGATGCTCTTTATAACCTGGGTTTATGTAATCCCTTGTTGTGAGGGTTCAAATTTCAAAACTAGTTCAAAATTCTGCTCATTGATCACCATCTAAACGTCCAAAGTTTAGCCTTAATTTAAGCTAATTCACATTAATTACTTTTTTTATATTGGATGAAGTCTTTAAAAATGTGTAGATCATGCTGTCCTGCTCCACAGTTAGCATATTGACCATGTCATTGATTCTCACTTCCATTCTATGCCTGGGCAGCTTGTTTTCACCTGTTAAATTGTCTATTCTCTTGTACTCTCTTGTAGTTTCTGATTTCCTTATAAAGCTGTTCTCTTTTACACATTTCCCCATGTTAGTTTTCAGAAAGCAAACTTAGTATAAAGCTTTGTTAGAAAATGCTTTTCTTTGCGGTCCTGTCATTACTCTACGAGGTCAGTGTTTCTCATTAATGATGTCCAGATGGTAACTTTGAATTGACTGAATGCATTTATCTGGTGGTTAGAGGAAAAATCTGTTTATATTATGTTTTAAAGTGAAGGAAAAGGCATGCATATGATCAAAAACTGGTCCCCGCAAAGACAAATATTCAGACAGATTGTAAAGTATGGGAACAAAAATACTTTAATTCACATTTCAAAAAATATACTAATATGTAAAGCTTTTCAAATACAACTTTTAGTGAAAAGGCAGATTTTGGGTTGGGCTGCACTAGCATGTTGTAGCTAATCACTGTGTTTGCATGTATGTATTTTTTTTATTGGGAGCAGAGCACTAGAGGCTTAATTTCTCTGATCAATGTTTGATTGATCACTGTAAAGTATTCAGCTAACAAAAGTGGTGATTATTAACTGGGGTTTGTCCTCTGAGATCCTCACAGTCTACCTGGAATGATAGTTAGCCTCTAATCAATCAGGAGTTGAAGCCTTGGCTTATCTCAGACTCCTTCCCCATCACTGTATTGGCTGTATTGACCCAAGCTTATCAAACAAGAGTTTTCACCCTAGCTCCAAGGCTGTTCTATTATTTTTTTTTGCTAGACCTCCAATGAGTTCGAAGGCATTCGAATATAATGACTAAGAGATGGTGAGATAAAATGTTATGCATTTATGACACTGGGAGGTTGTGAATGTCTTTTACAGTTTAAAAGCAAAATATCCTTAATGATTCAAATTATTTGCCAAGTAAATATTAAAGAAAACTTGAACCATTTAGATGAACCTAACATTGTTTCTTCTGGTCTCTCGCTGATCGTTTCCCATTTATTTTGTGTCCTAATTAGGCAATCAATAGCTGACATTTCTACTGTTTACTGTTTACCTTAGTGCAGCCATGATAGTGCAGTGTTTGTCTGTTTGCAGGCTGAAGCGATTGCGCTGAATAATGCATGGCACATCACATCGTCAGACAGTGTTGCCATTTGAATTATGTACACTCTGTTGGAGAGACGCTAACTCGCTCTGACTAGCCTGAGGTAGAAAAAGAGAAGAAAGACAGAAAAAATGAGTCTCATCCTGAGTGTCTGTTGCTTTACATTCATTGAATGTGATGGATGAGAGGAACACTGGACATTTTAGAAACTTTGTGTCTTGTTAAAACCCTGTGAAATCTGAAAGGCAGGAACGTGCAGCTGTCACCACACTTCATTAGGCACATAAATATTTCTGATTTGTGGGTGAAGTTAACATTTCTCTGACATTCAAGGGGATGTGTTCACTTGTACATGCATGCAAGTGGAAATGATGTAAAAGGGGCCATGGCATGCTTCGTTTTTCTTTTAATCTCCCTACTTTTCTCAGTGCTCTTTTACCACTGAGGCATTTGGTTTTGTCTATTTATGTAATTTGCTTTAGCCAAATTAATACATAATTAGGGAATAATTAAATATACTTTTTCTTTGTTTTGAAAAAGGTCGGCATTTACACTGTAGGTTTCCAGTGAAATACATATGTGGTGTAACGTGTGATGATAATGTCGACATTAGCAACAACAAATTTCAAAACAAAATTTGGATTGTAACTGAATGTTTACAAGATTGTTCCCGAACATAATTTAGTTCACATTTTCTCTGATTAGCCTTTACACTCAACTGTAAACGTAACTTTTCTTGTAAAATGCCTTGAGATGACATCTGTTATTAATTGGCACTATATAAATAAACTGAATTGAATTAAATCACCTTTGAAGTTTAATGGAAACATAAAGAGGACAATGAGTCGGAGGGGGTGAAGAACAAACGGTTTGGTTTCTATCATAGAAAGTGATGATAAACATTAGCAAAGCTGCCTGTACATCTTCTTTCTTTTTATATAATCTGTGGATATCCAGCCCACACATATACACCTCTAATAGTTAAAAAAAAAACTTTACTTTGGTAAGTGTTTTTCAAAATATCAGTTTCTCTTGATAAAATCTCTATTTGCATGTGATCGATGAGGTGCAATGACCAAATTTAGCCATTTCTCTAAAGACCTGAATTTGTTGTTTTTTGTAAACGAAGGAAAAGTTTACCTGCTTCATTTCAGCCTGGTTGGCAGTGCACAGAAAGATGTGGGCGAGAGGCAGCACAGCAACAATCTACGCTCTTTATAGCCAGAGAAAACTCTCACTCTGGTACTGTCTTTGGCACTTAGATAAAAGGATGTTAAAGCTGTAGGAATGGTGCAATAGCTGTTTTTGAAACCATAACTTTCCAAAACCTTGGTATACTTCGATACTGGTGAGTGGCCTGTGCTAAGTATAAAAGTGTCAGGTTACTGTCTTCATTGAGAAAGATCTTTATTCAAGATTTCTCAGTATAGCTGAGAGTCTAGAGAAGAAGCACCGTCACAAACTGACTTTATTTCTTTTTCATTTTCTCAGATCAGTGACTGGTGGAAAGGCTGTGCTTACAGGTGTGTTGGATTTCTAACCTGCTCCAGATCGGCTCATTCCCCGATCATCAGGTACCACAGGGTGAGAGACCTGGGTTAGAAGAACCAGAACATTCAGAAGTTACCTCAATAAGTCACTAACGCTGCTTCCAATCACAAGACTCAGATGCCACAAAGTTGAACACTGCTGTACACGCACAGATTGTAAACCAAATAGTTAGCTTTGTTTTTAGGGTTCTAATAGTTTAATCTGTTATTCTAGTGATATTTAACATTAAATCTACATGTATCCACACTTTAATTGTTTTGTTTGGGACTTGGGATTTGGAAGCCTTGTTGCTTGAGGAGTGAAGCTTACAGTATGTGTGTTTTTATTACAGTAGAGAGCTACATGCTTTTATTTGCTGGATGATTAAACTATAAATTAAAGGTAACCTTTTCATTTTAGGAAACGTATAATCTTAATGCTGTGTGGTTCTTCTACCAGATTTACCTTGTTTCTACAGTAAAACACAGGGTACATTACTTTCATATCATCAATAAATAAGCCACCAGAGGAGTTGTACAGTGTGTGGGCAATTAGTTTTTTTTTAAGTCCCATGTAAAAAAGGTTTCCCCCCAACATTTCTTTTTATATTTCCCATGCACATAGGTACATTTACATACTCTTGCTAATTTATAGAGCTCTCTGTTGCAGTGACGTACAGGTGTTTCTGTTGTACCTTTGCTAAGCTTTTCTTTGGTGAAGTTTTTTTTAGGATGAGAGGATGTCTGATCTGTGGAAAAGGTGGGCTCTTTGTACTGAAGACAGAGAGTGTAAGACACTGGGGCGTGTTTTAGGGGCAAATTGGGTTCAAGCGCAGCCGACAACAGTCTGTCACCTTGAAGTGAGGCAGGATGTGTAAGCTCAGATCTGCAGGGAGCAGATCTGTCATGAAAACAACCTGGGCATCCTTCCCCTGGGAGACAGCGAGGAGACAAGAGGAGCTGTGAGTGAGAGACAAGTCAGGATGGCACTGTGAAAAAGCAGTGCTGATAAAGGAATAATGAGAAAGTGTGTGTCTGTACCTCTGCCAAAATCCAGAGCCACCTCTGACAGCTTATTAGCACATTAACGTACGGAGACTGAAAACTACAGCAAAACAAAAACTCACTAAAGCGGCTTTGTCTTTTATGGACTCACCCCCCCCCCCCCCTTTTTTTTTTCTGCAGTGATAAACATTTTAAGCAATGCAGATTTGGCTCACTATTTGCATACTTAAAAAAACAGCTTTATTCATATTAACAGCAAAAGAAAACAAAAAAAAGGCTGGCTGGGGGTTATTTTACCTCTCCCAGCAGGTAGTCTGCAAATGAACAAAATGAAAATTGAATGGAACATTTGGCGCCTCTGTTATTTCTGTATTTCCCATCTCTCTCCCCACATGAGAATGCTTCATGCTCTAAATTAATTAGCCCCGGATATGTTTTAATGATATTTATACTTTTGAGTGTAATTGTCTAAATGTGCTTTTCCTAAAGAAACACATACAGAAGGTTTTAGATGACAAGCATGGTGCAGCAGAATGAGGCAGAGAAAACTAGCTTATTAGGAATTGTTATATGTTCAGCACATCATTAAGCCTGCTCCCTGTGTGATTGTGCCTAACCAGCCTCCTCTCTCCTACTCAGTGTTGTTGCTCAGGGGGTACATTCTACACCAGGATGATGTTCAATTAGCTACTGTGTGTAACTCCAAGGCTGAGAAAAGAACAAAGTGAGAGGAGATCATGTATTTGGTACTCTGCTTGTTTCAAGGAGACTGTTGGTGCCCTAGTTCACGAAATGGGAAATTGATTTTTAGATGTTCAGCCCAAAGAACAAAACACATAAATGCACAAGAGAATATACTAGTAACATTATCTGTTGCAATACAGTCGAACATGCACATATACCATAGTTATTTATATTGACTTGAACATTGCACCTACTGTCAGGAAAAAAATGAGGTATAATGCCATTTAGCAACATTAGGCACTGAAGGAATAAAACATTTTAAAATCTAAATACGGTGATTATTTTGTTGATGCTGAGTTTGCTCAAACAAGACTTTGAAATTGAATCAAAATTTATATTTTTGAATGAGCAGCACTTTTTATCAGTGTTTCCACTGCAGTTAAATGGTGGATTTACCCCTTATAGGGGATTTGAATAAATTTTTAGGAAATGTCTGCAATGGGACCAGGAACAACAGATATAAATTTGGGGGTTGATCCGACATGAAGCGTGTATCCACCCACCGACCATCTCCGATATCGTGGACTCCTCTCCCGCCTCAAGAGAGCTCACCAACGGCTCCCCTCGCTCAGGAGCCCCACTACAGTATAGATTTTTTTCATCATTACAGCATTTCAAATACAGCTAAATACACAAAAATCATTTATCCTGTTTCGCTAAAAGAAACGTATTAGAGTATGTAATTATATAATCAATTCGTTCTTGAATTTTTATTTTCATTTTTCTAATATTCCAAAGTATTCATGTGATTTAGTGTTGCATAATTGCACTTAAATTGTACCCAAATTATGCATATTACTATATGGATATATTCTAGAAGACATTAGTAAACATCCAGGGTGTGCCCCGCCTCTCGCTCCGTGACTGCTGGAGATAGGCACCAGCCTCCCCCGCAACCCTGTATAGGATGAATGGGTACAGAAAATGGATGGATAAGTAGATGGATATATTTATTTATCAGCTAGAACCCATGCTTTCTGCCCAGTTCAGGCTTCTGCTAACATGTAACAGGTATAGTTCATACTCTGGCCAATAGATAAAGCACTTCGAATAGTATCCTTAGTATGAGAGGTTTATGCAACTACCAACATTTGTGGTATTCATGCAGCAACTTTGCTGTATCCAGACCAGAACAGGTATGAAGCTGGTTAGGATCATGTCTATTTGGGGTAGTAAATATACATATTTGGGGGAGATGAGACGAAGTTTAAATGGGGGGAAAAAAATCAGGTTTTACTATTTTATTAAATCTAAAATAAAATAATTACAAAGGGGACCTTTTTAAATGATTTTTAGATGTTTTGTATGCATTTGCAGCCATTAGCACAGTTAATGTTCTTAACTAACTAGCTAACTGTAAGAGCAGTCTCTGTGTGCATCTCCTGGATATATAGCAAACCTTGGCTCAGAATTTTCCGATTCAGTGGGTTCCACGATAGAGATTCAAAGCTCATAAAGATGAAACAGAACTATCTTTTGTAATTCTTTCAGACTTTCTTTGTATCTCTCAAAGTAAGCTGGACAGCTCACTCTGGAACAGAAACCCTCTGGCTATAACAGCAGCAGATAGATCTCTGTTTAAAATAGTTTAGTTTTTTTAAAGTCACATTTTTACATTTTGTGCTTTTTTTGATGCTGTATTTAAACACCTTACTCATGTTAAAATTAGCTAATTTTGAGTCTTTATCTTTAAGTATAAATGCCCAGAACAAAGCCTATGGGAATTTGCTGATTCGCCATGGGTAGTTTACTGACCAGAGAGCAAAAAGGTCAACAGTCAAGCCAATCAAGCTTTTATCTTGTTCTGCTCACTGACCGATTGACTGACTCATCCCTATTCTTATAAAAATTTGTTTTTTGAGTTTGAACAGGTAATAAATGAGGTAGCTTTTTGGCTAAACAGCTAAAAATAAATACAGAAAAAACGACTATCTGCTTTTAGAGACCAGACTAGGAATAGGCCTACAGTATATGATGCTGAAAGAATAAACGACACCTTTAAAGAATTGTACAAGGCTTTATACTCACCAGAGATAAACCCATCAGATCATGAAATTGAACCATTTGTGGATCAAATAAGTCTTCCTAAATGATCAGATAGTCAAGCGATGGCCCTGGATTCACCACTAACAGCGGCTGAACTCCAGGAGGCCCTCCAAAACATGCCCAATAAAAAGGCTCCAGGCCCAGATGGATTTTCAGCAGAGTTCTATAAGGAATAATGGAATATTCTGGCACCAAGATTCCACAAAATGCTGCAGGAAACCAAGGAAAATGGCCAACTTCCACCAAATATGAATTCTGCCTACATTAGTCTTCTACTAAAATCAGGTAAAGACCCTTTGTTTCCTGTCAGCCATCGTCCCATATCCCTCATTAATGTTGATCTTAAAATAATCTGCAAAGCCCTCGCAGAAAGGTTGGAGAAAGTAACTCCCCTTGTAATACATCCTGACCAAACTGGTTTTATAAAAGGGAGACATTCATCTACAAATTCATGTAGATTAATAGATTATTCTTACTGTAAAAACATTGAAACTTTTCTTTTTTTCTTTTTTTTTAAACGTGTCCTGTTTGGCAGTGTGGAGCTCAGAATTGGTGTCTGAGTACCAAGTAGAAGCCCAACAGATTTACTTTCACAAGCGGAGCAGTACAGCTTTTGCTATAGTACTCCACTTGATTTATGTGTGAAAAATCTTTATTATGAATTGTTGGGGTTTTTATTTCCTGATGTTATGGACACGGAGACGGAAAATTAAGGAGAAGAAAGAAGGAAGATGAAGAAAAGAGGTAGGAAACAAAATGTCATGAGAGAGGGTGAGTTGAAAATACAAGAGAGGAAGGGGAACAAAGAAAACACAGGAAAACATTGAAGTCTGCCTCCATACCCACAGCACGGCAGAGAGAGGGGGAAAAACAAAACACGAAAAAGGAACATCGACAAAACCAACCAAACATTGTGAACTAAGAATTACACAACCACATCACACAAAAATAGATATAAAAATACACCAACAATGTCACAGAAAAACTTATGGTACCGATTAATCAAGCTCTAGTAATGATAACCTCAGCCCAAGAATATATCCTTAAACACCAGAGACCCCACATCTATGTGTGTGTGTTAGCATGCTGGTGCATATAAGGTTTCTCCATAAGAGTGTTCGATAGTTGGTGTGAGAAGACATCAATCCGTCCCCCAGGAATCGATGCAGACATGAAGGAGATCGGAGCAAAGACGTCCAAAGGACCGCCAGAGCCCCAGGCCGACCCGGGCGGGGCCGGCCGCATCTCCCAAGAGAGGAGAAAAGGAGAACCCCAGGGGAACATCCAGCGGCCACTATGCAGGGACCCGGGGGGCAGCAGTGACGAGCCCACGGGCTCCGCCGGCAACCGGCCGCGCCGGGGCGGGCCGGTCATCGGACCGGTCATCGGACCGGGGGAGCCGGGGCCCAGGGGCACCCCACCCCCCAGCAGGGACCCGACAAGGGACCGGCCGACGAGGGGGCCCCGGCACTGCAGGGGCCGCTGCTGGCCGCCGGCCGCCACGCGTCGCCTCCGCCCTAGGCCAAAAACATTGAAACTGATATACTATCTTTAGATGCAGAAAAAGCATTTGATAGAGTTAACTGGAAATTCTTATTTGCAACCTTACATACATTTGGCTTTGGAAATTATTTTATAAACGGGTTGAAAATATTATACAGTTCACCAACAGTATGTATCAGGACTCATAACCAAACATCATCTAGGTTTTATCTTCAGAGAGGTACCAGGCAGGGATGTCCTCTCTCCCTCCCTGTTTGCTATTTTTATTGAACCGCTAGCAGCAGCAATCAGGCAAACTAATAATATTAAAGGCATAAAATGCAATAATATAGAACATAAAATCAGTGTTTATGCAGCTGATGTTACTTTTTCTCCAGCATTCACAAATATCTCTCTCTCACTCACTCACTCACTCACTCACTCATTTATTTATTTATATATATGTATATGTAATCGGGTTAATAAACCCTTACTCAAGACTTTCAGATTATTCTATAAATTGGTTAAAATCTACGGTTCTTCCAATCAATGGTTCTTTCCAGAATCCCATTAATACACAACTGCACTAAGGGATTATTACTTATTTAGGTATCAAAGTCTCACCAAGACTGGCAGATTTAACAAAGCTAAACTACACCCCACTTAAAAAAAAGTGCAAGATGATCTTGCTAGATGGAAATTCCTACCCATACCACTTATGGGAAGAGTTGCATCAACCAAAATGATGGCTTTGCACAGAAACAGTTACTTATCCTCAATTATCCCAAGCAAACCATCACCGGTTTGGTTTAGATCTCTGGACTCTTCCGTCTCTAAATTTCTTTGGAAATATAAACACCCACGTATTGGCATAAAAACACTGCAGAAGACCAAAGATAAAGGACGTCTAGATCTACCGAACTTTCGTAAGTATTTCTTAGCCAACAGGCTCCAATAGATCTCAAGATGGTTAAAACATAGCTACCTAGATGAGTCCTGGATAGACGTAGAACAGACATTATGCAATAAGATAAGAATTTCAGACCTACCATTTATTAGCTCAAGTATAAAACGACACAAATGCTTTAAAAGTAAATATCAACTCCTCTCTGACAGCATGGTGGGAGTTTAAAAAAAATGACAGAGTCCACACTAATCCCATGCAGACGTACACCCATGTGGAATAACCCCAAAATCCTACAAAAAGAAAGTATTATCATTTACTTCTCAAAGTGTCTGAAATGTAATATTCCACCTTCTCCCTCAGTTTGCTTGCTGGGAAACTTAGATGGTGTCTACAATCTCTTTCGGCTCTTTTAATCGGCTCCATCACCTAGTAGGGGTGGGAAACCTTTGGTTTGGTCGTATGGGATATTGTTGCTATTGTGGGGGTTTTTTTGGGGTTAGGGGCGCCTGGGGGAGGTCCTTGAAGGTGGGATCGCTAGGTGGATTGAGTGCTGGGTGCCGTGGCCCCCGTCTGGGGTTGGGCTTTGGTGGCCATAGGTGGTGACTCCTGGTGGGTGCATGCGGGGCCTTCATGGGGTTGTACTGGCAGACATGAGTTACTGGAGGGGGACATGAATACATAGATATATTTTTTTTATAATATTGCATTGTCCAATAAAAAGTATGACACAAGCAAGTGTGAAACCAGTAAGTCTTTCATCTCACGAATTGTTATATAAGCTCAAATATTTTTGTTAGATATGGTCATAAAGGTGGAACATTATCACCCAATACTCGACAATATCTTGAGATTTTGAAAAATATCCGTATAATTCAACAAGAAATATTGTTTGTATCGATATAGTTAATGCCCTGTTAGCTTTAGTTAGCATTAAAATTTGCACATTTTTATGGTGGCTCTGATTTGGTCAAACCACATCAACAAATCACTAAAGGCAGCTTCATTTTGTGCATTTCTCCTCACTGACCGCAGCAGGTCCTCCTCTCTGAGGCACCGGGGTCCTCCACAGGAGAGCTCTCTCACAGTGGGAGTTAAAGGAAATGGTGCGGCTTGGTTTTTGTTTTTAGGTTTCAGATGAGCAGCAGAGTAAAGTTAGCTGCTGAGAATGATTTAAAAGAACATGCACAACAGCGTTTTGTTTTTTTATTCTTAAAACAGCGCTAGGGGTCTCATTGACCAAATATTTTCAGTATTTGACAGATCTTTTTTAGAAGGGTGACAGGTGCACAAAGTACAGCAGCAATTTCCTAATGTTTTGAACCCGTTCACACACATGGCAATAAAACCTTTCTGATTCTGAGATGAATCTGAAGGCTGCCTGTCATTTAGATAGATTAGTATTCATACCCCTGACCACTTGGTGCAGAGGCGCAGACAAATCAATAATTAAAGGGATTCCTGTGAGAGCATCTGAGCATCATCTCATGGCATATTGCTATCTGTGAGCTGGCAGCGCATTGAAGAGTTACAGAGGCTTTGGAGCGCGCTCTGAAGAGCCCAGCATGTTCCAAACACCTGCGCCAAAGCGGCGCAAGATCCTGGATTTCCTCCCACTGAAGCAATAGCGTGCGGGTCAGGAAACGGCTCGTTCCGAGTCTTTCCGACTTCTGATCACTTCAATAGGAGAAATGTTCCCTATTGAAAATGTGGTGCAGCCGATGCCTGTTCAAACACCTAGAAGAAAATGATTGGCTACAATTTTAGGTTCTGATCAGAAATCCCATTTCAAAAGAATGAAACTGGATTTCTGCCCCTGCTTTTTTTTTTTACGTCAGCCCTCACCACAGAGCGGAAATGCCCGATTTAAATTCAAGTACAGTATAGAGTTTTAACCTGAAGAGGGCGCCACACTGACGGTTTTAGGCAGAAAATATAATATAATATTTTTACTAAGATGCACTAAAATACCAAAATAATGACCCGACATGTACTATTAGATACTCATTTATACAGTTTATCAGGTGAGTTCCTCTTTAACAAATCAATAGCCAGAGAGACCTACATTTAGTGTTATTTACAAATATTTTCACAAATATAAAAGTATTGTGGTTCAAACATTTCCCTGTCATTTTTAAAGAACTTAAACATTATATGCAAAACAAAGAACCTCATGTTTTTCACATTTCATAGAAGAAAACTTCTCTTAAAAAATGCTTTAGTTGAACTCGTCATCAAAACATACCACAATGAGACCTGGAAACAGTAAATCCTTGTGCACACTGTCTTAATGATCAGGACCTTTGTTCATTTT